>JBBWSL010000053.1:0-302106 GCA_038088545.1 Diaporthe humulicola | reverse complement strand
AATACTATTAGTTCTAAACCCTAAAAATATTATACTATTATTATTATTATTATTAGTTATACTTTCTCTTATAATTACCTAATTATTTAATAAATTATTAATTATAATTAAATTAAAAAATATATCCTTTTATATTAAAGGGAGTTAAGAGTTATCCTAAGTTACTTTAACTCCTTTATTAGTACTTATTAAGGAAATAAAAAGTCTTTAATAGGCCTAAAACTTTTTTACTTAAATACTTATAGGGTCCCTTTTAACCTTATTTATAATACTTTAAAATATAATAATAAAGTTATTAAATAAGTACTATAATATAAATTATATAATATATTTATAGTATTTATTTTAAATAATTTATCCTTTTTATTAAAACTAATTAATAAGGTTCTTTAAAATAAAAATACCCTATTATATAATAATAGCTATATTTAGGATATTAATACCTATATTAAGGGCTATAATTATAAAAATTATCTAGATAATTAAGTTTAGGTTAAAAAACTTTTAAATTAAAGCTACCTTATTAACTTTATCTATACTACTATAATATACTCTAAGAGTAGCTATAATAGCCCTATAGCTATAGCTATATAACTATAAAAACTCTTATAGTATATTATAAGCCTCTTTAAATATATTAATATTATTTATATAAATAATAGCTTTAATAATAAAGCCCTTAAGGTTATAAAAATTAACTAATTTTAAGAAAAACTTAAAGTAATAATAATTTAATTAATATTATAATAAAGCTATTATTAAATTAGGCCTTATAATAACTTATTAGTACTAATAAATTAACTATTTAAATAAAAGGCTATATAAATTAATATTAATAAGTTTAGGTTATATAATTATAAATACCTAAATAGTAAAAAAAATACTAATTAACTATTTTTAATTTAAATAAAAAACCTAAGTAACCCTTTTAAAAAGGTAAAAAAATAAAGTTTAAAAGAATTAAACTTTTTATACCTTTTAAAACCCCCTCTTAAGTACTAACCTTATAATAAAAATTATAACTTTTATTAAATCCCTTTAAACTTATAATAAAAATTATATACTTTACTATTATATTATAAAGCTATTTTATTAATAAAAAAAGATAAAATAGTAACCTTATATAGGAAGGGATATACTTAGTACCCCTATAAAAAAGGGCCCTATAAAGAAGGGCCTTATAAAAAATAAAAAGTTATATAGGTTAATAATTTATTACCTTAAATTACTAATTTTTTAAAATATTACTTATAATTTATTAAATCCCTTTAAACTTAAAATAAAGTTACCTATTTTATTAATTATATTATTATAATTACTTTTATTAATAATAAAAGAAAATATTATAAACCTATATAGGAAGGTATATTACTTAAAAGGGATAAAAAGTAGCCTAGTATAATAGGAAAATATAATTATATAAGGAATTTATATATTTAGTATAAAAAAACTAGATTTAAATAAAATAAGTTACTTATTATAAAAAAAAACTATTAATATAATAACTAATTACTTAGTTAGATAGGTTTTAAGGGTATTTTAAGTATTTTAGCGCCCTTAGCTTAAATTACTACTCTAGATATTACTATCTAAGTAGAATTAACTATTATTTACCCTTATCTCTTTACTATTATATGTATAAGAGCCTTTCTAATAGTGAGAGTGGTTACTAACAGCGGGAAGAACTGATCTAATGCCTTGATATCATCTCTTGTAAGAAACTGATCCGCTTAGGTATGTATACCGAGCTTCCCAGATGAACTGAGCCCTCTGGGTACGGTCGAGATTCGGCTTCTGCCCCCGAGAACTGTCATTTCCACACACTGTACATTAGTCTCTACGTTTCTTTAGTTTTATCTCACTCAATCACGACTCCATTCCCGGCTATCTTGGAGTCCATCCCCTTCTTCCAGCTTTAACAGCTGGGCCAAAAGCCTTACCTAGATTCATTGATCTATGAGGCTGCCTCACTCTACACCACAGGTCAACCACAAAAACATTCCGAGAATATCACCACCAGGGGAACAGCCAGTCTGAGACTCACAGATTGCGAGAGTGTATACCTCAAACCATTCCGCGCAGCACAAGTCATCGAGCCTCGACTCTCTGACGCCTGGCCATCGTTGTGGACCACCATCTGCGATGACGACGTGCTCATGCGAGACCTCCTCGTGGTCATTTCCCGCTGCGAGTACCACTTCACTGCGGTATTCCACAAGGATTTTTCCCTAGAGGACATGGCAGCACAACGAGAGGACTTTTGCTCATCACTGCTCGTCAATGTCACCCTGGCGTATTCTTGCGTACGGTGCTTCCACATTGCTCCAGAATGGCCCTTCTGATCCGTTACTATTTAGGCCTGCTACTACCGGTTCGAGAACCGTGCTGAGTATTGGAAACCCAAAACGCTCATGTATCGATTCCTTGCCGAGGCCAAGCGTATCTGGGAACTTGAGGCTTCCAGACCACGCATCACTACAATACAAGCTGGCATCATCTTCAATGTCATCCATAACCTCTGTGGTCTCGATGAAATTGGCCGGGCGTACCGAGTCCATGCCATTGACTTGGCCCACAGGATCCGGCTGTTTGACTGTACCGCCAGTGTAGATCAGGACAGCCCGGACGAACTAGGCTACAGAGAAAATGGATGCACCCACACCTCTGGGCGTGGGCTTGGTGTTTATCTAGCCAGGGTTTCCAACTGATGGCAGGATTTTGAACGGCAAGGTATACGCTGCATGGGCCTTGTACAATTGGGAAACGTGAGCATCCCGATGTCAGAGCCTGATCCGCGGCTAACTATTCTAGGCTTGTCAGTTTCTCCTTTATGATTCCCCCGCTGCTCAGAGATCCTCCAGATCAGCCGCCGCCAGATCCATCCGAAAATGTAAAATGGTACGGTGAAATATGGATCAAGTAACCGGCAAATCAAAACCTGTCACCGTCATATTTTGGTCACGTTTTCAAGGCGAGGTCTCGGTTCCGGGTCATCATGAGCGAGGCCTGTCACATCGCATACGCGAAAGGCTCGGAAATGGCACTGGGTCAAGCTGGCGCACTTTATTCGCGGCTGACAAGATGGTATGATGGCTTTCCAGGACCACTCCAGCCAAAAGTGATCGCACTTCCTGGACACTTGCAACGACAGTGAGCTCCCATACATCAATCAATTACAGTACATGGATCCGGATAAAGCATCAAGCAAAAGCTTGAGGCCTGCATGGTCTATCGTCCAACTTTTTGCTAAGGAACCTCTTCACAACAGCATGTACTACTACAACCTTATCCTTGCCATTTACGAACCATTGCCTGATATAAGAACGAACCAAGACCAACAAAGGTCTCCGCGGCAAATCGTCCATGACGCCAGCAACTTCCTCCAAACTCTCGTCCGACTATACTATCTACGCCATGGATACGATCAAATGGATCTCTTTATCGTCACCGCTCGTACTGGCCGGTTTTAAGTGTATCGACGCTATCGAGGACCAAACATCCGAGTCCAAGCTTGAAGACCTACGGTCCATCTTTGTCCTAGTTACCAAGGGGTTGTACGACCAGCGTGGAAATCATTACCTAGCGGAGGCGCTGTACCGGGTCATGCGGGGGCGGATGCGTCCTGAGGAAGTTGCACTATTGAAGGAGACGTTGGATCTTGGTGAGGACGACGACAAGACAGCCGGGAGGCAGGCCATGGTGCAGAATGTGCGGAGCCACTGGCCAGTCAGCATCGTCGGGGAGGACGAGGACGTGGATTCTTACCTGCTGACGAACCTTGTCGACAATTATGCTCATTTGAACATAGAAGACACAGATAAGCCGCGGGAGGTGCAGTGAGCTCAATGCCAGCCCTTGGGAGCTGTAACTTGATTTGTACCGTAGGTGTGGGCTGACTGCGTCCCGGGATAGCGACCCACATTTTTTGCGACTATTGCACTACAGAGGAAGATGGATGCACCTACATCTCGTAGTGTGATTTGGCCCTTATGTGATGGATTCCTGGATTCCAACAATATGCAGTACCGCTCGCCTGGCGGCGCATATCGCATTTCTTTCTATAGCTACATGTCCGCAACGACCGACGAATCACGGGGCTGGTATCTGTCTGCGTGGTCAGCACCGGGACCTGGCCAGGATTGACGTTGTGAGCGATGCTGCTGGGCAGGCGCTCTTTAATTCTGGAAATTCAAATCTATGGAATTTTTATAGGATGGAGGTTGTTCGTTTGTATCTTCCAATGGAACTACAGCCTCAATTTTGTTCTCGAGTCGACTTGGGCCCTGTACCGCAATGAAATTTATTTGTTCTAGGGATATTGGATGAGCATATTTGTAAGTGGTTTCGTCTTTAATCCAGTATATCCTCCTATAGAGTAATATATAGTCCCTTTATATAGTAGTAAATACTTAAATACCTAGTATTTTATAGTATATAATATCGATAATAGTAGGTATAAAATACGGTAATTTTAGCTAAATATAGTTAGCCTTATAATAGCCGTATAGATAAGGCTAGCAAAACTGGCTTCCTATAGTACTATAAACTATTAATATAAGTAGCCTAAGGCTGGCCTATACTAGGTTTGGGTAATCAGTTATATAGCGAAAGTATACTAGCCTTTTAATATAATTCCTCTATAAAATAAGTTTAAAGTTAATATTTCCTTCCCTAATAATCCATATCCCTATATATATATATTATAAGTATAAGCTACTAAGAGAGCCTTTACTATAATAAGCTTATAACCTAGCTAGTAGTTAAGTATAGCTCTTAACTTTAATAAACTATTTAAAATAGGCTAAAAATTTACTAATACTTTTCTATAAAACTTCTTTTAAAAAAAATCCCTACTATTAAAAAATAATAAATATAATATTTACTAAATAGTATACTAAAAAGGTAAATTTAAGAAGGAAATTATAGAATTTTAAGATAACCTAATACTATTTTAGGTATATTACTTTATTTTAAAGGATCCTTTCCTTAAATAGATATAAAAGGTATTAAATAGGGAGATTTAATAGGAGAAGTTAAAGTTATTATTAGTAGAGGGTAATAAAAGGATATATATAATTATTACTAAATTTATATATAAGCTTTTAGCTAAAAAGTAGATAGAAAGCTGAAAAGAAAATAGTAGGTAGAAAAATATATTAGTAAATAAGATTAAGAAGTTAGCTAAATAGTAAGAAGAATACATAGTGTGGCCGAAGCCGCACATTTGTAATAACACTGGCAGTACTCATGTTCTTGGATGGGTTTTTGAGAGATCAAGGCAATCTTCGAGCCACAGATACTACACTTGAATGCAACGAGATCCAGTAGGTACTTCGAAAAGCACGTGTCGTTGGCTGAGTTTCTCCAATTGCCAAACTCAGCCGTTTCGTGACGAAAGCTTGCAGCTGGATTTAACAAACTTAGCTAAGTACCTGGTGGAATCAAGTCTCGCCGGGACATGACCTGGCATCCATGAGAACAATCCTATGGTGGCGTCGGTCGGTCTGACTTCCATCGGCGTGCCAGAAATGGAAATTGCTGACCGGCCTCGCACACACTTGAGACTTGTTGATCACGCCAACGGAGGCAGAAAGGATCCAGCGCATATGCTAAGTGCTGATTATCAGTGCTACAGTACTTATCTGGCCCAATAGCAATTCCGCGCCGGGGTTATGGCCTTGGAAATCAACAACAAAAATTCAAGTGATAAAATGTCAGATCCCCCGTAGTAGGTGTGCTCAGCATGCTCGGTTTTGTTTTGCCTCCAGCAATCGCTCCTGAACGTCATTTGTCTTCATTGTGACTTCTAATCGCCGTGCAAAGTTCACATCGGGTTTGAAATCAACAATTGCATACGGGTGTATTTTATATATTTCAAGTTGAACTGTCTTCTCAAGATTCAGGATGACCGCGCTTGCCAAAATGGCAACCACCGTCTACTTCACTCCCCAAGAAATCCATCGCATCCGTACCACCGTCTCATCCGCCCTCCAACTTGCCTCGGAACTCAAAGGTTTGCCTCGCCGACCTCGGGATCCTGTATCGTCCATCCGCGAAGCGACGGCCGCCTCGCTAATGGCAGACATGGCTGGCTCCTCCCAAAACCAGGACCAGAATGAAACCCTCCCCATTCTGACTGTCGGTCGTGCTTACCCTCCCTGCAACGTACCAACTTTGGACCTGCAACCCATGAAACTGTCGGACTTGCGTATGGAAACCCATCACCGCGGCTACAAGCTGGTACTGAAGAGGGCGCCTGGAGTCAGGGGTCAGGGTGTAAGCGCTGTCGTACAGCTTGCAGCGCGGTCGTGGACTCTAGTGCAGGATTTGAATGGGGAGGGAGACGACATAGAGAGATTGGAGGTATGCTTGCATACACACCAGAATGGCAAGGACGTGCTTGAGTGCTCGGGTGGGAAGGTATTGGTAGTGAAAGAGCCATATTTTACAGTGACCGAGCAAGGAGAGGTGACTTTGAGGGTGGATCATCCTTCAGATTTGGAGTGCTTCGACCACGAGGAAGAATCGTCCGGCCACAAGCTTGAAGACGGATGTGAGGTTGTCAACACAGCAGCACAGGAAGCGCGGTACTGCAAAGAGAGAGGAAACACCGCTCTCGCAGCACGAGATCCCACCGTTGCCAGCGATTATTACACCCGCGGATTGTCACTACTCATCCAGTACAATACCAAGGAGACTTCCCACTCCAATAGTACTCACCTGAACGCAATAAGGCGAGATCTTCACCGCAACCGCGCCCACACTAACCTCCTCCTCAGCCGCCTCGACGCCGCGAAAAGCGACGCCTTATCCTCCCTCTCCGGTTCCGCACCGGACGCGGAGTCTCTGGTCCTGGATAGCAAATCCTACTACCGAGCAGGCTGCGCAGCGTACAACTTGAGCGAGTATGAGGAAGCGAGAGCCCTGTTCTCTCGGCGCCTCCAATTCACGCCCAAGGTGGGCGACGCGGCGATCAAGAAGACCGACCAGCGCATTCGCGAGCGAGACACAGGGGCGTACGACCTGCTCAAGATGAGAGCCGCGGCTGCCCTCTGTTGGTCGTCTGAAATCGATGCCGCGAGCTTTGTGATCAAGACCTGTGTAGGGGATAGTCCCGGCCGAGGCCGCGGGCTGTTCGCGGCGTGTGACGTACCGACCGGGGGCTTGGTGATGTGCGAGAAGGCCTTGTGCGTGGCGTGGGGGGACGGCAAGGCATCATCCGCGACGGTGGTCATATATGATGTGCGCGATTGCCGGATCAGGTTGTCGCCCGTTAGTCTAGTTAGGGCGGTGGTAGAGAAACTTCGCTGTACGCCGTCGTATGCTGAAAGGGTGTTGGAGCTCTATGGGGACTACGGATGGGATCATGATGCTCATCCTCAAGAGCTGCATCCGTGTGACAACAGCCCAGTAATCGACGTGTTCCGTGTCCACGATATTGTTTCACGAAACGCCTTTGGGCTTGGCCCGT
Source organism: Diaporthe humulicola (assembly GCA_038088545.1). Classification (NCBI taxonomy): domain Eukaryota; kingdom Fungi; phylum Ascomycota; class Sordariomycetes; order Diaporthales; family Diaporthaceae; genus Diaporthe; species Diaporthe humulicola. Next base: position 294,635 of record JBBWSL010000053.1, on the reverse strand, counting down.
CCACTCAAACTGCTGAGAAGTCTAAGGTCAAGGCCGGTGGGGCGGGTATCAGTACGGGTCTTTGGATCAATGCTGCGCGCATGAATCACTCATGCGCGCCAAACACTGCGAAGGAATTCATTGGGGATATGATGCTCGTCCGTGCCAAACGACCAATCACTATCGGAGAGGAGCTTCTCCATAGCTATGTCGACGAGACAAGCAGCTATAGGGCGAGGCAGGAAGCCTTGGCAGCTACATGGGGGTTCAATTGCGACTGTAGTCTTTGTGAGAGACAGAAAGGGAGAAAACCCGAGCCGTCAAGGCGGTGACTGTGATTGGGAGGAGTTGGAATACAAATTGGAAGCCACGAGATCATGACAGAATATTACACGAGATGGTGGAATATTGCTTCAGCATCCTTATATTTTCGTACATACATCTATCTAATTAATGTTTCGATCATCGCCCGATGTCTTCAGGGTTATATAGTACGGGTAGTATAAGCTTGCCATCAAATGAATGTGAACCAGAGCATCGCTAACAGTATCTACCCAGTCCAGATACATAACCATGATAAACTCATCACAAGCTGTATCTTATCAAAGTTTTTCAACTCAAACCTTCTGCTAGAAGGATGCAGGTCCCTACCAAACATGGAATGAACCTTTTGAATGGTTTCCTGCATTCTGGCGTTAAAAGCAGATGCTCTCTTCACTAGCCTCATTTTGGATGAAGTTTGCATCTTCTATCGTTTTCACTGGGCTTGTATTCATAATTGTCTTGCCTCGGAAACTAGGCAGCATTGACTAGGACCAGCCTGAGCTGAGCCATGAAATCCAGAGAGTTTTGGTTGATATCTGAGCTGCTCGAGGCTGAGACATCACACCACCTTCTCTGTTAACCAGAATTTTGCATTTGACAACCTGGTTACTATGTGGGTAAAGATTCAATAGCGACGAAATGATTGTTGCTCGAAGTTGTCAGGTTTCGGTACACCCGTTTGTGGGCACCACAGCTACACTCAGCTTTCTTGGCAGAGCGGCCGTTTTAGCTTGCAGAGAAAGAGAATATCAGCGAAGACGTCCCTGCGAAAGCTGTAGCGCTATACCGGCACATGCCGAAATGGCAGAGCCATGAGATTGCGCTACCGTGGAGAAGCCCATGCCCCGTAGATCTGGCCACGAGGGTGGTCAGCAAAGTGACCGGGTGAGTTGGGCCCACATGGCTGTGCCACGCACCTACATTGGGTGTGGTAGTCTGGGTAACATGGTGCAAGTAAGAGTTGTGGTGGGTTAACTTGTGAATCTCGAGTATATGATCGTCAAGATGTTGTCTCGAATTGCATGGTGCTTTCACACACAGCACGCTGCAAGGGGTCTATTGAGGGCAATTGCGGTGGATTGTGAAGAGAGTGAGGGCGAGAATACAGTCGAAAGGTCATTTTTCCTGGGGATGGAGAGGTGTTCGGACAGATTTTAGCCTGCGGTTTGTGTCTTTTTGCCCGCATCTGCCAAGTCGTCATCCTACCTCTTGATCGCTTGCAGGGGTCCATTTATCTGCCGTCCTAGTGATCCAGAACCCTGCCCAATCTTGCATGAGAAGTGGATGTGACTCTGCGACTCGAGCTGGTTGTTGCCCAGCGTGATATACAGCTCGAGTCTATATCAGTCGTCGGCGGGGAAGCAAGTGTCTCGCAGACTGACTCGATCTCGGCCTCGAAGCCCCCTTAGACTATAGGGGTTCCGTGTAATGATACTACTTGAGGGAAAGACAGAACAATCTTACAGCCAAGCGAATAGGAGATCTAATAGTGATTGAGTCCCAATTTCTGATAGAAGTGCAGAGCCCCTTACCCGCGTTTAGTTCACTAATCAGGGGGCTCACCTCAACGCACAGCCACTTGCTCTTAGTCCACAAAACAAGTCCACAAAAAACATGGGAACGAAAGCGAGCCGACGGCGTGGGCGCAGGCGCCGAGCAAGCCCGCCCATTCGCCAGGCCACGTCCGGCCCCGAGTCGGTGCCGTGCGGGCCGTCCCACATATCCGGGCCTTGGTTCGACGCCGACGAGTTATCGCCTGTCAATGATCAAATCGACAAGGAACTATGCTCATGCAAACGGGTTCTCCCCTAAACCACGATCCGTTGCACTACGCCACACATGTGGAGCGTTGTTTCGTCCCGCGCCAGGGGTTTCGTGATGGGAAGCTCGGACAATCGGGCGCAAGATTCCTCCACCATGACCATTTGTCGGCGACTTTTCGATATGTGTTGCATCATACCGCAACCCGCCTGATTAAGGAAGAAATGAGCAATGATGAGATAACTTGTCGTCACAGATGCAAATTATAATGCCAAGTCGGCACTGCAAGGAGGCCTTGTTACTAGACCGCTTGGGAAGAGGGTGAGAACCAAAGTCTTGCTTGCCTCCCTGAGCATGCGTCAGGCAGGACAAGCGTAATCATGATATGCCATCCACTCTCTTAGTGCCACATCATTACAGACTGTAGTTCATTATAGCGGCTAAAACAACTTCGAGCTGCCGAGCCCCGAGGACGCCAGCGCGTTGGTGATGATGACCTTGCCTCCAAGACGGCCGACCGGGCGGCACGTCGTGATACCGCAGCACATGCCAATGCAACTCAAAGATTGCACGATATCACCTCGTACTCCATACCAACCAAGTCTAATATCCAAGGTTCCGACCTAGCCACATCAACCGTGCGCAAAGCGGGAAGTAAAAGTGGGAAAGAACTTACCCCATGGCGGCCGCTGTTGGTCGTGCTCTAATGGAAGGAAAGGAAATGGGTGTAGGGGACTCGATGTTGTGCAGAAATGATCTAGAAACACGCCCCGCTCGCTTGTTCGGGGCCGCTCAAGACGCCGGGCCCCCCCAGACAAGCTCGCTCCCTTGGCTTTTTGCTGCCGCGACCACGTATCCACAACGGGCAATTAGTGATTGACGACGTCAACTAACGCGGAGACTTTTCTTCTTGGTTGCAAAGTGGCGGGTGAATGTCTTGGGAGAGTGGGGTTGAGGTGGGATATAAAGGAGTTAGTTAACCAGCAGTCGACACATACAACCACTCATCCTTATGAATCCATCTTCATTCTCATCTATAGAGAAACCGTGCTGAGACGTCACAGACGTTTCACTCCCAACCGCTAAGATGGCACCGTCACTCAACAACATTCTGCCCAATAATATTGGCAATGGGACTATACCAACTCACAACATCGCAGCCCTGGCCGCAGGCGCTGGCGCTGTAAGTCACAACCCCAACTTATCACTAGATGGTTACGCCCTTCACGTGGTATTATTGTGGCTCACTATTATATTGCCCTCCAGCTCTTCGTCCTCTGGCGCTTCGCCATCGTCGTTTACCGATTGACCCTCCACCCCCTTGCGAAATATCCCGGGCCCAAGCTCTACGCCGCCACCAACCTTCCCTTCCAATGGGGGATCAACGTGGCAGGAACCTTCGTGCGGGAGAGCCGAGACCTACATCAAAAGTATGGGCCCATCGTGCGAATCGCGCCGGACCACCTCGCGGTCGACGGGTCTATCGGGTGGCCACAGATCTTCCAGCACCGCCCCGGAAAAGCTGAATGGCTCAAGCAGCCCGGATGGTACTTCCCCGGTGACACCCAAAGTCTCATCGGCGGGGATCGCGACAACCACAAGCGGCTGCGGCGTCAGCTCAACCACGCATTTAGCACAGAGAGCATGTACGAACAGGAGCCCATCGTGCAGAAGTACATGGACCTGCTCCTCACGCAGCTGAGCAAGAAGGCCGCGGCGGGAGGAGTTTTCGACATCGTCCCGTGGTACAACTTCCTCACCTTTGACATCATCGGCGACCTCACCTTCGCAGACACCTTCCACAACCTCGACGGCGGCGAATACCACCCGGTTCGTACCATTCTTCTCATTTCTTTCGAATCCCAGTCTTTCATGTTTTGGAATATTCCAGAACGAACCACTCTAGGATCTGGATCAGGTGACTAACACGTACTAGTGGGTACTTGGAACCTTCAAGGCCATCCTCGGCGGCGGAATCAACCGTTTCACCGCGCACTATCCTCTTGCGCGACTGATCTTCAAATCTTTGAGCTCCTCGGCCGAGAATGTAAAGAAGGAGGCCGAGAACCGCCAACTATCCAACGAGAAAGCAATGGCCCGCAAAGCCCAGGGCGAGAGCCCCGGGGGCCGCAGGGACTTCATGACCTACATGCTCAAGAAGACGCGAGAGGGCAATCCGGGCTTTAACGACCTCGACATCCTTATGAACTCGCCCACGATCATAACGGCAGGCAGCGAGACGACAGCCACCACCATGGCGGGCTTCACTTTCCACCTCGGCCTGAAGGAGAACCGCCCCGTGTACGATATGCTCGCCAGCGAGATCCGGGCTGCTTTCAACAGCGAGTCCGAGATCGACATGAAGTCTACCGCCCGCCTGCCCTATCTCATAGCTACCATCGAGGAGACCCTAAGGATGTACCCGGCTGCCGCCCAGACGCCACCGCGAATCAGCCCCGGTGCCGAGCTCGAGGGGGAGCATATCCCCAAGGGTGTAAGTTTCGCCTTCATTTCTCACACTCTAGTATCCCTTATTCGTTGCACAAAAGTTCGAGTTGCTGACAGTGACGGTTCTATCATTACTGCAGACCGTCACCACCATTTTCCAGTACGCAACCTACCGTAACCCCGACAATTTCTACGACCCAGATACTATGCACCCTGAGCGATGGCTCCCCTCGAACCACAAGCTGTACAACCCGGTCTTTGCCAACGACAATAAGGCGTCTTTCCGTAAGCACCAGTCACCTACCCTCTGTTTCCTCCACATGTTCCTCTACAGACACTAACAAGTTATGGAAAAGACCCCTTCAGCTTTGGAGTGAGGGACTGTCTGGGGAAGAACCTGGCTTACTCAGAGCTGAGGGTCGCCATCGCGAGGCTCCTGTTCCGCTTCGATTTTGAGCTTGCACCTGGCCAGGAGGACTGGATGGATAAGAGTAGGGTGCTCGTTGTCTGGGAGAAGGGTCCGCTGAATGTGAAACTCACGGAGAGGAAGTTGGCACCAGTAGAGTGAGCGCGGCGTGTTGTTGTGATTGTCGGAGAACGGGTAGAAGTCGTTGAAGGGAGCGCATTGGTCTAGTTATTTCTCAGGCGTTTAGTTCGGTGTAGAATTTCCTATTAGCATCATTGTCTTGTTCTCCCACGTAACGATGTCCCTTTCATTTAGTACTGTAAGTGGCAGGTCGTTCATTGCACATGGGTTTCACTATTTTCGGCTTGTTATCTGAAGGACAGACTTAGATTGGTGTGCCAAGTCTCAGGTCAGAAATAGAGGGATAGAGTGTTCGCGGAGGTGAAAATGCTACAGTGAGTGCTTGAGAAGACCTAGACTAGAAAAATGGTCTTTTCCTCTAGTACAGTACAGAACAATTCGTCCTCGGGTGGTAGAGCAACTTGACTCAGAAAGCTGGCCTCCTCGTCTATAAAGAATATCGCTTGGTCCAAGTCGATAAAACGCCAGTGTATCAGCCCTATACGCTCATAGATTTCATCGCAAATATGCCTAACGACCAGAAGATTTCTGTCGCGAATAAACATTCCTGAAGATTTAGTCTTTACGTTTCCAAAGTGAAGAGCGAAGCAATTGCTCCATGGCTCAACCTTGAGGTCCAGGCGGGGCTGGATGCACATGTGAATTCCGTTGCAGAGCTGCACAACTGCAAGCTGACCGCCTCCTATATGTTCAGGTCTGCGACTCCACTTGTTGATAGCGCATTCCGAGGTTTTGCTGGTCGTCATAGTGTACTCGTTGCTGATATGATCCTCGGAGAGTTGAAAATGTTGCAGCTGCAAAGGAAGAGCGCGACAATGCACCGAGAGTCTCCTTGGGCCCAATTGAGATGGAAGAAGGTCTTGAGACCTGTTATCTTCTAGGATAGACTTTGTGTACTCGTAGAGTGTCTTCTCTCCATGATCTGTGACCAAGATCCTCGCGCCATGTGGGTGGTTTGGCGGAGGGAGGCGTAGCCCTTCGGTGGCACCGTCAGGAAACATCCGCACTCGGTCTCTTGAGCGAAATGTCACGGGGCCGGCCCAGCCTGCCCAGGTCCAACTTGGAAACCCCTGCCTACGAATACCGGGAGCATCGTGCCACCAGAAGAGCTCAAATAATATGTCTCTTGGCTGCGGTGCCATAACTTGATCTTCGTATAACGGCAAGCCCCAAAGGTGGGCCATGTGTCTTTGAGTCCTTGAGTTGTAGTTCAGCACTCCTAGAAAGGCATTGAGTGAATCTTCTGAGTGGCTGAGATCTCTCCTGGTGTATTCCTGAATGTGTTCCCGAAGAGTTGCAGTTCTGGCTCGGTGACCACCAAACGTAGCGGAGGGGATGAAGCGGGTAAACGACTGTTTGTTGGCTTCCACTGTGGTTCTGACTCGATACTTGAACGGCTCTGAAGCGAATTCCTTATTGCAGAGATACAGAAGACCATATTCGGTGAATATGAGACGCCTCATGGATAAATAGCCTTCCTGGTACGTCCACCCTCTCGTTGCCCACTTGCTGGAGCTCAACAAGGCTGAGCCGTGGTCCTTGCTATACGGTAACTCGATCAAAGTGACACCTTTGATATTCACTTTCCTTTGTTGTCGACGGGAGACATTTGAGACACCGGGCAGCCCTGTTTGGGCGTCCTCGCCTGCAGCTGCGATGACCGTGCAGTAAGCATTGGAGTAAATCTCGCCCATCCGGCCTAGCATTTCCTGCTTTTCTGGGCCTTCTCTTGGTATACACTGGGCACTGTGTTAATTCCTTGGTACTTCATGATGTCTCATTCGTTGTGTATACTTGCATATTTGTCAATCCATATGTAATTAACCCCCAACTTCTCAGCAACTTGAAAGGTGTCTTTGATCACCGCAGGAGCGGCTCTCAGCTCGTCCGAATGCTGATTATTACCCCAAACGTATGACAAGGCAAGATACTCGCACCGATCCGGGGCTTCGATGACCCTCCCGGATGAAACCTCGACCAACTTGAGGCTTGGTATTTCGGGACACCCGGGAATTGGCCTGCAAGTTTGACCGTGACTCTGTACACAGTTTCTCAACATATCCTTCAAGTCATTGTAACAATCTGGAGCGATCCGGTCCGGCTGAACCTTCATGTCCTTCAAGTCTTTGTCGTCGCTAGATCCTATGACGGTGAGACTGGGAAAGACCTCTTGGCCCAGCTGCCCGTGTAGATACAGCGTCTCCATACCATAGGGCTGTTGGGAAATCACGCATAGTTGTGTATAACCATAAGCGCCTATGTAAGCGCAGAGAGTGCATTGCTGGCCGTCGTGTGTTGAAGGCTTAATGGCGGACAGTAAGCGGCAGATCTTGCAGGAAGATGCGCCGAGTTTGGCTGAAGTGGAATCGAGCGATGGTATCACCACGCACCAAGGGTTCTTCTGGCGTCGAGAGACGGCTCTCAAATCCGCAATTAAGGGCCAATCCACACCTTTGCACAATTCGCAGATTATATCTGATGTTCTTTCTTCCCCCGGACTATCTTCCGGCGTGCACAGAGACTCGGGGGGAGGACTTGCGTGGGGCTCTCCCAACGATCTCTGGGGCGTGGAGGACATACTTAAGTAGCTGCTCTTGAGGACTTCTCAATCTGAACAAGGGGTAAGCAACGGCTGGACACACGAGTCTCGAGCTCAAGCGGGAGCAGTCGATTCTGCACTGATCGATGATGTTTTCTTCGGGGCAGATTTCTCAAGAACAGGTTCCCATTGTATTGGAATCAACGCCTTCTTAGAATGGGGGGGGCGCCTTTGACACAAGCCTGGCTTGAGTGCAGCCATGTGGGTTCGGGTCGGAGAGTCTGTGCAATTTTGAAAATTGGGGGAAAGCGACGTTGATCCGAGTGACACAATCGTGTACCTAAGGTACATGGCCGGTTTCTTATGTCAGCCAAGGGACATCACCGGCGCCTTCTCCGCAACAACTTGAGCTCCTTTTCAGCAACGACATGACGTGCGAGCGACTGCCACGTGCACACTAGAACACCATCGACTGCGTATGTCGTCTTTTACACAATCAAATGTTGACTGACTGTACGACTGACTGTACGACTGACTGTACGGTGGTGTTGCACACCTCCTCGTGGTAGTTGCGACAGCTGAGTCACTCTCACCGTTACTCCGGCGGGAGACCAACATCCCAAGATCCTCAGTGCTTAAAGCCGACGGGATAGAAACACCAGCAGACGACTGTGAATCAGCTCTCGGTCAGATGCGCATCTGCAAAGTATCTAGGCCTGGTGGGCCCGAGACGAGGTCTTTCCGCAGCGTCTCTGTTCCCAAAACTGAGAATTTGCCGCTCAGGAACCCCAAGGAATCCCCAGATGTCATGATAGACCTCACGACCAGTTCAGCGAGGCCTCTGCCTCCTTCCTTCCTTCGTGCATGTATTTACACCATCGGTGTAGCTTGAAAGGGCACGGCAAGCAGAAATAGCTTTCTGGAGAGCTAAGTTATATTTGCGACTTGATTGACAGCCGTCAGTCAGGGGAATTGGGCGAAGATGGCCAGACGGCCAACGAGTCCGGTCGTTTGGACGACGACCAAGAGGGAGCAGACGACGATGCTGTAGGCCAGGCACTTGAGGGTGAATTGCAGCCAGTGTCTCCCATTGACACGGCACCCACGTGCCTGGCTGGCAATGTTTTTGTCACCAAGTTCTCGACCATCAAAGTGTACGGCTAAGCAGATCGTTCGACTCGTCCGACCCAGGCGTCGTTGCAAATTGTGTTCCAACTGGGAACAGCAGACACCCTCCAGAGCCGCTTCTGTATTTTTGCTGTAAGCAAGGCTACTCGAGTCGGCGGGTCGACGTTCTGGAAATGCACCAGGTTGCTTGCACTGGATCCAGATGCCACACCAAACGAGACAAGCTACCACTGCCAGTATGAGGGATGCCCAAAGTCGTACCCCAAGGAGTCAACGTTGAAGGCCCACATCCAGAGCACTCATGAATTCGTTCCCAGGCCGTGTGTTGGAATCCAGGAAGCCACATATGAGGGCCTAACCATACTGCAGAGTATGGGTATATCCATTTTCCTCTGTAGTACAACTGGTTATAAGCCCGGAGTTCATTCTCTGAGTATACATATAGCCGGTACCTGAGACATCCTCTAGTTCAATTACGGGTAGTATCAGAGAAAAGCCAGTTTCAGGGGAAGAGCCAGAGCAAAACTTGAGGGGGAGTGAGTGCCTTCCTAACGGCTTTAGCTCGATACTATGGTACCTAGAGTGATGAGCTAGGGGGAGTGTTGGAATCCAGGAAGCCATATATGAGGGCCTAACCACACTGCAGAGTGTGGGTGCATCCATTTTCCTCTGTAGTGCAACTCCGTGTACTCAGTGTCTGGACAAGCCCGATGTGATTTTCAACCGCGCATTACAAATTGACAAACGTACCAATTTCCACAACGGCCTGGACAATCCGACAGTGTGGTCTTACCAGTACGAATGTGGAAAGCAGGATGCCTACACAGACAAGAATGCTTCCAAGTTGCACCTAAGTAGGATTTATAATAAGAGGGCTTTAGCCATACTATATATTCTTCTTACTATTCAGCTAACTTCTTAATCTTATTTACTAATTTTTCTACCTACTATCTTCTTCTTAGCTTTCTATCTACTCTTTAGCTAAAAGCTTATATATAAATTTAGTAATAACTATATATATCCCCTTATTACCCTTTATTAATAATACCTTTAATTTATCCTATAATATTTCCCTATTTAATACCTTTTATACCTATTTAAAGAAAAAAGTTTTAAAAATAAAGTAAAATACCTAAAATAATATTAAATTATTTTAAAATTTTATAATTTTCTTTTTAAATCCACCCTTTTTTTATACTATATTATAGATTTTATATTTATTATTTTTAAATAATAGGGACTTTTTTTAAAAGAAGTTTTATAAATAAGTATTAAAAAATTTTAAGTCTATTTTAAGTAATCTATTAAAGTTAAGAGCTATATTTAACTACTAGCTAGGTTATGACTTTATAAGCTTACTATAGTAAGGGCTTTCTTAGTAGCTTATACTTATATAAGGTGTGTATATATAGGAATATGGATTATTAAGGAAGGAAGTATTAGCTTTAAACTATTATATTTTATGGAGAAATTGTATTAAGCTAGTATACTTTCGCTATATAACTAATTACCCAAGCTAGCCTTGGGCTACTTATATTAATAATCTATGGTATTGTGGGAAGCTAGTTTTACTAGCCTTATCTATATAGCTATTATAAGGCTGACTATATTTAGCTAAGAAAGACTACTATATTTTATACCTATTATTATCGATATTATATACTATTAAATACTAGGTATTTAAGTGTTTATTACTATATAAAGGGACCATATATTACTCTATAGGAGGATATACTAGATTAAAGACAAACCCACTTACAATAAGAGACCAAAGGAGATCAAGACAATCATATCACGCGAGAGGGCAGTCCGCCCTCGGCAAGAGTTTCGCTGCCCGATGCCAACATCTAAGGTCGGTGGCTTCTTCACCGCCACAACACTTCGCAAGCATCTTTTCAGTGATAACGGTCTCTCAGCCAGCGAGGCCAAGGCTCAGGTTCTCCTGACCAAAGGCGAGCAGACCAGGCGCAGAAACGCCGCAGAAAAGCAGGCGGAAATCCACAGCAACGAGGTCTGAGGATGGGGATGCGGATTGCCTTCAGGGGGACAGTGATGCCAGCCACGGCAAGCCCATGCGCCATTCAGCCAAGCGTTCCTGTACATAGTAAGTCACTGAATTGGACGCCGCTCATAAGCAGCGATTAATCCAATGGGTGAATATGTTCTAGGCTCCAGCACAATTGGCCAGGTCTCCTCGCCACTGTACCGCGCTTTTGCTTACTTGACCTCATGTGAATTTTCAGTATGCAATACCAAGGGCCTTCTGGGCCCAGGGTTTGAACTGTTATCGGAGTTTAGTGGATGACAAGGAGCATGGACATGGCCGGCTTCAGAGATGTTGACGTGGCTCAGAGATGAAGTGGCCCAAGGTCAAGGAGTAGTGAACTAGGACGACTGCCCTTACTAAACGCTTGCTCACTGCGGATCAGCACATTCCCCATTTCATTTTGACTCTGGTGTGATGGTTTGCAGGACATGTCATGGTTCTCTAGCTGTACTGAGTGGCCAGTCTCGAACACCTGCCTCAAACCACACGCGGAGCTCCTTGACACCTCTAGTAGACTTGGCTATTTTTGGCCCTACTTCAGCCACTTCCTCTATCGACACCTTGCTTTCCCTCTTATAAGTAGCCATATCATGCCCTCCCAACGTCAAAATTAAAGCTTGGTGTACTCAAGCTTGCCCTCCAGCTTCTTGGACTCGGCGACCTTACGGACGGCCTTGTTGAAGTCGTCCTGGTTCACGGCGTCTCGGTAGTCCTTGATCGCAAACAGGCCGCTACACCAGTGTCAGTCCTCGGTCTTCACAACGAGAATACGGAAGATAGGGCTTACGCTTCTGTGACTACGTTCCGCAGATCCGCACCGTTCAGCCCGTCACTCATCTTGACCACACTCTCAAAGTCGATGTCTCCCTCCGTGACCACACTGCTGGCGTGGATCTTCAAGACCTCGAGCCTGCCAGCCTCGTTGGGCAGGGGGATCTCGATCTTGCGGTCCAGACGTCCGGCACGCAGCAGCGCGGGGTCCAGTGTGTCCGGCCGATTCGTGGCCATGATGATCTTTGTCTTGCCCAGGTAGTCGAAACCGTCGAGCTGGTTCAGGAGCTCCATGAGCGTCCTCTGGATCTCTCGGTCTGCTGATGTGCCCTCCGAGAAACGACGTCCTCCAATGGCGTCGATCTCGTCCATGAAGATGATGCAGGGTTCGTGTTCCTTGGCATAGCCGAACATTTCGCGGATCAGTCGAGCGGATTCACCGATGTACTTATCTACGATGGCGGAGGAGACGACTGTAGACCAGACGCAGCCTCTGTTAGCCTCCAGTCTCTGGGGATTGGACGAGGGAGCACACCTTTGAGAAAATTTGTCTCCAAGCTGCTCGCCACGGCTCGTGCAAGCAGGGTCTTTCCCGTTCCTGGTGGTCCGTACAGCAGCACGCCCTTTGGTGGCTTGATGCCGACACGCAAGAAGAGCTCTGGGTTCTTGAGCGGCAGCTCGATGACCTCTCGCAGCTCTCTGATCTGGTCGTTGAGGCCGCCGATGCCCGCGAAGCTCACCTGGCCGGGGTCCTCGAGAGACATGTTGTAGACGAGGGGGTCGACTTCTCGGGGCAGCATGCGCATGATTGTGAGGGTGGTCATGTCGAGTGCGACGCGGGTTCCCTGCTTCATCTTTGCCTTGTCGACCTTGGACCGGCAGCCGACGACGTACCGAGGTCCCGAGGAGGCCTTAACGATGACTAGATTGCGGTAGGACAGGTCAGAAGGATGCTTGTGGGCGTGGATGGGGGTCTAACACGGGCGGGCATACACCTCTCATCGTCGAGCTGCTTCAGAACCTCGCCGATGATCTGGCCGACGCTTTGTAATGCCTTGATGTTCTCCTCTGTATTGTTGAACTCCTTCTCCAAATCCTTGATCTCCAGGCGCAGATTCTTCAGCTTGACCTCCCAGTTCCGCGACTCGAGCAGCGAGTCGGTGTATTTGCTGATGGCGTCGGCCCTCTCCGGATCAGACATGTTGGGCAGGTCGGCTCGAGGAGGTGCAGGAGAAGAGGGCTTGAGGCAAAGGTCCCTGACGGAGAGAGCTTGTTGTGGCCGTGGTCGCAATCGAAGGAATACCGGGTTGAGGTCGGAGAGTGGAGCAGTTAGATGGGCGGCTGTTGATGTGGTGGTGGTGATGTGTTTGATGGGAATCGCCAAAGACGAGTAGGTTGCGTGCAGGCGCTTTGCCGCGTTCAAGTGGCCGAGCTTACCCAAGCTTCTGTTGCCTTGCGTCAGGCTGAGTGTACCTAGGTAGAACCTACCTGAGTACCTCCGTAGCTGCTCCGTACCCACGGATACAGCCGATTGGCGACAGATGGGGACAGGGGTGGGTGTCGATACTTAGTCATCAACACTTAGTCATCGTAAAAGCTGCCTGTGCCTTGCCTCCTGGCCTTGTGGTACTGCACAGCGGCGACGATTCCGACTCCGCGATGCCCGCCCTCTCCTGCTTCAGACTTTGTCCGACAGCCACGACATAATGATCGTATAAAGCCCACGTTGGGGCCCAGGAGCCTCATGCAGCTTCAAACCCCAAATTCTCTTCCGAATCAGCAGCATAATCCGTGTCAAGCAAGCTGGCAAGCCATTCCGCCAGAATGTGCCAGTGCCTCGGCCCGCAACGTCGCTGCAGATTGGTCCTGATCACCAGCCATTCGTATTTTTACCTCGAGTCCCACCCTTCCCGACACCACCTGGATTGAGGCCTGGGCCCCGTGGCCCTGTGGCCCTTTGACCCTGGACGCGAACGCGAACATGGACTGGACCCCTAAGACCGAGACTCGACGAGACCTCAAGGTTGTGTAGCGTCCCAATCCACAGCGCCAGAGAGCCCAGAGCCCTCAGCCGGGTGGGCCAGTACAGGCCCGTGCCAGGGTTTCAATGAAGCATTTGAGCTCGAAATGTACAGCTTCGGCCCGAGTACGTACACAAATGGCTACTCCCGCCAGCTGTGAAGACGGGGCGCCCAGGGTCGGAGCCGAGACCAGGTCAGTCAGCCGCCCGCTCTAGGGCCAGAGCTGAATTCCAGCACTCTGGTTCACAGAACCACTCATCGACATTGTCACTTGAGCTTAAATCAAGCCAAGGCCAGGCTCGGTGCAAGATGTCTGTTCGGTAGGCGCTGTGCTGTTGCCGATCAACTGCGAAGACGGGAATGGGCTGCCAATTGAGGCTCACCCGTTGATCATCGCCCTGCCCGACCTCATCCTTCCATGTCGTCGTCCCCGTGGCCTGGACTGGACACACACTTGAGCAAGAAACACAGCCTACGCACTTCGCGCGGGCTTCTGGTGCTGCTGCGCGCTTACGGGTCTCGGCCGTCCCGTCCCGTCTACCGAGTGAGCATCACGCTGCACCGCTCTGCACGTGTTCGCAAGCTCGCCGGCCTGTCTTCTTGGGGAATGAAGCGCGGCGCGCGTCCTGCACTCTCGACTCCCGACGGCTTTTTGCTCCAGGACCGTGCATTCCGACCTTGCTGGGCTATGTCGCCATTGGGCTGGCATGCTCGAGTGCCACAAGCCATCCAGCACTGTGGTAGCTCCAGACGCTGGCCTGGGGGCTCGTCATCGTTTGGCGCCCCCCCCCTATCCCTATCTTGCCTTTTCTTGAGTCTTCCTCGGCCAGTGCACAATAATACTCCGACCCGCGTGCAGCAGCCTTATGACGTAGGTCCACACAGAAAGCAAGGAATTCAGGGATCACCTCCTCCGTCTCTTTGCACCCTCCATGCAGGCCTACGTCGACTCGAATACGGAATTTCCATTTATCCCTGTCTCTTGATGACCTCTTCCGCCTGTGCTGCTATTTTCCTGTCTGGGAAATTGCCTCTTATCTCATGCATCGTACGGCGTTGACCCGACGTGTTCGAACTGACCTGTTTGACCCGGCCCTCGCTTCAACACCGAGGCTCTGTACCGCCTTCACTCGCTTCCTCAATTCCTCGCCGCGCCCGCAAATCGCGCATCAACTCCTGGCCCCAACTCAACAACGAAACTCTAGTCAGCAACGGGCTGCATCTTTTCTTGCCTGGCCACAGGCTCACCGTCTAGCGGCCGGCTCGAGCCGTGAACCGAGCCTTGTCCTTCTCGTGTGCAATTGGTCCAACTCGCGTTCCCGGCAACAGAGCGGATGTCTCACTCGCGCTCGATCAGGCTATTACATATTTCGCGAGTCTCAAGCAGCTGACAATTCCAGACGATCCGGGGACTGGTCTGGTGAGTGGGAGACGAGCTAGGTATGGAAGGGGAATCTGTCGCCTTGTCAGGCTCACGGCCGTCAAGCCCCCAGGCCACGGCGACCAGTGGCTCATTGTCACGAACGCAGCGAGGAGCAATCGCCGCGCAAGCCTGCGATACCTGTCGGTCAAGAAAGCAGAAATGTGACGAACAGAGGCCCAAGTGTGGCACATGCGTCAAGTTCAAGTTGGACTGCCGCTACCGAGAGCCCCAGCCCACGAAAAAGGACAAGACTCTCCTCGAGATTCTGGAGCGAATCAAGTCTCTTGAGGGCAAAATTGACAACTTGACTGCCCAAGGCCTGGCAGCCAACTTCCAATCTTCGATTTCTGGGGATGCGTTGGTTCAGACACCCGCACCCATGGGAAGCGTCCGTGGGAGCGTCGCGAGCGTCAGCAGCAGCAGCGCCTTTGTCCATGGGCTGCTCTCAGACGCGATGCTGTCATCCGGGAATGCGACGAGCTACAGTTATGTCTCTTCGGTGCGCGCAATGCTGGGCTGGCCTGCCGTCCAGGAGTTACTGAAGGTTGTGCTCCCAAGCATGCCCGGCCGTGACCAAGGTTCTCTCATCGAGCAGGATGGCATTCCCATCCTGCAGAGAGCGGGAACGTCGTTACCGTCAGCCACGAGTGGGCGAAGACGCAGCCGAGCTGCGTCAAATCTTGAAACCCCAGTCGCTGCCGGCTCTCCATCTTCCACTCAGGTATTGAACAGTCTGACCTGGGACTCAGTCCAGGTCCTCACCAAGGCCTTCTTCGACACCTTCAACCTCCTGCATCCTATTGTGGACCGTCAGGAATTCATATCCACAACTCTTCCGGCAATGTTGACCAATGGTCTTGTTTTCGACGAAAGTATCCAGTCAACCTTGACATATCTCATCTTTGCTTTGGGCGAGGTTGCCATTGACGCCTACTCGCATCCCGCAGGCGTAAAAGGACGCACCACACCGCAACATCCTGGCTTGGTGTTCTTCAACGAGGCGCGGAGACGAATGGGCTTCAGTCTGACTGAGTGCAGTTTGGAAAATGTGCAGGTCTTCGCTCTTGCAGGGTAATGTTCCTCCAGCTGCCATGCAATGTTCCAAACTCCCTCTAATATCGAACAGCATATACTACGAGACGTGCTCCCGCCACATGGTGAGGGCCCGCCACTTTACTGTGTTGTCCGGGGAGCAGCATACTGATCATGACTAGGACTTTTGGCGAATGACAAATTCTGCTTCATCAGCTTGTCAAGCCCTGATCTCAAGGTAACGTCGCCCATTGGGCTCGTGCTCAGACCGTAGCGTTGTGGCTAACCAACAGAACAGCAACCCCGGGGAACTCATCTCGACACGTGGGGACATTATTCGGAGAGCATTTTGGCACTGCTCGATCATGGAGACGTCAGTCACTTCTTGGCCTTCTGCTTGTGCTCAATTGGCTCACATGCTGTAGCTGCTTCAATTTGGAATTAGGAATGCCGTTGGGAGGGTTGGACAAATTTGAGACCTTGGTTCGAGTGCCAGACTTTGGAGGCCCAGTCTCGCAAGAGGACCATACCAGCCACTTTCAAGAGCACTTTGCCTCGCAAATTGTGCTGCGTCGACTGTCGGCGGACTTCAACAACGTGCTTAGCAGCGGTAAGGACGCCAGGCACTTTCCTTTCTACCGGGTTTATCTCATACCGAGTATACCTCTCCGTCCTTCAGTGGGGCTAACAATCTGCAGTATCAAGTTCGCCAGTGTCGTCCGTTTCGTCCTCCTCGTCACCTGCGCCGGCGATACCAGGCGCTATCAAGCCACTTGTCATGCAACTTGATCAATGGCGTGAGTTGCTGCCTTTGCACCTTCGCTGGGCAGAACGCGACCATGGGACCTTCCTTTCACCCGGTCACGACGTGTACGGCACTCCGGCGGTGTTTCAAGGCGCCACTCCCGTGACGGCGCCGTCGCCAGCTCTTCCCACCGCGACGCCGCCTGTCACATCTGTCACGTCTGTCGCATTTACACCCGACCTCAACAGCCACCCGTTGGCTTATCCATACGCCATGGACATCCAGGTTGCCCTGCTGCGCACGCGCTACTACACCACTAGGCTGCTACTCTACAGGCCGTTCCTGTACAAGGCGCTCCACCACCCTGACCAGGTGAACAATGAGGATGCGGAGGGGATTGCGAACTGCCTCAACACGTGCCTTATGTGGCCAATCATCATGTCGCCGGTCTGCACGCGGAAGCTTCTCATACCTTGCCTGTTCTTCTGGACGCAGAACATCCTGGGCGCGCTCGTCATCCTGTACCTGAGCGAGAAGGTGCCCATTCTCGCGCGAATCAGAGCCAGCGGCATCTGCGGCACGAACTTCGAGGCTGACGCGCGCGAGACAGTCAGGCTGGGGCTAGAGTGGATTGATGACCTGAGGGAGGTGGACCAGGAGGCTGAATGGGCCTGGGGCGTCGCCAAGTGGATCTTCGGACTGGATAACTGAAGGCGGAATGGGACGCGTGTCCAGCTGAGGTGTGGAGCGTACTTGGTGTGGCTGGTGAGATGTGGCAACCCAGTTTTCGCCCGCGACGCGAATTTGCTTCTGGGGGCTTCCTCATGCCAGATTACCGAATCCACGCGTGTGAGGGCATGGGCATGGAACTACGACGTCAACCATGCTCACAATTGCGGTGGACCCACCTGGGCAGGCGTTGGATGTCGCTGCTGCCCGCGTATAGCCAACCGGTTAACGCAACTACAACCTCGCAGGCCAGAACGCTGCCTGTGAATGGCGAAAGGCAGAGCATCTTCACCAGGAGCATCAGAAGTGTAAGGGCGCGAATTGAGTACGGAACTATGGTCGTCGACCCCACCGACTTGAGCGCCCTCCGCAGCATTCGCACTCCTGGCTATGCTGCCTTGCCCACCCCCTGCCCCCTCGTTGCAGGACTCACCTACCTGCGTTCGATATCCCGCTCTCCGTTCCTGCTGATGGGTACAGTGCGACGGGTGAGCAGATTCAGTCTGTTGAGATCCCATCAAGATATATACATACACCTTTCTCGTCTAGCATTTCATAGAGCGACGATACCATTATCACTTCAAAGCGAGCGACAATTCAAATCTTTTCATTCTCACAAATTCAGATATCCTTTTGCGAAGGATCGAATTGAGCACACCCAAAAAAAACTTGCCATGCCAGCTCTGAGTTGCCAGGGAGATTACCCATCACCTTTTTGGTTTCCCAACATGATGTTTAGATACAGCCGCCTACAGGAGACCCGAGCCGCATCCCTTAAAGGGGGGAAATAAGCAAATGCCACTCAGCACAGTTCCAGCTCACAGAAGTCAAGGCCGTACTCACGTAATGCAATTTTTCCCTGGCGATGGCAAAGACCAGGCGCCCTCGTTGCCCCCAACAATTTGAACTGCCGTCACATCGCGCGCGCAGACACACGCACACAAAAGGCTGGCGCGTCGGGTGATACCCTAGCGCGGCAGTCGGCGCACGAGTGATCTGGGCTAGCCACCATACGCGCGGTGGTTGATTGAGGCACACTTCCAGGCGGGAGGGTTCGCCATATCCGAGCCTGATCTCTCTCAGCCCACGAGCACCCAGCGGGGCCCAGCAGGACAGCGGGGAAAGCCAACGGAATAGCAACGGAAGAGCGAATACAAGCAATGTGTAGCCGGTCAGTAGGTACATGTACTCAAGCCACGACATCATCGGTCTGGGCGACTACTTTTGCGGACCGGAACGCTCGTGCCCACTCGTCATCTCTTACAACCTTTGCTATTGAACTTCACTAACCAAATAAAGGATAAAAGCTCTTGTCCCTTTCGGGAAACGCAAGTGAGACGCAGGCAGGTACGCGGCCACATGATGCCGCGTATCTTCGACTGGAGCTCGCCCCGGCCCGGGAACAGAGTGATGCCCGACGAGCGCGCCACTGCCTGGACACAAATTTTCCTTCTGCCTTAATCCTGACTTGACATCTTTTCTATTTCATTTTCATCGTGTGTACTTTTACGCGGGTTTGCTCAAGAGGTGTCTTTTTTTTTAAGGTTCGTGGGTGCGGCGGTCTGGACCACGATCGGTTTTGTGACATAATCTGAAATCGCAGGCTGTTACCCTGGAGTGGTGGCAGGTATGGAGTACGAAGGCGCTGAGGAGCATCGGCATCGGGCTCGGCATCGGCATGATGTTGGTGGCGTCTCGCATTTCATACTTGGGTGCCGAACCGAGATCTCAGGGGGCCACGAGCTGGTTAGCTTGCTGGTGGTCCAGAGGATTAGTAAGTCAGTGTCACTGGAACAATTGCGGCACATGGGTTGCAACCATACATACTCTCTTGTACACTACATATAGGGTTATATACCGGACGACTCTTTTACCAGACGGGGAAATTGGAAGCGTGGGCCAGTGACGTCGGAGACAGGATGCACCTGGGTAGGATTTTCTGCTTGGCTCTTTCGGTAGCTGGCAGTTG
Organism: Diaporthe humulicola; assembly: GCA_038088545.1. Taxonomy (NCBI): domain Eukaryota; kingdom Fungi; phylum Ascomycota; class Sordariomycetes; order Diaporthales; family Diaporthaceae; genus Diaporthe; species Diaporthe humulicola. The sequence continues at coordinate 275,172 of JBBWSL010000053.1, read as the reverse complement.
ATTGTGTGAATGCCCACGCATGGCTAGCCGGGATGTCACGTCCAACCAGGCTGATAAACCTCACCGCGAAGGAGCCGCGGGTTGCGTCTTCCAATGACTGCTCGGGCAACATTTCAATAGGCAGCGACGGTGAAGAATTATAGCGAGGGAACCCTATTATTCGCGGTGGGAATCATGCCGTTATACAGCCGGGGGGGGGGGGGCATGCTTGGTCTGTTCTCACCCACAGACAATGTTGTCACGGCTTCCGAGCAGCCCAACATGCCATAACACACGAGCAGACACCTAGCTCGACACTTTAACATCCCGCGCACGTCCGTTCGGTCGGTCGGTCGGCGGTTCACCTAATCGCCGACGTCGACGACGAGCCGGGTGAGTGGGAGGTGAGGTAGAGGAAGGGGGTGTGTGCCTATCAGACACCGGCAGAGAAATCACGACAGCCCAGCGCACACAATGCCCACGCATTTTCTTCTCCCGCTTCTCCCGCCCTTCCGCAGTCCGGTTTGGATTCGTCCCGTCTTGCAAGGTCGCGCCATCGGCCGGGGGGTGGACTCGTCCCTCTCACTGGGCGAGCAGAGGGCGTGCGTCGGGGTCCATCATGCCCAGCGTCAAAGCAACGCGCCACTGTGCCCATTTGGGGCGACCGGTGAAGAGTTAGGACAGCTACTCGCCCTACGTGTTTGGCGCGCTTGTGAAGTGGAGGGGCATGATGGAGGCTTGGGTTTCCTCTTGTGGTGGTGGTGGTGGTTGTTATAATGACTATATTAAGAGGAGGTTCCCGGGTGGAGGCCGAGGACGGGGGAAGTAGATGATGGGATGGCACGGGATGTATCACTGCGTACTGTTGTGTGTTGTAAAGTACAGTACGCGCAGTAGGCCTGGAGAGCGCAGTGAGAGGGTGGGAACCCGGCAGTAACAAGATTGTCCACTGACCCACTTGACAGTCTACGGATGGACGACGCACGACAGCAATGGGGAACCATGGTAGACTACCCCGTACTTCGCGGCCGATCGCTGCACGCCTTGCCTCGTATCGCTACTTGCGCTTTGACATTGGCTCAGGGAAGCATGAGCTGGTCCCGCCCGGCCGTGTCTTGCTGGGAAAATGACGGGAGGGAGGGGTGAAAGCAGATCTGGTGCGTTCTTGTCCTGGAAAAACCGTTGTCTACCAGATTATGTATGCGAGCGAGCTACTGTAGTTTGGTCTATGGAGTATTATTAGGGACAACCAGCCGTACCGTGGAATGGCGGGACCCGGGCAGCTAACTGGGAACTACTGCACACCACAAGCACAGCAGCTAGCTGCATGCAACGGTTTCCCTTCTTGCCTCTCCCGGCTTGGGCTGGTGGCCTCTTGACAGCTGTCAGAATGACGAGCAGGCCAAGCTTGACGCTGTGCTGCGGTACAACACAGTAGCATCAGTCCGTTCCTGGTGGGCGGGCGGTGTGGGCTCCAGGCGGGCTGAGACTGGACCTCGTCAGACTCCAGTCTGGCTGCCACTCCGCGTATTGGGAGCATTTCAGGTGGAGCAACATCTCGGTGAGTGTCTCGCAAGAGACCATTTCAGGCCCTGGTTGGATGAGCTGCTGCCAGTCCGAGTCGACCCAGGTTACCAGCCCTGTCAGCTACCACAGTATCAATTGCGTTGAAGCACCATTGTGTCAAAGGCCAAGCGGGCCGTGGCATCTTGCTTGAAACTGCGTCATCAATCAATCGCTGAAGATGGGCCACGAGATGAGAGGACCCGGGGTCCTCTGTCAACCGTGGGCTTGACACGTGGGGTCGCTGGCGATCCGGGATGTGAAACATTTTCGGCCTCCCGGGGTATTGTTGGATTGTCGGTTGCAGGGAGGGGGATCCTAAGCGGGAGGTTTCTTTGGCACCTTTCGCACTGTCTGCTCGTGCACAGGGCCTCGTACTGTGAAGGCATGTGCATACACGTGTGCTCTGGTGATCAGGACAGTGGGTTGGGCATGAAGAGCAGGGCAACGGTGAAGACTGGGCACCAACAAGAAGACTTGTAACCCGATCTATTCTAGTTTCTCATGTGTACGTTTGTGGTCCATGGTCTGCGGCCTGTGGCTTGTGCAGCAGTGTGACCGTGCGAGGTGTTCCCGCTGTGCCAATCGCAAACCAGAATTCCCATCCTCTCCTGTTGGGTGATTGTTTCACAACTGGTCCTCGTCTGACTCTGATTATTACGTGGAGAAGGGGGGGGGGCCCTTCCCTGGTCGTGTTATTATGCCCCAATGGGTGGGAAATCGAACCCCCTTGGACTTCATGCATCTTACATCTGCCAGATCATGCACCTTTGACAGCTGCAAAACCGGAGATCTTGATGCCCTTATAGATCCCCCAATCGGAGGCAGGAGGGCCATGCCTCCCTGGCGATAGTCAGCAGGGGTAGGGCCGTCTTTCTAATTATTTTGCTTTGCTGCTGTGTGAAAGTGGTTTATTTTGCAATGTTCCCCCCTCCCCCCATCCCCCAATGGTCATTTTTGCTCGCGCATGGAAAGAAAAACAAACTGGGGTTTGGACCACTACTGGAAAATGGAAAAAGTTGAGAACCCACAAGCTCAGCGTCTTGTATGGCCCTCGCCTGCATCATGTCCTGTGCCGCGTCGCTCAGACATGTCCTTGGACTACGGGCCAGCATGGCCATACTTTCAGCCTCGTGTCCGTCCGTTATGGCGCCAGGGTGCTTCGGAGAGGGCCGAGTGCACCTTGCCAGTGCTTGTGTGGCTGTGCGTGTCAGTCCAACTGAAATGTGGGCTTTACTTCTGTGCACCCAGCGCGGCGCTGTATTGTACGTACGGCCGCCTTTGTGATAATTTCCGTTTACTGTGTAAGGCGACAATCTAAGGCGCCACGATACTACAGCCCTCACTGTTCAGCCAGGCTGGTGTCTGTGTCTGTGTCTGTGTCACGTATTTGCTGTGATGCTGTGACGATGTCTCGGGTACAGTAACAAAAAAACTTGTCATCGTCACGCCGAGCCACCGAGCCTCCCGAAATGTACGCCTGTCAACGTAGTCGCCCGAGACATGCTTGCGAAGAAAAAGAGAGGGAAAAATTGGCACGTTTGCCTCGAGCGGCACTCTCCAAGTGTGCGTCCGGTCCAACCTTGTGCAAAGCATGCTGAGCAGGGATGGGCGGGCACGCTGCGGCTGAGAACCTGGCCTTGGTTGAGGCACAGGCTCAGCTTGGCTGGAGCCTACTGTGTATGTGTGAGTCGTCGCCGTCACCGACTCTTCCTCCCCGATGCATCTCTACGGCGGCGTCTCAGGTACTGGGCCGGGCTGGGCTGGGCTGGGCCGAGAAAGGATGATGCCGCGAGTGCCTCTCTTCGGGCGACCCCTATTTTCTGCGAAGGCGGATGTCCCAAGTATGACCGGGTTCTCCCACGCGGCTTCAAAGGCTTATTCCGTCACGTCATGCGTCCGTGCTGTGCTTGCTGGTATGGACGGCCAACATGTCCAAAGTAGCGCTTTCCCACGGTCAACTGCTACAACTCCCCTTTCATTATGTGCTGAAGCAGACATCAGACGAGGGCACCCAGCGCTCGAACCATGTGGTGGTCAGTAATAAGGGGTACGAGTAGAAGACGCACCCCTTTCCGGACGCGGTAATGCCGGTGCCGTTAGGTAACGGTCGGTTGTTCAGCCACAACCGCGCAGAAATCAGACGTGGGACACTAGGCCCTGCTAGCACGGCGCCAGCGATGACGGAAGAACATCCAGACTTTTTCTTTCGAAGCCGGTTCGTGACAGGAAGGGCCCTAAGTGTGGGGGCCCTGTCTCGCCATGTCTCCTCGCCCAGGGCTGGCCACGGAGATTGCGGCCCAGTTGACAGACTGGGAATATGCTGGAAAGTGAAGGGCAGCCAGAGAAGCAGGGGCGAGCGGGTCGGCGTGTTTTCTGAAAATGCAGTGGTACGGAGTACGGAGCAAGGTCTACGTCGCTGTGCTGCGGACCTTGCAGCACGGTGAAAGGGACGAGACGACACATGAGTCCTCACAACCAAGACTTCGGCTCCGACCAAAGGTCACCCACAATACCCACTCGGATTTGTCCGAGCAGCAGGGGAGGGCAATCAGATGTGAGCGCGGGTGTTTTGAAACGAAGCCCACACGGCAACAATAAACCTTGCTGGTGCTGCTACTGCTGACGAGGATCCCATTCCATTGGATTGCATAGGATTGCATTGCCATAACATGAGCAAAGTGCCCCGTGGGCCCGCGCTTTGTCTCCAGCGTCACCTTCGGGGGCGTTGGAATCGCCGCGGTAACGGTCTGATGTTGAGATCTATAGATCGGGCCGTGGGCGTGCGAGAAGGAATCGTGTGGCACTTCGAAAGCGAGGCGCGACTATGAATGCTACACTGTATCTCACTAGTACATCCCGATTGGGTATGTCTTCGGCCAGGCAGGAATCATCCTATTGGGCTGTTCTGTTCGAGCCACGGGGAACATGTCCAGAGGCTACCCGGCCAGCTATCGTCCTGCTGGGATGCGAAGTCTGGAAGACCAGCGTTGGGGCCAACAGGCACTGGGCCTTCAACGTCGCTCGATGGCCTGCTACGTCCAGGGAATAGACTGCATTGTGCCTGAGATGACCAAGGATATACCCTCTTGCCCAAGCCGCCCTAGCTAAGCTCGGATGAGGTGGCACTGAGACAGCGTCCTATGCGCGTGCTCGCACGTAAGGTTTTGCCCACCTTTAACTCGTCCTGATCATCCAGGGGATCCGGTTGGCCCTCAGGTTCAGCTATCCGGCCACAGAGAGGCGACAAGAATAAAACGACGGCCAGAAGGTTATATGGTCTTTGGGCCTTCTCCTCGGGGCTAAGGGGGTGCCAGAGCCTATATCTACGTGCAGGCGAGGTGACGCGCATGTGCCAAAGGATCCAGCTACTACGCCGGGATGCCGATCGAAAAGCATATTTGTACTCCCTCCGCCGCTGGTGGGCGTTGGCGTTCAGATCGCCCAGAGGGAAGCTCAAGCCTTTCCCGACCATGCCCCTGCCCATCAGGGTGCTCACAGCCGGGCCCATTGGATCAGACACGAGGCAACTTCACACCGCCCCTTTCGAAGTCCTTTTGACTTCCCGTGTAGACTTTTTGACGCGTCTCATCGTGCACTCAGCTTCATCTCGCGCGGCTCGATAGTGTGAGGTGTGCCCAAGGTCAAAGCGATGAAATGGTTGGCACCGATGGCCGAGGCCTTCTCCTCTGCTGCCTCTGCCTCTGCCTCTGCCTCTGCCTCTGCCTCTGCCTCTGACTCCCCCCTCCTCGCGATTGAACAGGGTCGGAAGATCCTTCCGACCTGTCACTTTTCCGGATGTGGGGGCTTGTGACGCTGGAAGTCAGGGGGCGTTGATGCCGGGTGACAGGGTGGTAGGGAGTGGCTTCCGGCGTTGGATCACAACGCCCTGTTGTCCCCTTGGGCGGGACCTCGACGGAGATCATCGGGCCAAGAACCGGTGCTCAGATGAGTCTGTTGTGTGCAATACAGCGCCCGCAGATTTGCCGAGCCGCACCGAGCCGAGCTTGACGTCGTGTCTGTTGCTGCGCCGACGGGGCGATGGCGCCTGTTGATGTCGCAGGTGGGTGAGGAATGCCAGGCTGGGGGAAATGAGACTTCTAGAAGGTTTCCGGACTCTTCCGACGACCGTGGCTGCTCTGATGTCTGAGCCCAGCGGGACGCTGTCACAGCCCAGCGGTCAAAGCTGAACGGCAGGGCCCGCCGACCACGATGGGTGAGCCCTGCCGGCGGAGCTCCTGTCCTCTCCAGATGCACGACCTTTTGGAACTGGTGGAGGAGGTCTTCATGGGTTGGTCATCCTGGACTAGGGGCTTCTGAAATGTGGTCAGTGGCTGCAATACGCTTGGTAGTCTACCAGAGTCCTCCTAGTAGGCCGTACATGTACTACTGGGAGACCGAGATATTGAAATGTTGGCGGCGTATGGGCGGGCGGGCCACAAAACGGCATTCTCTGGTAGCGCTCGTTGTATTGGCGAGTTCATCCCGACGCACAGCCTGAGTGGTGAAGCCCAACGCAACATGAAGACCCCTCTCCCTAGGGACACCGTCGACCGCGCGGACACGACTGACGTGCAGATTGCCCATCATTGACAGGAGTCGTCTCCGCTGGACAAGCGCACGGCAGCTGCGCATGTTACTGCAATGTCTTGTAATGCAATGTAATGTGGTGTAGTGTACATGCAGGCTTGACCTGTCCGCCGATGCTTGGTGGGCCGCGGCACAGTACCGTGGTAGCAGCCGGACAATAACCTGCCCTGCCTGCATGAACGGGTTACGGGCCTGGCCCTTTTTTTCCCCTGCGGCTGGCTGATCCAGCCGAGGCAGCTGGCCCGATTTGGCTCAGAGACCGGCCTACCTAGGTATGGGCGGCCCATCTGCGACTTTGTGTTTCCATCGTCCTGTGCTGCACCGAGTAGCGTACTCGAGTACTGTTAATATGAGCACCAGGGGCTTGGCCGGGGGCTGGGGGCATGGCATTGCTCCCCAGCTCCCCTCTCGGTGCGAACGGGCCTCTGCTTCAACAGCCTGACAGCTTTGGTTGCTGGCTGTCATATATCACCTGCCTCAGCGCCTCGTCCGGGGGGACGCCGCTCCCCCCCCCCCCCTTTGTGATGTATCATCTGGGCGCAAATGGGATTTCAGGCCTTCGAAACGGGCGCGACCAGTGCAAGAGTCGTGGTCACGAGATATGCCCTGCTTGTCAGGAGCACGTCAGCAGAGCCGCAACCCATCCGGAGCAGGGGTGGTGAGCGATCGTCCGTCCCTGGTGCCCCTCTTTGCTTTGCACTGGGCCTGCGGCGCCGTTGTTTCTTGGGTAAACTCGGCTAAAGCAGAGCGATATGTGTGCGTGCATATCGGCATGGATGGGTGAGACCTCCGAGAGGTGGCCCTCAGATGCGGCTCAACAGATGCAAAACATGGGCCTTTGTTTTCAATGGACCCCCGCCGGCCCACGGTGCGAACGCAGCCTGTGTAGCCCACAACGTATGCTTCTAAGTTTGCGGTTGCTTCCGCAGCCAGGTCCTGTTTCTGGACTGGGGCGTGTGCCGAGAGCGCCGCAAGGCTCAGCAGAGAATTGTGCGCAGGAGGGAATGAAGGCGAGTCTTGAGACTAGCAGCATGCCATGTGCGTACCGCGCTCTACGTTAGTACCTAGGTAGGTAGGTAGGTAGGTAGGTAGTCTACAATGGCGGGTACTGTTAGGGAGCGCACGGCGGAGGAGTGAAACAAATGCGTTGGGAGGGGCCACAGTGGCAGAGTGGGTGGGCGCTGGTCGGACGTGTCAAAACGCCGTCGGATTCAAGACCCCAAACCAATCAATGCCATGAAGCACAACGAGGTCGGGCGTCTGAGCCTTAAGGAGCCACAAGACAAGACGTTCAGGCCCAGGTCGTGTCGACTATGGCGGGGGCCGTCCGTGCGACTCAGGGGGTCGCGCAGGGCGTAAGGCGCTTGGGTACTTGGGATGTGCGAGCCCGAGGTACTCGCGACTTGGATCATGTTGGATGTTGGATGTTGGGTGTTGGGTGTGCTTAATCGTGAACCACTGTCGCATCTACTTACTGTACTTATATGTGGACTATCTACTGATTGTGCTTTCGATACGGAGCGAAAACAATGTAAAAGGACGGGGTGGCATATTTTCCAGCACACACATCGCTGCTGTGAATGCGAAAGCAGGAGCAATCTCCATGGCAGAACGGTGTATGCGCCGACGAAGACTACCTAGGACAGACACGCGAAGAGCATCGTTTCTGGGGACTGGCGTGTACTATTTTTGAACACGTTCTGGTTCAGTCCATACTAGATAGAGTTCGTCCTGAGAGGCCCAGCAATGGCCATGTTCCACCGGGGCGTGCGGAGCGATTCACATTTCATCTTGGTGACATGCCGGGGTCGACAACGGACCCCAGGTCTGTTGTTGTTTTGCCTATAACAAGACTATTGTCTGGCGAGACGGTGCCCCCCAGGGATCTCATGTACCACCCGTCTTCGGTGAGGTCAGGATACACTCCACGGCCCAGCAGGACCACGGTGATGTCTTGCGTGTTCCCACCGCGACGGCCTTGCCCCATCTCGGTGAGCAAGGTGCGACGTGCAAGAGGCGGCGGGCGGCTGGGTTTGGCTGGTCATGTAGCGGGTACAAGGGGGAAAGTATACGACATGCACCCCACCACCGTTGGATCGGCTCGCTCGCTCGAGCCTCCACTAGCTACTCGCAATGTCGGGCAGTGTCATCGACATCTGCTCCTCTCCTTTCATCAACCGGTGGTTCCACTCCACCCCGTTCCCACCTGCATTGCTTGTTGATTGTATCTATGGAGGCATGTATCGATCTATGTTCGTACAACCATGTTCGGTACACGGAAATACAGTACTAGTCTCCCCTCTTCAGCCACAAAAGAAACACCCCCACCTACCCGCACGCGCAGTGGCTTCTCCCAGATGGGCAGGCCGCCGGGAGTGCTTGCGGAAGGATCACCGACGACGACCCAAAGTACTGAGGAGCCTGGTCCCAACACACACACACTCTCTCTCTCTCTCTCTGAGCACCCTCCCCTCCATCCCTTGACCCCAGCCGGCGATCAACCCAGTTCGAACATTCGAACATGCCGCAGCTTTGCTGTCAGTGCTGTCAAAGCTCGCCCCGTCACGCCCGGCCGTGGGTCGATAACCGTCCGTTTTTTCCGCTCCACCCTTTTGTTCGTGGGCACTTCCGACAGCAGCACAACGTCAAGGGTGGTCCAGGACATGACAGCATCCCAGGAAGGAGAAGGAGAAGGACAAGGAAAAATAAGAGGGAAACAGAGGAGGGCAATATGCAGGCATCCCCTTCACCCTGCGCCCATCAAGCAGCATCCAGCCCGGGACCAGGGAGCTGGGCGCTCCGGACAAGTGTCCCCGCGCACAGTCCCCATGACACTTTTGACAATCTTGTCATTGCCCTCGTCTCCTCACAAACCCGAGGGTGCTGCCCTGCCACCTCTGGGCCCTCTGCCCTGTCGCATCTTGCCTGTAGATTCGAGTTGGCCGAGGGGCTCCTTGTCAACACCCGTTCGCGCGGCTCTCGGACATGGTCCAGCTGCCCATGTCCACTGTAACTTTGCAATAATAGTGTTGCTGCCCAGTCCTCCCCGGCCTTCCTTATCCTCCTCCTCCCCTCCTCCGCCCTCCCGCCGTTTGGCATCTCGCGCTGCCGCCCTTCTCGTACGGATACGTGCTCCACGCCGTCACAGCCTTCTCTTCCTTTTCTCTGGGTACAATTTCCCCCCATGTCACATCCTTCATTCCGGACTAGCCCCGTCTCGTCTTGGATATATCGGGACCATACCATCAGGCATGGACTGGCTCTACTAGTGTGAGTCGCAACGACTTCCGTGAACCGGGTCCCGCGATGCCGTCTACCACCTACGCCTGCACCTGCCAGTGGTACCAACCTCGTCGCCGCGCCTTCCGCGCCTGAACACCGCAAATTGCAGCAGTCCCTTCCCCTTCATGCTGCCCAACGGGCTGGCCACTACCAGCAGCGCCGGCCTCTAGCTGCACGAGCGAGCTCGTCTTTCAGGCGAGCTTCTCATCAAACACCCTTTCTGTCCGGGAAAAGCCTATTACTGATCATTGTCGCCCTGGTGGGCTTGAACGGATACACAACCCCGGGATCTGCGAGACAGGCTGGGCCTGGGTCGAGCTTGAGCTCCCCCCTCCACACCTCCCCCTGCTGTGCCGTCCACCACCCTGGGAGATATATGTCGAGATCCATATAGACCGGGGGACATCGTTGTTGTACTCTCTTGTCTTCGTCCCATCCGTCATTATCCAACATCCCCACCACGGCACCGCCCTATTTTATCCAGACGCCTCTGTGTCACAATACTTTTATACACCCTCCTCACCTGGGGGGATCCACCCCAGTGTGGGCAAATACCAACCTCGTCCCGTCTCTGCCATTGTCTATAAGTCGTGGCTCGACCACACCTGGCTCACCTCTCTGACCACAAACATCTTTCCCACCCGCGCGTACATACGCACACTCACTGTCATCAGCAACTTCAGCAAAGGACCGCCCTCTCTTATTCTCTCATTGCCCCGGCTCCTCCCTCGTCGCATTTCTTCCACCTACACAGACAGTCCCACCATTACCACAACAACAACAACAACAATTTTCCTGGAACAAACACCAACTCACCCGAAGCCACATACATCCATACTCGTACTCACACCACAGGATGTGTGATTTTACCAAGAACTACTACATCTACTCGTCGTGCCTGGACCCTGGCGCACACTTCTTCCGCACATCAGTCGACGGCAACAGGAAACTGGCCTGTCCCAAGGGCCCTCACGAGAGGTATATCGTCCAGCCGGGCACGTGCCCCCTCTGCTCCGGATGAGGAAGAGATTGCCCTCTCAAGCACCAGCAACCTCGCACACACTCTCATACAAACGATGAAACTAGGCGGTCCGGCGACGAGAAAATTCTATCTGGGCCTAGGTCGGGGGAAGGGGAACATGACGGCATGATGGGCAACCAATTCTCCACTGCGGCCGCGCAGCAGGGAGGGAAGGTCCTCGCCTGGTCCGCCGAGGTCATCTGGTCCGACGACAGCAGCGGCCACACGTCTTCCCCGGAGTGGCTCTGCAGCGACGGGAGTGACGGAGAATGGTGCACGGGGTCTCTGAAGTCGGCGTCCGACGCCGGCACAGGAGGTGAAGTTGTCCTATCGTGGTCATGGACATCTTCCTGGCCCTGAGGAAAGACCAGATAGGAACAACTCGAGATCAAACGGCACTTGCCTACACCCGACCCACGGAACCCGCCGGTTCTTGCATCTCTTACGACGCCTCTTCAAAAAGAAGCCGAGTCTCTCAGCCTCACTACGCCCCCGACATCGTGGGTAGTGTCTCGGCCACCTGCAACTAGAACTCCCGCTAGTTTCAGCCAACTTGCCCAGGTGAACATGACAGATCTTCATCGGTGGCTTTTCTGACTTTACTTTTTCTCTCAACCTTCCGTCTTGGGTTTTCTTCTTTGGAACATGTATTTGTGGCATGGCGTTCTGGGGGCTTACAAAAAGGGACTTTGGGGGCCGACTCAAAGGGAAAAAAACAAATTTTCTGTAGCGGCCTGGGATCATCAGGGATTTCATCAAGCGGGCGCGCAACTTTCTTTCTGTTCTCAAATTTCCTTTTTTTCCCAGATTATATAGTGATCAAGAGAAAAATCCAATAGGGCAACCGATCAATTATTTCGGTCTTGGCGTTGTGCGAGCTGCAATTTTGCTTATTTGTCTCAACCGAGAAAGAAGACTGAGGGACAGCTATGCGCAGAGTGAACAAGCCGGGTTGAAAAACCAATACGTTCATGGGTGGGACAAAGTGCTGAAGGCTCAACGAATAGTGTCCAAACACAAGAGCGCATCTGTTCCGGGTGCGAAATGGCAGTAGAACAAGCAATTACGATTCGATACTTCGCTTCACTCGACTTACTCCCTTTTCAGCTATCAATAGTGTGTGCATAATCACGCACTTCAAGCTTCAAAGGATGTGTGTCAGAGTCCAGCATGGCAAGTGAGGCTGGAAAATGGCAATTTAGCAGCATTTTCGCGACAACGGAACATTTATAGACATTACTCTCTGCAGAGGACTTATAATGACATGAGGTCTCTTCTTGGATGCACATCCGCATACACAAGAAGTATCAACCCATATTTCCGGCAATACGGTAAACATGTGACGCAGCACGGACATGGCATACGCCCACCTGGGCGGCAGGATGACTCGTGGCAGCCAGGACGATCATGGACGGCCTTGCGGTTCCTATCATGCCGTCCGTACCTTGCGTCACCATGTCATGTCCGTTGACATCACACGTGCGGAAGACCAGCCCGAGGCTGGGTGGGTGGATCCAACGCGCCGCCCGGGCGCCATGGCGGGCCTCGAGGCTATGGGATCCAGGCAAGACCCGCAAGCTGCCGTCGGCCGACCGCGTGACAGGGGAACTCGTTCCCAGGTTGGCGGTGCCGGGAGTTCCGAGAGATTTTCTCCCAAGACAAAACAACCTCCAGCCCAGGCGCCCTCCCCGCACATGACGGTGAGCGAAGGGCTGAAATGAGGTGGGAGGGCCTGAGTCAGCGACCTTGGTTATTCTTAGAATAAGGCTGCCACAGATCAAAAAGGCTCTTCTGTTTATTTCTGCGGCTCCATCTGGTCTCCGGGCATGCGTTACGTTACCGTCGGCGGGGGAGATGGATTTTGGATCCGCAATAGTGAGTCTCCCAAGTCGTTCAGCCTTAGGTTGCCACCCCCCCCCCCCCCAAACGCTTGGTAATCTTGTTGCGGAACTTTCCGAGGGATAAATTTTTCCCTACTGTTTGTTTCTCTTCACAGCGGTTGGATACCTTGGATGCCTTTCTGGGATGTTCCTACTGTGTCCTCCAAATGGTCCCCTTGCAGCGGGCGGGGATCTTCTTTCCTATGTAGCGATGTTACGGTACATCGGACTATACGCAGTTACATAACAAGTGTGCAAGTAATTTCTTACAGTGCTGTACACGAGTAGACATTTTACATTTTTAGACATTCAATTGATCTCCGTGCAGTGAATTTGGTCACATTCTGAGCTCATCTCGAAACTATCATCCCGATTCTCGAAGAGGAAACTGTTGTGTGGCCAACCAAGACCGCAAAGGCCAGTGTCTTTTTCCCGCAGTGCACTACCGTGTTCTCGATCTGTGCCCAGAATCGGATTATGCACAATAACAACAGATTTGTCGCGCCTAGTGCTCTCGGACAGTTTGGGTGGCCCAATGCAACATAGGCATGTCACGTCGGAGACCTATATTGTCAAGTAGACAATGGTTCCGAAAACGACATCCAAAATTCGGACGAAGCAGAGCTGTGTGGCTAAAATTGAGTCTGGACTACTATTACCCTGTAGACGGAAGGAAATTGTTAGAAACCCACCAGGCGACTTTGCTGGGTTGCACACGCGCAATTCTAGTAGAGGTAGTGACATTTGAACACTCGCAAAATAGAATTATACTCAGGGATTACTGATAATGATGAACGCAACAGCAAGAATAACCAGCGCTACACTGGAATTCATCGCTACAGTGACTCCAACCAGACCTGCTTCTGCAATGTATAGGTATCAAATACATTTCAACAAAGTAATTCTTTTTTCCTTTAGTAATCGTCTTTCGGCAAGGCTTCCTACACGCAGGGGAACAAGTCCGTGAAACGATTTTGAGCCTCACACACACACAAGCACGCACAAGTAAGTACAAACCAAGACTTGCAAGCCTTCATTTGTCAAAGGCAATGTTGAACCATGTCATGCCACCTAACCAAAGCACTTCCGCAACCGCCCACCTCCCGACCCGACGCGTCACGACTGCCGAACACATGTGGCATGTCGCAGGTGCTTGTCGCCCCTGCTGGGCAAGAGCCTGAATGTCCGACGAAAAGCTACGAAGAAACCTGTCGGTTTCTCTGGGGGTGACCCTGATTACTGTTTACAGGGCACACCGCCATGTGGAAAAGTGAGTAGATTGCCGTGCAATAACAACCACGGCTGCAACCAGTTGACATGACCCATGGAAACACCACCGCGAACACCACCACCACCCCTAGCTGCAGGCTGGCCAGTCCATTCTAGCAAGGGCAGCGTGAGACTCGATTTGGGGGACCCCACCCCAATGCATGCGCATGCTCGCATTCGCGTCAAGATGCCTTCACGCGAGAGCTTTCCCAATCGCTGTCTTGAGCAAAGCTCGCCAATAGACACATCGCGCGGCAGTGACTGCATCCCCGACAGCCTACCTAGGTAGAGTCCCAGTCTGGAACCCGGGCGGGTCCTGCAGGAGAGGGGCACGTACGCACTGGATGGACACCCTCTGCCCCCCCCTCCCTCCGCGGAGCACCTGGACTCTGCCTCAGGGACATGAGGTCGATCAGCTTCCCCTTACGTGTTCGACGCCAGACCTGCCAATTCAGAACCGTGGGTGACGCTAGCTGGTGATTCGGTCGTTTTGAGGCTCCCCGCCAGGTGACCTCACCGCAGTTGCATATCGCCCGACTAGGAGATAGCGAGGGGACGAAATGTCACCTTGGAACTGTCCCCTCGGGAAGATGAATGCTGACTGGTCATGGACCTCGATGGACCAGGCTACGCCTGTTTGGCCCTTGATAACAGGGCTAGCTTGTGAAAATCCCTAGTTGGTGGTCTGATATTGATGCATTACATGTACAGGCTGGGAGATCTGCAGGTTCGTCACTATAGGCCCGGCCCGCAGCCACTCAGCCAAGTCTTCCTGATGTCAAATGTGCAGGTGGCTTGCTGTGGGCGGCACGCCGAGGTCTGATTTGCTACACTCGATGGCCCGCCCCCACACGATACACGTTGTGAATAAGCAAGGGCAGAGAACACGCAGATGGCTGGATGGACAGCTGCATGGAGGGTTGGGCAGCATTTCGCGTCGCGTCGATACATGCTGAGACTCCTGAATCTTTCCACGTGCAGGGTAGCCCGAATGGCAACGGTGACCTTCCAAGATAGACAAAACTGTACATATAGGGCACAACGCCTGATCCTCGGCTTTTATTTCCTCGCCACGATCTACATATTGTAACGGTAGTACACACACTCCCAGAAATTATCTGCAGCCAAGGCCGGCTGGTAGTAAGCACGGATGTGCGAATGCATCAGCATGTCAGCATTCTACCTCAGCCTCTCAGAAGGCGCCAAGAAGTGTGCCCCGGGGGTGCTAGATGAGATGATGATATGCAGACCGGGGCCATTGGCGATGTGGTTGGCATTGCCTGGAGCAAAGAACGCAAATTTGAGCATCGTTTTCCATTTCCGAGCAACCAACCTGCCCGTTCCGCCAGATTGCGACAACACGTAGTATCCACCTACCACGTTCCACATCTCCAAACATACTACATGTACATAGCTGATGGCAAGTGATGGTCGGGGATGATGCATGGCCATCATATATGACGAGGCAGTGGCAAAATCCATTGCCGGAGACCCGCCTCCTTTAGACACGGCGCTCTTGAAGGCCATTTACAGTAATACATGTTGTGTATATCCAGACAGTTTAGCTTATTTCAACGGTAACATTCCATATTTGTTGTGTCCCCCCCCCCCCCCAAGCAATCGAGCGTGCTCGACCTTGCGGATTTCGGCCGGGCTGGGGTGGAGTTTTGTGAGGATACACATCAACCCTTCGAGTCGTGGCACGATGAATAATACAATCGGCACTCGCGGCGGCCGCCCGAGAGGGGCTGTTGACATTGCCGCCTAGCTGCTGCGACGCTGTTGTATGCAAGCAATGCCTAGTCTATCCCGGCGCATGTGTTTCATTCGATGATAAAATGCGCCCTTCCTAGCCTGTGTGAGATAAGACGGGACAAGGCGCGAAGCTACCTGGGCGCGTTAGCGGGCGGGCGGGACGGGCCAGTGGATTGACAGTTCCCACTAGTTTAATGCCGTGGATATGAGCAATAATCCGGTTCGTGTGATTTCGTGCCATCGTGACGTTCAATGCGGGACTGAGACGGCGGAGGGGCGTTGTGGTGTTGGAGCATAAGAGACTTGTGATATCTACCCCCCAGGAGAGCCGAAGGATACCCTTCCATTCCTTGCTGAATTGGTCGCAGTTTCTCTTTGAAATAATCTTGAATCCTGAACCCAGAATAGCCATCATGACACTGACATCTCGCCTTAATATTCCGTGGCACAATTCCAATGTGTCCATGCCCTCCTCCTTCACGCCCCTTCTCCCTGGATTCTTGATCGGTCCCATTGCCACCATCAGCACCGCTTTTGTGCTCATCTTCCTCGCGACAGTCGTCTCAGTGAAGGCCAAGCCCTCGACGCCCAAGGGGAAAGTGATCCCGCTCCTCAACCCCAAGCGCTGGTTTGAGCTGTCCACAGCCCGAGCCCGCCGCGATTATGACACGGACAGCTGGAACATGACGCTCAGGGGTATGGAGGAGTACCAAGGCGAGCCCTTCCGCCTACTGACAGGGGAGCTTGAGGGTAAGAAGCTTTTGGCTCAAGTCTAGACCCCATCAAGAAGCAACGCCTCCTGATCTTTAGCCTGTACCTCAGAAAGTTTGCCATGCTGCAGTGTTTTGAGACAGGCTATGGCCACACCATGGCCCACTTCTTCCCATATTTGCATGGAACTCCTGCCTTTGTGTTTTGATGGCTGACTCTAAATGCTGTAGGCACCGAGGCCGTGGTCCTGCCACCCCGGTACGCGGAGGAGCTCAAGAATGACGACCGCCTCAGCTTCACGTCGCTCAAGTTGAGGGACATGCACGGCACGCTCCCGGGCTTCAAGGCGATAGGGACGCTGCATCAAGACAACCGCATCGTCCAGATAGTGGCACAGCAGGACCTGACGCGCTCGCTGCCGCGCCTAACCGCAGCACTGTCGTCTGAGTGTGCGGTGGCGCTCGAGGACTCCATCGGCGGCGATGGGAAAGACTGGCACGAGGTGGTGGTCAGGAGTGGCATTAGCCTGCCGATGGTTGCTCGCCTCAGCACCCTAGTTTTCATGGGGCGCGACTCGTGCTACGATCGCGAGTGGATTGACATCGCGATCGATTTCACCGTGAACATCATGCTGGCAAGGATGGCCCTCCAGGTCTACCCGCGCTGGCTGCGGCCCCTTGCGAATTATTTTATACCGCAGTGTCGGGTCCTGCGGGCCCAGGAGCGAAGGGCCCGGGACATCATCGATGAGAAGCTCGCGTCGCAGCGTAAGATCAGGGGCGGGGAAGCAGATCTGAGCGGCGGCAGCGAGGCCCAGCCCAGCAATGCCCTGGACTGGCTCCATAGCCAGCACAAGAGACTGGGAGGCGATTACAGCCCGACATTGACGCAATTGATGTTATCGTTCGCGGCGATTCATACCACGGCCGATCTGCTGACGCAGGTGATTTTGGACCTGGCGGTGCACCGCGACTTGATAGAGCCGTTGAGGAGGGACATTGTAGAGGCACTGGACGGGAAGCCGATCGACAAGACAGCTGTGCAGAAGATGAAGCTGCTGGACAGCGTAATGAAGGAGACCCAGAGGTTGAAGCCGATGCAGATCAGTGAGTTTCTCGCTTCGTGATGTTTCCGGGTTCTCGCATGCGGTCCGGGCAAGCATGTAGTTTCAACTCTCCAGACAGAGCGGAGAGGAGATGATCAGAATGGCTGACCCTGTTTGTGTCACAGCATTCATGGAGCGAGATGTCCTTGAGGATTTCACCGTTTCAGGCAACATCCAACTCAAGCGCGGCACAGCAACCATGATCATGCCGAGGCTACGAGATCCCAAACTGTATGAGAGGCCAGACGAGTATGACGGGTACAGATTCTACAGAATGAGGCAGCAAGCTGGAAATGAGAAGGTAAGTCAGTACTTCAGCATAGCACCTGCGCCTTGTTGTCCTTGCTCGAGACAGATACACTGACCAGGAGCTGGCAAATACTCAGGCTGCTCAGCTCGTCACGACGACGGCAGACTTCCCTGCTTTCGGACATGGCCACCATGCTTGCCCTGGGCGATTCTTCGCCGCGCACGAGGTGAAGCTGGCGGTCTGCCACCTCTTGCTCAAGTACGACTGGAAGGTTGCTGACGGTGCGGGCAAGCCGAGATGGCAAGCGAGAGGGAACCTCCTCGAGTGTGACGGGCTGGCCAAGATTGCTGTTCGTAGGCGGGAGGCTGGAGAAGAGATAACGCTGTGAGACGTCGGACTGTTCAGAAGCATCGTCTGCCGTTGTATTCTCGGCTGGCGTCCAGCCACTTGTTCGGCTGATGTTGAGCATGGCGTCGGAAGGTAGGCAGCAGAAGGTCGTTATTGCATGAGTTGTCCCAGCCGGGTAGTTTAGGTGGTTGAGATTGTACTCCATTTGTGCAACGGGAGCGAGGAAATAGAATAGGTAGTCCACCTAGGAACCTACCTACCTAGAAACTTACCCATCTTATCAGACCCCATCAGATCTTATCGTAGCTCCCCACCTCCTGCCCAGGCTTGGCGTCACCAGGCTACAGCTGCTTCCATATCCACACCACTGACAGGTTGAGGGCGAGCAAGACTTGATGAGAACAAGTGGGAAGCTCCTTTCCGGGCTCTGTTTCGGGAGAGTGCAGAGTGCAGAGCGCAGAGTGCGAGATAGCGTTGTGCTGTTTCTGCTCTCATAGGCACGCAGGCGATCCTCTTGCGGGCCCATGCTTTAGCTGCAGCTCTGCCCACTCAAACTCCCTGTCCGCCCCAACGTCGCCTACGTCAGCCAAACGAGCAACAGACAACATATGAGCGATACATGCTCTACTAACTTCAACCCATCACACGCGCACCATACGACCCCACGGCACCACACGGCACCACACGGCACGGGGCATATCGCTACGATGGCCTCGCAGCAGATCCCCGAGGAGGCTGTGGCCATTCAGAATGCCCTCTCCCAGGCACAGTCGGCTTCTGACTTCAACCAGACTGCCGACCAGATCTTCGCCTCGTCGCTGGGAATCGTGCACACGCGCACTCTGCTGAACGCACTCATCACCGCACTCCGCCATTGCGACGACAAAACCCTGTGGGTCGATGTCGGCACCCACCTGCTCGAGACCCTGACTGCCTCGCCAACCTCGTCCTCCTCCTTCATCGAGCAGACCGCCACCCTCCGCGATCTGATAGCCGAGGCCCACGAGGCTAACGAGGACTTCCGCGATGCTGCCCTGGTGCTGGCCGAGATCCCCCTCGAGACGTCGCAGCGCCGCGTCAGCGATGAGGACAAGGCCCGCGTCTGGGTCCGCATCATGCGCAACCTCCTCGAGGTCGACGACCCCACCGCCGCTGAGGCCTACCTCAACAAGCTCAAGAACGTCATCTTCGCCATCGCCGACCCGACCCTGCAGCTGCACTTCAAGCTCAGCCAGGCCCGCATCAACGACGCCAAGCGCCAGTTCCTCGCCGCCAGCCAGGCCTACCACGACATCTCCTTCAGCAGCGCCATCGCAGACGACGAGCGCCTGCACACCCTCGCCATGGCCATCAAGTGCGCCATCCTCGCCCCCGCCGGCCCACAGCGGTCGCGCGCCCTCGGCCGCCTGTACAAGGACGAGCGCGCCCCCTCCCTCGACGAGTTTGCCATTCTCGAGAAGATGTTCCTCGATCGCCTCGTCGCCCCCGCCGAGGTCGACGCCTTCGCCAAGGGCCTACAGCCCCACCAGCTGGCCACCACCGCCGACGGCAGCACCGTGCTGGCCCGCGCCATGGTCGAGCACAACCTGCTGGCCGCCTCGCGCCTCTACGTCAACATCGACCTCGACGCCCTGGGCGTGCTGCTGGGGCTCGACGGCGAGAGGGCAGAGGACACAACCGCCCGCATGATCGAGCAGGGCCGCCTGGACGGCCACATCGACCAGATCGACCGCTGCGTCTGGTTCGACGACGCCCGCACCATTGCCCAGTGGGACAGCAACGTGCTCGGCGTCGCCGAGGATGTCGAGAGCGTCGTCGGCCACATGCAGAAGGAGCTCCCCGGCTTCGTTTCCCAGAACCTGGTGGTATAGCTAGCTGCTTAGCGAACTATCTCTGGGGGGCGCGCACAGGAGGAATTTGACGACTTGGATGAGGCCCTCGACTTCTGGAGACTTTGGGTGAGTCTCGTGCCATGACGATGCGCGCCACCGTAGGTGGGGGCAGTTCAAGGGAGAGCGCTCTATAAGATCATGGCCCGGAGAAAGGCCATAAGGGGATCAGCGCAGAGATGACTAGCCCAGACGAGGGGTGGCGAAGAGTAACCAGCCCCGAGAAGAGCATCCCGGTGATGAACAAAAGGCCACAGTCGGTGGTATCTGATCTGGAAATGATGTCACGAGAGCCTCGGTGCATATATCTGCTGCCGTGAGGCTGGGACTCATGGGCTCGGCCAACGTCTAATGCATTGAGAGCAACCGGCCAAATGGGGAGGCCGCCCGGTACCTCAACCATAGAACAGGGCTTCACGAGGGCACGACATTCCCATGATAGTAGAAAATTTCAATAATACCCAACAACACTCCCAGTAAAGAGGGCGTAGGCGCCTAATGACCTTCTAACCAACGCCGTGCTGTGTCGAACCAAGTGTGTATCCGTCCCAGCCATCCAGAGATTCGTTATATAAAACATTAAATGCAAGCAAGAGCCGAGGCAACAGTACACCGTGGCTCATTCCAGGTCCTTCCTCCTGACGACATAATACCCGTGCTCCAGCTTGTGCTCGTCACCGTCCTCCTCCTCGAACACCTTGTCGTCGTCCTTGAAAATCCTCCTGCGCCTTGTGGCGCCGGCGCCGTTGGCCTGCTGCGGCTGCAGCCGTCCGGGCGGCATGATGATGTCGACCAGGCGGGCGGCGATCCTCTCGCCCATGAGGTCGTAGCCCGCGGGCGTCAGGTGGATGTGGTCGTCCCAGTAGGTCTTGCGCTCTGCCGGGGCGAGGGACCAGAAGGGAATCGCGGTGTTGAGGTCGAAAGTAAAGCTGGATTGTGTCGGGCACAGTGTCAGTAAGCTCCCAGGGGGCCACGGAAGAAACGAAACCTACAAATTCTCCTGCCGGTGACCGAGTATCAACTCGTTCAGCTCGTCCCGCCTTGCTTTGACCCTCTCCCCGATTTGACCCCTCACGCCCGCCTCTGGCACGGTGCACGCGAGCACGCGGCCTCCCTTGCTGAGCGCGACGTCCCACACGTCCCGCAGCGCCTTGTAGATGTCCTCGGCGGTGAACTGGAAGGCGAGGTCGTTGGTGCCGCCCAGTATCACGGTCCAGTCGTAGGGGGTGCCGCCGCCCTTGGTGAGGAACTTGGGCTCGATGCGCCGCAGGAAGCGCGACCCGGCCGTGCACACCACATCCCCGGGGAGCCCGTCCGCGTGTGCATCGATGTTGAGCGAGGGGAAGGATTCCGACAGGACGGCCGTCAGGCGCTGCGAGTACGGGTGCGTTACACTGCCCAGCTGCGAGTAGCCCGACGTCAGGGAGTCGCCGAAGCAGAGGATGCGGAGGGAGCGTTTTGGTTTCTGACGTGTGGCGTGGGAAGGCGACGATGCGGGATCATCGCTTGGTTGGTTGTTCGTTCTTGTGTCTGGGGAGATCGAGGGGCTGGGGAAGCCCGGGGGGTTCGCGGGGGAGGAGGATGAGGGCGATGTCGTCGTCGACGTCGTCGTCGTCGTCGCCATGGTGGCGGGTTGCTTGCGGTTGCGCCTCGGCTGCAAGCGGCGTGCGAGGCGGGCAAGGGGTTTGAGCAACTTCAGATTGGGCAAATGGTTCTTGAGAAATTGTTCTGAAGGGCACTTCTGGTCATGAGCGGTCAGAGGCGAGGTGTAGCACGTTGTGACGGGGCAGAATGGAGCCAAGTGATGAGGATGTCACGGGCCCAGGCAGCCAGCGGCGTGTTGGGTGCTGTCGGTCATTCATGGAGCGGCACGGTGACGGATTAGATAGCGGATGACGCTGCTGCATTTAGGCGCGAGGACTAGATAGGTACGTACTTGGGTGGGGGTGGAGGGGAAAGGAGGAGGGGGCCGATAAGATTGATAAGGAGCTCAAAGCTTGGCAGGACCGTCTCGTTGTAGGAATACTCGAGACAAGGGTTGCCTTAGTACCTGAGTACATACATACCTCGATATTTTCAGCTCACTTTATTCCATCAAGTTCGCTTGCCACATACATTTTCTCAACAACAGATGCCTTGACTAGTGTACTTTATCATCCTGCTGAAAATGAAATTAAGGAGAACTTGTCCAAGTCAATGTTGCCCATCTGAAGTCAACCTCACCCACTCTTCCAGCTTAATCCTTGCGAGGTGGACCCTCGAAGGCTTCCATCACCAGCTCATCGTCGCTCGGCGCCTGACCCGAGTCCGTATCCCGAGCAACACTGCCAAACATGCCTTGAAGTATCTTGCCGTAGGGGTCCACACAGCCGCTTCATGATTACGTTAGTAAATGTCTCAATCGTCTTTCTGGGTGTCTGGGGTAGTGGTGGGCCAGGATATGTGGGTTAGGACTTCGGACAGAGGAAGCAGATGGAAGACCAACTGGTTGTAGGCGAAATGCTGCTCAGGCCTATCCTCGAGCCAACATGTGCACCATTCATCGCACCTATCTCACAGTCAACTTGTGTTCTTTGAAACAGGATTTGAGGAGACAGAGTTGTTAGACTTACCAGCGCACCCTCTCTGATTTGACCCGCCACCAGGGAGTGGATGGCTCCACCTGCTTTTTCTGGTACTTGGTCCCTATGGCACCTATGGTCAGCTATCAATAGACCTCAACCCATGCAAAATGCATTTGGAGCTCCTTACCATCGGGGTTGCACCCAAACCACTCCCAGCACATTTGATTTGGTGACTGCTTTGGGGGCATTCTTGAGGGTGGATTATATGTGTCTTCGACGCGCGCGGGGCATGCGAGATCGTATCGTAAGAGCAGCTGGTTTATCGGTATTGGGAAGCCTTGACAACCTGCCAGCTCCTTGCCTGGGGTACGGTCGAGGTTGTGGTCGGCGGCAAAGACCATACCATCGTTCATGGTGCCGACGTGGCCATCGTCCATTTTGCGTTTGACTGCAGCAGTAGAAGGGGCGAGGAGTCCTAGCACGGAGAACAGGATGCAATGAAGAAGATTCATCTTGTTTGCAGTATAGAATGATTCTGCTTTGGTGGTGTAAAGGGGTACCTGGTGAGGTTGGAAGAAAAGAAGCTGGAGACTGGCAGGCAAAAGGTTGAGAAGTGTGTGGGTGCCGCGAGAGGAGATTTAGAGACAGGCAGTTGTCCTTGATACATCAATTGCAGTTAAGTCACTGCTACCTTCTATCTAAGGTTGAGGCCCTCAAGGGACCGCAGGGCAAAGGTTTAGATGCTGGAGGGTGTGGGTGCCAGCGCTACAGTGAATGGAGTCAGTGAATGGAGTCAGTGAATGAAGTCAGTGATTGCAGTTAGTGTGGGTGGCCCACAGCGCACATGCACCCTCAGTGGGTTGCGAAGAATGGTGATATTAAGTTGGTAAGGCACATAGAAGGAAAGAAATGGGGTGTGACAAAGTTGTCAGTGGAAAGCGGCTGGCACCTGCAAGTACCAAGGGAACATTGAAAGATTTCACCAAGGTCCTACATCACCACTTGAACAAGCCAGCTTTGTGCCCTCGATCTACGACAATTTACAAGAGAGTCCATGGCCCCGGATCCATCGTCATATTCTAGACAAGTTTATCGACCATGTTCGCGAGCTGCCTCACAAGCTTGAGAGAATCCCCATATGGTCCGAAAGATGAGATCATCGCAACAATCTGTTGTCCCTCATCAATCAAAACAAAGTATGTGTTCCACATTTTCTGGTGGCAAATCAGACTCAAATTTCATTGTATGATTGTGCCTCTTCCCACCACAAGGAAGTGCGAGTATTGAAGTGACATACAAGTTGTCCTCCAATGCAGCTGAACCAGTAGATTATGTGACCTTATTACCATCAATATTTGTAAATGTACGTGTAAAATACTATGAAATGGTTGTAATTAGTAGTACAGATTTAAGCCGCTCGTGCACCGTCTCATCTGTTGTGCCCACGATGGCACAGCATCTGCGCATGAAAGTATAAGGGCTACTGTGATTGTAAAACTCTCCCTACTAACTAACCCCTTGACGGGCGCGAAATTTGATCTGCCTTACACGGACGTCCTGTCGGATATTCCCATACTACTCTTTCCCCCAAACTGCATAGAGAACTCTGGCAGACGCAACTCCTTCCCGGAATGCCATAGCCCTGTCCAGTTTGCGCTGGGCTAACAAGCGGGCGCTTGAATTTCAGTTCAGTTATGGAAGTTCGCGAGTCCATGCGATACATGAATCGCTTGCTGATCTCTTTCCCTTGATAATCGAGAATGAGCAGGGGAACAAGCGAGTCCGGCGCTCTCTGACAAAAGAACAGGCCGCTGTGGTCGCTGTGCGCATGCCAAGCGGCCAAGATGAGGTACGCGTTTGAGTATGTCGAGTGCACTTGCATTTGCATAGATTTCCATTGCCAGTCGCTCTCGTCATATTGAATGATGCACATCGAGTCGATACGCACATATTCAATACACACATTCAAGCCCGAGCTTCCTGCTAAGGACCTCCGTGTCACGGAAAATCTTGGGAAGGGTATCTGAGGGAATTGCTTGAGCTGAGACTCATGGTTCGCGTTGGTAGTGATGCTTCGAGGTCTCTTGTCTGAGTTGACGCAGTAGTGACTTAGGGTAATTTATCTTGCAACTGAAGGTACGCTCTACGTTTGGCACAAAAATGATCCCTTGAGTCGGATTGGGGGCAATGTAAAGCAGCCTGGAGGAGACGTAAGAATGCGGTCCGCTCGACTTAGTTCGTGGGTCACAATGTGGATGACTGCTGCCCTTTGCCCAAGCCACAGAAGTTTCCGATGTGGTGTCAAGTGATAGGCTGTTTTCAAAGGTGCCCGATGGTCCCGGAGGAAGAGCCGACAGTGAGTAGTTTCCAGAAGCCAAAACTTTTCGCCATATCCTAAAGCCGGCCAAGGCGGTGCTCAACCACAAGTCTCAAGCGAGCGTTCTTCTCATACTTGGTCCCAGAGGGTTGTCCGTTACCATGGCCCACGTGGTTACCGCAAATCACCACGCCAGCCGTCTGGCAGGTCGATGTGCTGAAGCGATGCTGCGCCCGTCATTGCAGTTTCGCGTGGGGGATCTGATACGCCAGAAGCCACCCGGGGTGCCTTCGTGATGAGACTTTACAGCTCATCTCATTTTCTGTTGTTTTGAGGGAGAGGGTGGGGGCGTAGGAGGATGTGTCTAGGGGGAATAGGCGACTGACAAGCAGTGCAGTATCTCTGCAGTAGGGTCTGCAAATAGGTAGATCAATCGAGTGACCTTTAAGAGGCACGAAAGGCAGGTCAGTTGAAACATTTGAAGTTTACGCTACAATTGTTGACATATCGAACTTCACTCTTGACAGGAGGAAGTGCAAGACTTGAAGAGGCGGGACATCGACTTTGTCAACTTTTCCAGACCATCGAGTGACTTATGTCGCATGCAACCTTCGATGGGTGCTGCGTAACCTTACATCGGTCGCAGTTTGGTCTTCGGATGATCGGAGTTGTACACATTCCAAGTTCGTTCAGTATGGTCACTATCCGATGATCCAGGCACCTACAAGGGCTCTCCCTCGCGTCCGCAATATCCCTGGTCATCAAGCTAACGAGTGTACTGAAGGCCCCCCGGGTTGCACTGTCTCATCCAGCAGAGGTTTTCTCTGAGCGTGTAGTAGCAGCTTCGAGAAGCACCTACAGGCGATGTTGTCTTTAGGTTGTGAAGGTCTAGAAAACCTTCCAAGGCCATCTGGGATCAGGAACGGATCAAACCAGTTGAATACACACCAGTTCTTTGGGCTAAGAAGGTTCTGAAATACGGTTTGATAGCTCCATTGGGCACGTCTGCGTGGTGTGAACATTGCCCTGCTGTGCTGTTTTGACACGGCCGGCCAGAGTCGACATAGACCGACAAATAGAAAAGGGATGGTCTGATACTGCCCGCGATGCTCCTTCCCTCGATTTTGAAGACGACGGTCTAGGGTAAGCTGATGGATGGCCGCTCTCAAACAGCTGCCAGCTGTGCTTCAACACCCATCACGCGGGCATGCCAAATTGGGCCGCGTGAAATCGCTTGAAACGTAGAAAATTGTACGTGGCCGGATGTAAAGATGCCAGTGCAACACTCATAACTTGGCGAACTGACGATAGCCAACCGTCTTCAGCCCTGGCAGTGTGATGGAATGAGTGGATATCAAGCGTACGTACCTAGTTTGTGGCGCGTTTACGACATGACGGCCCTGGTGGACGCGGTGAATTTGGGAATGAAATCTCCTCACGAGGGTAACACAGCTTCAAATGGCTATTCAGGTCTCATGCAACGGCGGTCCCGAAGTCTCGCACACGATGGTACCGATCCATAGTTCAGAATATCCCGAGTGGTAGTCTGTCAGCGGCAAAACCACCCAACGACGTGGAAGGCCTCCCAAGAAGCAGTCCGAGAAGTAACAGCAAATACGAGCGAAAGCTTGACTGGGCGGTCTCTTGGCAGGGGTGATTGACGGGCGCTGCTTGTTGTAGACCACCCCGTACAGACCCCTGGTGTTGACTTGCGACCGCCGGTATTCCGAGCTGCAGGTTCCTGATCCGCAGATCTCGGGGGCATCTTGGGCAGGCAAGGGCGGACCAGATGATCGAGCCAGATAGACGAGAGGCAGGCCGTGCTATGCCTGGGTTGATCGGCCGTCCGGAAGCAGGCGACAGGCTAGCTCGATCAGCACAGCCCGCTGGTAGAAGAGTTTTCTTCTCTCTTCCCTTCTGCATTCAGCTGAGACATGCAGACAATCTCGTAAAGACATGTGCCCAGCCCCGGCGACTAGGGAAACGTGGGGAGCTCCAGGGGCTATTCTTAGCCGAGGATCGACCAGCTAGGCCCGGGTTGCAGCTTGTTCACCCCACCATCTCAGCAGTTCAGCCCCTTTTTTATCCATCTCTTTTTCTTGAGGCTGTGAGGCAGCATCAGACGCGACTGTCAACTTGAGGCAAGGGGTGAGCAGAGCTAGTGGCTGGCCCGGACCTGCATTGTCCTTCATCTGAGCAGACCTGCTGGAGGGTTGCATCGAGATTGGTGCGGCGGGCATGGGCTGTCTGGAGCGATTGGCTCACAGTTTGCGGGCTTTGGCTGTCTGGTCGGGAGTTTTGACGCCCAGCATGCGGATTGCCGTTACCGGCTTTGTTTGAGCCTTGGTTGTTGTTGGACGGGCGTGTCGTCATTATCCAAATCGGCCGGGGTTGGCATATGAAGCGCGTGGTTGATGCAGCCCATTATACGAAGTCGGCTAACGAGGCGCCAGGGGCAGTACTGCGTATGTTCCGGGCAGCTACCCTAGAAAACACTGATGTAACAGCCATTGCTCATATCAGAGGACATGCGGGCCATCGAAACCCAGGCAGAGGGAGGAGCTTGGTGTTGAGACGAGGAATGGTTGCTGGGGCGAGCGAGGCTGAGGCCCACATATTACGAGTCGGAGCCGACACGGGTTCCAAACTCCAAAGAGGCGGTAAGGCAACGGACTGCATTCACGGGTTGGATACCGGCCAGTAGTGCTGGAACAATGCTGCAGTCACCGTTATCTTTCGGTGTAAGTATCGCATTGCGAGGACACAGCGATGGCACACAGTCGTATTGTAGCCTGTGAGACAGCACCAGATAAGCCATTAGCCAACAGAACTGCCAGTCTGTCTTGTCTTGACTTGTCTAGTCTGTTCTGCCGGAAGGAGGGTTGAAGGATGCAGGGCCCTCAGTTCAGCCCCAAGAGGAGCCAGGGCAAGTAAGCTTCAGGGCTCAGATCATCCATATTCCGAATTCATCCTAGACAGACCAACCCCCCACGGGTCTACTCGTCTGATATGTCGGCCCGTGCCTGGCCTGGCCTTGCTGGCCTGGGTGCCTGGCCACTGTTGGTACCAGGAGCTGGGCTGGTGTCTTTGCTTGGGCCTCCTCTGTCAGAGCTCCGATCACCGTGGGAACAAAGGAAAGGTTATCAGCAGCAGAGACAGCTGGATTCCAGAGGCAAGGGGCCATGTGATGGATTGATTGGAATGTACCGCAGTATCTCGGCAGGCCAAGGCTGGTGAGCTTGGTGTGGACGGACAATATGATGGCTGCTTACTGGGTCTACTCTCAGATTCTGTTACGAGTAGACAAGAAAGCCAGCAGTCGGCCATCAGGGGTAGGTAGTTCCCTAGTCTGGGCGTGTGGGTTGAACTGCACACGCTGTTGTGTTTGGAAAAGGTGGAAGGAGCCCTGGAAGGCAGCGTCATCGGGAGCAGGGGTCCCCTCCAGCCCTGCCCACCTGCCCACCTGCCAGCAAGAGTGAATAAAGGACGGCAGACAGGGACGGAGGGAGGGGTCGGCAAGGAGTGGGCAGGAGGCTGGAGCTGAGCAGCTTCTTGCCCCCCCCCTCCTCAATCCGCACACCCCTCCATCCCTGTCCATACCACTGGGCTCCTGGGCTCCTGGGGAGGGACATCCAAACAATCCACGTGCGGGCACTTTGACGCTTGGAATTGACTGTTTGGCTGAGCAGTGACCGACTGAGTGACTGACTTACTGGGCAAAGGAGAGGCTGCTGCTGCTTGTTGTCACTGCTGGCCCAGGTCCCAAAAGCAAGGCCCCAATTCTCAGCCCCATTAAAGAACAATCCCATCCCCCCCTGAGCTAAACACCCTTTCCCATCCAGCTGGCCTTTATTCTGTCTTCTCTCTCCTCTTCCATCTTCGCCCTGCTCTTCCTTCCCACAACTTGCTGTCCCTCTCTCTCTTTCTAGCCTTTGATACCCATCTCGACCCTGCGACACTGTCCAAGCAGTGTTGTGCACGCCTCCCGGCCAAGCTCGCCCGCTAGCTTTGATATACTACAGAAGAAAGACAGCGATTGTTCGGTCAATTCGACAAGATGTGGTATGTACAGCACACCAGCGAATCCAGACCAAGTTCAGAGAGCACAACAAGGCACAAACAGATTGGAGAGGCCCGGCTGTCTGGTCCCGTTCTGCCCTGTTGGCCAGTCGGACAGACCCAGGGATACCAGTCTCAACTGTCCAACCGGTGACCGTTCTGCTTCCCAAACGGACGCTGGTGGCAGTTGAGAGGATCCGGCCGAGCTTGCCAGAGCTCTGGGTTCGGATGCGGAGCACGCACTGCAGAGGCCGCACGCCCTCAACGAGTTGGAAGAGCCATTCGTGATCAATTGCTGACCCTGTCTTCTCCCTCCAGTGGCATCTTCGGCTACGTCAACTACCTGGTGGAGAAGGACAGGAAGTTCATCGTTGACACACTCATCAATGGTATGTGGCCTTCTTGAGCACCGCCCCGGTCAGCTAGCTGCGAGAGGTTGGTGGCGCTTGTTGGTTGGGCTGGCATGTGAGCAGAGCGAGGCTAGCAAGCCAGCTCGCTCAGCTTCCGCTGTCTGGCCCAACAACCGGGAGCCAGCGCCAGCCCGCGCCCGGCCAACAGCTGTTACCCCTCCCCTGCAGCCCGCGCCGCGTTGCACTACCCCTGATTCGAGGGGCGGGGAAAGCTATCATGACTGGCCGCGCGCGCACGGCAGCTCCAACATCAGCACCAGCACTAGCACCAACACTCCCAGCTCCAACTCCCAGCTCCAGCAGCAATTGCGCAGCCCAAGACTGACTCGAAACCCGCCCTTCTGCAGGTCTCTCCCGTCTCGAGTACCGAGGATACGACTCGGCTGGCCTGGCCGTCGATGGCGACAAGAAGAACGAGGTCTACGCCTTCAAGGAGGTCGGCAAGGTCGCCAAGCTGAAGGAGCTCGTTGAGAACGAGAAGCCAGACCCCACCAAGATCTTCGACTCACACGCTGGCATTGCCCACACCCGATGGGCCACCCATGGCCCTCCCTCTCGCCTGAACTGCCATCCCCACAGGTCAGTAGCCCCAGGATCATATCTTTATGTGGCATCCTCGGAGAATACCAGAAGAGGAAACCAAGGCTGACCAGCGGCGCCCCTGAACAGGTCTGACCCCACCTGGGAGTTCTCCGTCGTCCACAATGGCATCATTACAAACTACAAGGAGCTTAAGACTCTCCTCCAGGCCAAGGGCCACAAGTTCGAGACCGAGACCGACACCGAGTGCATTGCCAAGCTGGCAAAGTACATCTACGAGAAGCACCCTAACCTGGGCTTCGTCGACCTGGCCAAGGCTGTCATCTCGGAGCTTGAGGGTGCCTACGGCCTGCTCATCAAGTCCATCCACTACCCCCACGAGGTCGTGGCTGCCCGCAAGGGTTCGCCTCTCGTGATCGGTGTCAAGACCCAGCGCCGCATGAAGGTCGATTTCGTCGATGTCGAGTACGCCGACGAGCACGCCGCCCTCCCGGCCGAGACCGCTTCCCAGAATGCCGCCATGAA
The DNA here is from genome assembly GCA_038088545.1 of Diaporthe humulicola. Lineage (NCBI taxonomy): Eukaryota > Fungi > Ascomycota > Sordariomycetes > Diaporthales > Diaporthaceae > Diaporthe > Diaporthe humulicola. The sequence continues at coordinate 245,115 of JBBWSL010000053.1, read as the reverse complement.
GAAGGCCACAAAGTCCACCGACGGCCTCCTGGCCCCCACCCTGCTCGGCGCCCCCGACAAGTCCCTGCTCCACCGTTCCCAGTCTCGGGCCTTCATGACCGACGACGGCATGCCCATGCCCGCCGAGTTCTTCCTCTCCTCTGACCCCTCGGCCATTGTCGAGCACACCAAGAAGGTTATGTACCTGGAGGATGACGACATTGCCCACATCCACGAGGGCTCCCTCAACATCCACCGCCTGAAGAAGGCCGATGGAAGCAGCAACGTGCGCACCATCCAGACCCTGGAGCTCGAGCTGCAGGAGATCATGAAGGGCAAGTTCGACCACTTCATGCAGAAGGAGATTTTCGAGCAGCCCGAGTCCGTCGTCAACACCATGCGTGGCCGTCTGGACATCGAGAACAAGAATGTTACGCTCGGCGGTCTGCGCTCATACATAAGCACTATCCGCCGCTGCCGACGTATCATCTTCATCGCCTGTGGCACCTCGTACCACAGCTGCATGGCCGTCCGTGGCGTCTTCGAGGAGCTGGCAGAGATCCCCATCTCGGTCGAGCTGGCGTCTGATTTCCTGGACAGGGAGGCGCCCGTCTTCCGTGATGACACATGCGTCTTTGTCTCCCAGTCTGGCGAGACGGCCGACTCCCTGATGGCCCTGCGATACTGCCTGGAGCGCGGCGCCTTGACTGTCGGTATCGTGAACGTGGTCGGCAGCTCTATCAGTCTGCTGACCCACTGCGGTGTGCACGTCAACGCCGGCCCTGAGATCGGTGTCGCCTCCACCAAGGCCTACACCTCTCAGTTCATCGCCATGGTTATGTTCGCTCTGTCGCTCAGCGAGGACCGCGCTAGTAAGGCGCAGCGGCGACTGGAGATCATGGAGGGTCTCAGCAAGATCTCGGAGCAGATCAGCGAGGTGCTGAAGCAGGATGCCGACATCAAGGAGCTCTGCGGTAAGGTGTTCAAGGATCAGAAGTCCTTGCTCCTGCTTGGTCGTGGCTCCCAGTTTAGCACAGCCCTCGAGGGCGCCCTCAAGATCAAGGAGATTAGTTATCTCCATTGTGAGGCCGTCATGTCGGGTGAGCTGAAGCACGGAGTGCTGGCCCTGGTCGACGAGAACCTGCCCATCATCATGATTCTCACGCGCGACAACATCTTCAAGAAGAGCTTGAACGCCTACCAACAAGGTACGTACAGGAATCCCCGCTCTTTACGTGTCCCGTCCCACACGCCACTCTTATGCTGACGATGAAACTTGATAGTTGTGTCACGTGGTGGCAAGCCCATCGTCATCTGCAACTCCGGCGACGACGAGTTCAGCAGCAGCCAGGCCCAGACGATTGAGATCCCCAAGACGGTCGACGTCCTGCAGGGTCTCCTGAACGTCATCCCCTTGCAGCTGATTGCCTACTGGCTGGCGGTCATGGAGGGTCTCAACGTTGACTTCCCCCGTAACCTGGCGAAGTCGGTGACTGTCGAGTAAGCGGGTCTCTATCTACTGTTCATCCGTACCAGAGTAGTCACTCAGTCCCGGACTCTTTTTACATGCGTTGGATGTTTCTGAGGGATGGGCTTTTGCATACCTGATCGGTCTTGAAGATGGGCGGGCATGTGATTCGGAGTTGGTGCTTGTTTCTGTCACCGGTGGAGGGGTTTGGAAGGAAAGGAGGCATTCAACCATGTAAGGCCAAGTACCAGGTGGAGGCAAGCAAGAGCAAAGGTGAGAAACCAACAGGCATGTCAACAAAAGAAGAAAAAAGACCCGCCTAGGTTGCCTGTAATGGTGTGCGTTCGGCTGGATGGACATTGTTCTTCTAGAGTAATGCAAGGCGAGCGAAACCCGTGACAGTTTACTAGACAGACCCAGACTCTCTTACAGAGTGTCCACAAATCAAATTGAGAAGGTTTTACGATGTCAAGCCACGGCCGTAATGTGACAGCCTCGCAAATGTAATTCGTCTGCTTGTGCGTATATCTGGACGGGGTTCTAGGCCTTCTGCGTTCGGACTGAGCATCCAAGCGTCATTTCTTCGAGCTAGCTCATTACTAGAGAACTGCCCATAGGAGGCAGGCAGCACGGCAAAACAAGCCGGGTAGGCGATTACAGGGCAGACTGCCTCCCGAAACTGTGCGATGACGGGCACTCATGGTGTGCTCGATTTGACATGCAAGACCACAAGGGCTGGTGGCCCGGACCTTGGCAAAAACGTGTCCATTCTGTCTTGTACTTCCCATTCAAGTTCGTAGGAGCTCTTCTCTCATCAATCATCCGAGTATGCATTCATTTCGCCTCGGATAAGTCTAGACATACACAGCAGCTCTCTATTGCCCACCTGCCTCCCGTAGCAGCAATGATAATACCGCCGACATCACCACTGCCTTGACCGAGCCGACCACATCTACACGTCCTGGGTGCCGTACCCCTTGATGCGGTCGGCAAAAGCCCAGCTCTGGTCTTCGAGCTTCTCGTCGTAGCTGACGTCGACGCCGTCACGGGTGACGACGGCGAGCGAGTAGCCGTCCCAGGAGCGGGCGTCGCGGTAGTAGAGGACCTTCATGCAGTCGCGGATGACCTGGACGGCCTGCTCGCGGGTGAGCTTCGCGGCGTCCTCCTCGGTGGCGGCGTATTTGCGCATGATGGGCTGGGCGAGCATGGAGCCGAAGCCAGTGGCGAGAGAGGGCGAGGAGAAGACGGTGCCGCGCAGGTCGGCGGCGGCCAGGAAGGGCTTGCCGGTGGCGCCGCTGAAGCCGGCGACCAGGACCTGGTTCCACAGGGGGTCGAACTTGTTGCGGCGGTGGTAGAAGAGCTTGGCGAGGTACTTGTGCAGGTTCTCGGCCGACAGCCCGGACAGCGGGTGGTTCTCGTCGGTGGCCGGGTCGGCGCCGGGGGCGGCCTCGCCGGACGCGGTGGCACCGCTGCCCCCGTAGGCCTCGTCGATCTCCAGCTCGCCCAGGTGCCGGTCCAGGTACTGCATGTCGCTGACGTCGCCCGAGAAGCCGACGACCGACGTGCCCGCGAAGGGCCGCAGCCGCTTGATGTCGCTGAAGCGCGCCAGCGAGCCGTACGACGCCAGGTTGTCCGCCGCCAGCACCACGCCGTCCTTGAACTTGAGGCCCAGCACCGAGGTCCCCGTCACAGCGGGCGACTGCGTGTGGGTCTTGGGGGCCGAGTTGTTGAGGTAGCTGTGGTCGTAGGCTCCGTAGACGTCGTCACGGGGGCGGCCCCAGGCTTGTGGGCGGTGGTCCATGATGTCTGGGTGGCAGAAGAGAAAGAGACAGAGAGGACGGGGTTTGGGGCTGGCGTTGGTCGGAAACGGAGGATTGGCTGGTGGGTTGCGTGGGAGTGGGAGTGAGAGTGGTTGGTGATGGTCTGTCTGCGTTTGAGGGAACGACGTCAGTTGGTTGCTTGCAGTGGAGCTGACTTGGGTCTCTTGGAGGGTTGAGCTGAGGTTGGGATGTTGAGCATTGAGGCCAGCACTTACCTGGTCGTAGAGGTGGAACAACGGCAGAGCAGAGCAGATGGGGACGGTGGTGGTGAGAGGATGTGGTGGTTGATGGAGATGGAGATACAGCCAGAGACGTTGCTGGTGGCCGGACGTTTACGCTCGGGAGCTCCATTCAGCCTCCAGAACCAGGACCTGGGGGAGCTGTCGCGTTCAGGTGCTGCCTCCTAGGCCCAGCACGACCCCGGCATAGCAGCCTGCCCACCTCCTGGCCAATGGGGAGCTGGATGGGAACGGGGCCCGGTCTCTCTCGGCTGCTTAGCTAATCGCGGTACGTACCCGTGGGCATCACTTCTGAGCCTGAGTAAACGCTCCTTGATCATTGCCCTTTTCACCACAGCCATTCCTGTTTTCACTCCTCATTTGATGATTTCCTTCAAAAGAAGACTGAGTTGATTTAAATAAACTCGCTCTGAAACACTACCTGCATTGAATATGGCACCACTGGTCGGCTATGGCAGCAGTGATGAGGAGGAAGACGAGGTTCAGTCACCCGCCGCCCCAGCTTGGGTATGGACATGCACAGGCCTGCAAGGCTGCTTCACATCGTATCTTGTTCGCAATGAACTGACAAGAATGTAGGAACCGCAGACGGCACCAAATGAGTCAGCAGTAGAGTCGTCACAGGCAGCAAATGTGTCGGAGAAGGAGGCTCTTGTCTCACCACCACCCTTGCCCCCATCAAAGACAGAGCAGACTGCTTCAGCATCGCAGACAGGGCCAGTATTACCATCAGGTTCAGCGGCCATGGGACCAAGTCTACCGCCAGCAGATCAAACAGAGGCCTACCCAGAGCAGGTGGATGAGGACCTGGACCAGGACGCGCAAGGGGACCAAGCCGGAACACCACCATCGCCATACTCGGCCAACCGCGCCTTGCTACACCAACTCACCCTCCCCACAGTCCCAGATCTCGACATTCCCCCATCACCACCCCCAAGCTCCCCCTCATCGGATGAGAGGCGCGCAGCCCTCACCGCCAGGTTCGACAAGTTCCTCGAGCTCAAGCGCACCAAGGGCGTGCACTTCAACGCCCGTATCGCAGACTCTCACGCCTTCCGGAACCCAGAGCAGACCGACAAGCTGCTGGGCTTTGTTGGCATCGACACGAAATTCGATAAGGACTTCGGGGCCGCCGGTGTCAGCCAGTACGCCACCACGCTACCTGCCGACCTGTGGGACCCTGCCGGCTTTCCCGCTTGGGCGTATCGCGGTCAGCTCCGGCGGGCGCAGGCAAAGGTCCAGAAGGATCGAGCAAGGGCGCAGGGGGAGGCGGTTCAGTTTGTCCCGGCGGCAAATCCCTAGGGCACAACGTTCACATCGATGTTCGCAGGGGACTGGCGTGCAGTATATGAGAACTCGACGACGAGTGAAGAGCACACGAGTCTGGGAAGTCGGCTTCGGAATGATGGCACCGTGCCAATTCCGAATTGATGTGAACTTGATGCAGCGAAGGTCTCAACAAGTGGGCAAAAGAGCCCGCTATTGGGCTTTATCGAAGAGCATGCGCGTAATTATGGCAGAGAAAAGTCGCCCTCGACATTCACGAGCCACACAACCGATACATCAAGGCGGTATTGCCAAAGGAGTTGGAAGCAGGCAAGCCCTGGGACCGCACATTCTTATTGGAACAGAGTCTATGAATATGCTCAAGTGGTGACTCAGGAAAAGGCTGGCAGCACGCTTCCCTAGACTTGGTCCAGAGACGGCGCAGAGGTCAGCAATTGGCCAGCTGGCATCGAGCCATCACATTAATTTGCACTGAACAAGTCTTCAATTGAGGTATCGTCAGGTATGTGTGCAAAGTGTCTGCGCTCGGTGGTGTGACCGCACCAAAAGAAAATATATATGCAGCATGAAGCGTTTCGCACCGGTTTTCAAAACCTGTCGTGTCGTTTGGGCGACTTTTCGCCATCTCCGGTCTCATCATAACTTTAGCCACGCAATTCGTCACAACCCCCAACGACGCAAGATTAATCCGCTGAGCACTGCTCGATGATGTCTGTCAGACAATATCTGTCGGACGGCATAATTTAAACCCGCACTCCTCCTTTCCCCGTCTGTTTCACGCAAACTGGCTCCTTCTCGTCCTCACAGCACACAACATACACACCGATCGCTCACGAAACAAACGGAAGCTCCGCCCTCTTCGTGTTGGAGCAGTTGATGGTTAGACCCAGCTCCGAGAGGTCGGCACCGACGTTGATATCGACGGTCTGGTTGGTGGAGGCGAGCGACTCATTGTAGTAGCTGAGATATTGGCCGTTGTTGATGACATTTTCTCCCTGCAGCTTCATGGGAAGCACGCCGTCCTCGCAGAAGGGCCGCTGCTGGATCACCTGCAGGATGGGCGTCTGCGAGATGTTGGCGTGCATGGTGAAGTTATTGATACCCGGACGCAGCACCATGTTGTCCACGAAGACGCGCCCGATGTCCTGGTCTTGGAGGTAGTTGATGAAGGTTGTGTTGCCCTTCATTTTCGGTTGTGTTAGTATAGGCGAAGGGCCGAAAGGACGGGGGGGGGGGGAGCGAACGTACGATGTCAAAGGTGAGGACTGAGACATTGGGGATGGCCACGATTCCAAAGAAGTTGTCGCCGTTCTCGTCCGGGGTCAGCTGGACGCGGGACTCGGGCACGGTGGTGCCGTTAAAGTTGTTGAGCCCCTTGATCTCGACGACCTTCTTGAAGTGCACAGGGTACTTGCGCGAGATGCCGCTGACCTTGAGGTGGGTGTCGCCCTCGACGCTGACGCGCAGGGTCTCGTTGACGAGGACCCAGGTGTTGAAGACGGTAAAAGCGTCCATGTCGAGGATGTCGATGAACTGTGTCAGGTTGACGGCTGACTGTGAGGCCGATGTCGTCTGTGGGAACTGCAGCCGCGCGAAGGGCGTCTGCGGCTCCCAGTCCTCTAGGAACATGACGCCCTCGAAGGGGTCGATGACGGCGTGGATGCTGTCGTCGGCCCGAAGTGTGCTGTTGATGGCCATGGTGAAGTTCTCCGCCTGCGCCTGCGAGACGATGATGCCCTCGATACTCAGGTCGGCGCCGTCGACGCGCTGCTGGGCGATCCTTGGGACGGCGACGAAGATTCTACACGATGATGTCAGTGACTGATAGACCGAAGGGATCCGCTTCCAGTCCAGGCTTCACAGCCTGTCTTTTGTCTTCCATTCGCACGCTCCGCCGGAACACATAGGCCGCTCAGTGAGACCAAAAGCCAGACGGAATGGCCACTTACATCAAGCATACCACCAGCACCACGATCGCAATAAAGATTAGGAGGTGCGCCCACCACCACCTGGCGCAGTGTCTCTTCAGCTTCTGGCCCCTCGTGAGCCCTCCGCTCTTCTCCGCGTGCTCATAAACCCGGTCTGCCTTGTCCGACATGGTGAGGGCTGGCAGGATTTGGTTCCTGTCCTCACTCTGGTTACCAGTGGATGAATCCCTCCTTATCCCTCGCGCAGGCCGCTTCTTGCTGCTGCCGTTGGCCTTGACCTCCTTCTCGGCGACGACGTAGTGGCCCCTGGTCTTGCTGAATATGCCCCTTGACGGCACCCCGGCGCTGAGTGGTGGCAGGTCGGCCGGGTTTGTTGCTGGCGGCAGGGACTGGACGAGCGAGTCTAGCCCTTCCGAGTGGGAGTTGCGGTCCTGTCGTGGAGGTGGTGACGGAGACGATGCCTCGACGAAGAGTCCTCCTGTGGGTTGCCTCTGAAGACCTCGTACTGGTCTTTGCTGCTGCTGCTGCTGGCGTGATGAGTCCCGTCGTTCGACCGCGGCGGTGCTTTTCGTCAGGGTATTCCTAACCCTGCGTCTTCCTGTGCCTATATCCTTCGGGGTGGCGTTTTGGTGAGGAAACCCTTCTATCAACGGGCCCTGCAGAATATCGTGTCGTGACGGTCCGTTCCCGAGGTTCTGGAACACTGACGTATAAGATGGCTGTGGGCGTATTGAGTGTATCGGTGAGCGTGTGTCTTGACGATGTGTGTAGTTCGCAGGCGATGAGGGCTGTTCCCTCATAAGAGCATCAGGGCCACGGGATTCCCTTCTGCTGCTAGGTGCTGGGCTCGGGCTTATAAGAGAGTCGAGGAGTCGCAACGGTAGGCTTCCAATTTCCCCTCGGGGCATCACAGGGCATCAAGTGGTAGGTGAATCCTTGGACGAGAGTGGTCTTGGGGCGTCCCGAGGCGGACAATTACCCAAATAGGCGGTGGGACCAAGAAATAGATTGAGCGGGCAACCTTCTTTTTTGTAACTGCGTCGGTACAGGCCTGTTCTGGTGCTCGTCTCGTCCCGTCTCTTTTTATTATCGATGGCACTTGTCAGTGTAAGTCAAGTCATTCATTCCCGCGGGGGACGGTACGCTATCCAAGGGCTGGGCCGGAGTGGGAGCAAGTGGCCGGGGATGGTTACATTTATGTTACTGATCGGTCTATTACTCCGGCGGCATGGGTATACCATGTTCGGCGCTATACGGCCCCAGCAGTAATTGACTTCGGGCAGGACAGGGCAAAGCAGAGCAGAGCTTAGCAAAGCACGCAGCGCTGGGCCGACTGACTTGATTGAACTTCCCGGGGACGTCCTGCTTTTCGACGAGAATGGTGGTCGAAAATCCCAGACCATCCCGTTTACGGTAGGAGAGGGAGAAAACCAATTTTGTGGCACTCGGCAGCTCGTCCAGTGAGAAGGGCGGGATCGCCGTATGACAAGGTCCGGAAGAGTACGACAGGAGACGACAGGGAGGCCGCTCGAAAGGCACTCGCAAAAGGGTGCACGTAAGTCCCAATCACCGCGTTCCCACGACACCCACGGCCTCGCACCGCTCCTTGTTGTCGGGACGTGACGGTGACGAGGTGTGACCCGTGTGACACGGCAGAAAAAGGCCGAGGGGGTGAATGCTACGGTATGATGGAATAGGACCCGGCCGACTGCCACGGCCGAGGGTCAGCTGCTTTTCCCCCCCTTTTTCCTTTATCTTTTGTTGATATATCCCTCATCAGCACGTAAAAACTAATGGGTGTGAATGTGAATATGAATCGTGAACGTGAACTTCTGCCCGCATTCTGCACGTACCGTGCCGTGCACTGCAGGGCTGATGGTGATATCAACAAGTTAGAGTTGAGATGAATGCCACTCGGCAGTCTGATCGCCTCTTGTTTCCCTCCCACTCTCTCCTTCAATTTCAGGGCGTTGCCCCTCTCACTGTTGTCACAACTTGAACATCAGCTGATTGAGGTCATACCCCAGAGGCAAATTCATGCCGTCTTCCCTGCCGTTCGTCTCAGCTTTCCATGTGCGCGCTTGCGTTTGTAGACTATCTCTCAGCTACTGTGCACTCGACTCCTGTCCCATTTCAAACGCACTCTTCGTTCGGCTCCGCGGACAGCTACCACAGCACACACGTCGGGTATCATCTCAACCCTGCCACCTCGTACAGAAACGACTCGCGTGATCTGCCCGCCAATGCTGGACCAGGACTGGGCTCTGCAGGTCGCAACAAGCATCATTTTAGGGTGCCTGTCATCGGCCGCATTAGAGCCCAGCTACCCCAAGGAGGACGGGCAGAAGTGCCGCTTCGAGAATAATTACTGGCCGATCCCCTGCAGAATTCCACAGTGGCGCCCCTCCCCCAGTCCCCATCTTCCCCGCACCAAGACGGCTATGCAAGGATAGCCGGGGCTCTCCACACCCCGAAAGCTTTTATCGATTTTTCCTGCGCTTGGCCTGGGAACAAGAACTCATTATGAAACTCTATTGGGCCGTGGCCAGCACAACGAGGGGCTGAACCTCCGAGGCAGCTTGTGAAAATTTGGGCACATGTGTTTGTTGGAGAAGGCGGGCTTGGGGAAAGCATGTGAGCTTCCCTTTTCTCTGGACTTGGCTCGCCATTTGACTTGATCAGGACTACCAAGAGAATATATATCACGCCCAGGCTTGGGTCATTAGTGTATACCTTTTCTCTCTGCTTGAGCCTGCTGTCACGTATCGATGATCTGAAAGTCGTGGCTCACGCTGCTGACGGCCTGCCCCGTATCGAAGACATGCGGCCGAGCAGTGAAGCAAACCCTCAATGGCCGGGAACCGAAACTCTGACATCTTCAACTTAGAAGTCCTTCGCTGGTCGTGCAGAGGACCCTCGACATCTTCGGCTGTGGCGCATGGAAGCACTGGTCATGATGGGACGATGAAATCACTCCTCACAAAACATCGGGCTAGCGTTTACACATTGTGTGCCTGCATCATGCTTAGCCCGTAGCTAGTGATGGTCCGTTCAAGCCACCGGGCATGCCGCACCCGTTTATTGACGGAACGGCGGCTTACACGAGAGACGATTTAGCAAGCCGCCACTCGACGGCCCAACAGCTTCAGCCCTCTTGTTTGGTTCGAGTAGATCCATCCCGAGGCTTGGTGGTTTGGTAGCTGGGAATGCTTCCTCGAACGCCATCCAGCCATGCGGTCGTGTGCTATTCCTCGCGCCGGCCACCAGTCACGAAAAGGATAAGGCTCCTAGGCCCGGCCGGGTTCTGCTATTCATGTTCAGTCCGAGCTCCGACCCAGGTCTGGCCGGACTTGGCAATCCACCGATACAAGTGGCCATTCGACTCGCACAGCTTGATCGTGACGTGAGGTACACCCTTTGGGAGATCTCGGCCGGGGTCCCAGTTTCAGACGATAGGTGAGATCGGCAGAAGTGTATTGTGTATAGTATGCCGGGGTCCTCGGTTCCGCCTGTAGAATGGACGAGACCGAAAGACATTTTAAGAAACGAAGCATGGCCTTGTGAGATCATATGTCTGCGGCATAAAAGTTCGAGTACCTGTACCTCGGTCCCCACATGATGATGAGGACAGGAGACCAGCTATGGTCAACCTTCGCGTCGCCGGATCTGGTCCGCACTGATTGCCCAGGCACATATGCGCGTGCTCCCAAAAGTTCAAGATGAACCATTGGGTCATGGTGAAGCTTGTAAGTTCTCAAGCATGAAACAGTATGCGGCCTAGATTGCGAGCACTCATACGTAGACCTACGGGATTCGGCCTTGCTCTCTTGGGGAATTTCTCTCTGGACGGAGATTCGCCTACTTGGGATGATACTTGGTCACCTGTAAATCTGACATTCTCTGTCCGATCAATTGGTCCAGGTTTTCCACGTATGGTATCGGTCCCAGCCTTCAAAATTTGGAAACCTGGAGGCACATATGGGAGGAGCGCCCATGGGATGGGCTGGAATGTTTGCTCCGCTGTCATGTTATTTCTGAAGCTGTCTATTGGTGATTTTTTGGGGATTGTCTTGTTAGTCTGCGGTCTCAAACTCCCGTCTTCGGCACACAGTCTTCCGTGTAGTCCATGTTATTGCCTCTGCATCGTGGCCTGGAAATGAATTTTCTGCACCCATGCCTATGGGTTAAAGCTTGAGGGATATGCTCCTGGTCGTTCCGGTCACTAATTATGGCGCCTCTTTTGATAGGGTGTGCTCTATGAGTGTCCATCAGCATGTGTTGGCTAGATTCTATTGATTTGAAGTTTTTCACACATAGAAGATGAAGAACCTCTACTAAGTGAAGCATCGAGGTAGTTCTACTTGCTCACCAATGTGTTACATCCCCCGGTCACATTCCCTTTCCGTTCACCACAATGGTAAAGCTCATTAGTACTGACGCATGTCTCATAGACTATAATCTCACAGTTGCATCTATAACCACTTATGTTCTCACAGGGATGTCCTTCGAAGGAAGTTTTTGCCAAGTCTGTTCGGAATTCAAAGCATTCATGTTCCTTGATAATTTTCAAAACCCGTTGACTGACATTCCAAAAATCATGGCAGCAAAAGAAAGCCATGGATATGGACCGTCAAACTGCTGGGCTTTCAAGTTGTTAGCGCTCAGCCTCAACATGATTTATCATTGACACCAACAGTCACATTTGAATCCAGAGGGATTCGACTCTACACCACTTGCCTAGCTGGCAGAAGCTTTACACATTGACGAGCGGTCACGATCCTGAGCAGGGAAGCGGAAGGCTGCTGGAGTGCATTTCAGACAGAATTATCAGCATAGCTTGAAGGGCGACTTGCGTGAATCAATATCACGCCATAAGGAGTCTTGTTGACTGATCGTACATGAACATACTATAAAGAGGGAAATCATGCTTTTGTATCCTTTCCTGACATCTTTGTCCCAGAATTATTCCATTTGTACATGGGGGTAGGTATCTTGTCTGGTAAGGACATCAAACAGCACAGCTAACTAGGTATCAGCAAGATGATGAACTGGATTTGAGCTGTGACCGAAGGCACCTGGCCGGTGCAGTGAATACAGGTCAGATGACATATATGTCCTACCAGAATACTGTGGTGATAAAGTACATTTTATTGAGAGGATCTAAAATCTCCAGCAAAATGGCAAATGGCAAAGAGCTGGTAGCATCTGAGTCCGGTAAGGAGATGCTAGCACAGGCATGGTTATTGCTTGCCAGTCTACCTAGGGAAGTACTGCCATTGACCATAGCGGACCTGTTTCCAGTTTGTGATTATGGCACTGACATTGGTCAAACGATGCGATCTTGCTAAAGATAAGTGAGCGGGCCTGGCTTTCGGCCAGCAGGGCCAGCGCAGCCAGTGCCGTATGCTTCACAGTCGTGAGTTTGGTCCCAACTTCAAGTACTACCTAGGTAGAGCTTAGTGAGGGCAGAGCGACTTGGGTACATGCGAGGATCATCGTTTGCTGAACCCACACATGGGCTAATTGGGAAGAAAATGAGGGCCGAAGGACTGGCCCAGGAAAGCTCTAACTGATCCAAACTGCCTCTTCCCTTTCCACCACAACCCCTCTTACGATCTGCTTAGCTGGACCACCAGCCACTCTGTGTCTTCTCTTCCCACTCTCGGTTGATATCTGCATATCAGACGCGGCACTCACAATGTCTGATTTCATCAAGAATCTACCTGATGAGATCAAGCTGAGAATTATCGAGCAAACGGTCCTCGCCCCCAAAGCTCATTTCTTGAAGCCGTTCAGAGGCTTCAATGGTGGTTTGTTCGGTGATACAATTGCCATGTTTGGCCCGCGGGAGGGAGAGGTCGGTGTACAAGACGTCAGCCAGCTCTCGGGAGCTCGCATTCTCGCTCGAATGCACATGGCTCTCAGTGACGGTGAGCTTCTGGGCTTGGTTTTGTTCGTTGCTACCCATTGAAGGCTGATCTTGACATAGCTTCCAAACCTCATTTGGGCCGAAACTTGACGCCCATCCTCGTGAACCCGGCCGTGGGCCCTCTCAACCACGCCAGCACCGAGCCGACAGGATTGGCCCAGATCAAGGTCGACATGATTGACGACATATTCTGCGTCTCGAGCAACGGTAGAGACCCATGGTTCCCTGGACAGAAATTTTCTGGGGGCGTGGTCAGGGACCACGAGATGCTCAAGGTAGGATATATAGAAAAAAACACACGCCTGCGGTTCCAAGCTGACAACCATAGCACATGCGCCGAGTCTGCATTGGTCTCCCCAACTACGACCGAGCGGCGGGCACCTTCGACTGCCAAGACTGCGGCGAAGACCTCAGTGACAAGCCGGAAAGCTTCCTCGAGGACGGAATCGAGTTCTGTACCAGGTGTATTGGCCACTGGTTCGCCCTACTCTACAAGCTCGAGCAAGTCTACCTCATCGTCCCGGGCCTCGCAAAAGCCCAGAGGACCGACAAGCACCACATTTTCCGCTACGGTGAGGCATACACACTTGCTCGAGGCATGCGGGAAGCTCGAAATAGCGGCCGTGACAGCCAGCTCAAGAGCGAGATACTCGTTCAATATGTACGCGTCGAAGGCTTCATCGGGCAGCCACGGGATCTCTTCTTGTCAGGTTGGTTGACTCCGCGCTGGAAGGGTACTACCTCACCGGGCAGTTTTGCTAACACCCAGATACTTCTACAGACTGCCATATGACCGAAAACTTTGGCACCGACGGCCCACAGAGCTTCGAGGGTGACGGGATCACCCTATACGAGGTGGCCGCCTCCGACGTTCCCGAACAGGCCATACGGCTCATGGAGACCATGGTAAAGTCCTTCAGGGAGGTGCGTGCGGAATGGACAAAGTTGACAATGGATTCATACCCCAACGTGCCAATGCAGCCCCGAATCTGTGGGGGATTGATAGAGTTCAAGTTTCTGTCCTACGAGCAGGACCCCTAGATGGCTTTGAAGCAGCGAAGAGGTTTTGTTTTCCTGATGCCCGGTTGGGGGGGGGGGCGGTTTCCTTTCTCAGAGCGAGTTCCTCCGAGATGAAGGGCAAGACGATTCTATTTTTTCACAGCAGTTCGGGAATTTTGCAGAGAGAAACTGCGAACCAACCACAACAGCCTCGAGTGTAGCTGACACGACTGGCAAGGTTGGGAGAATGTGGCTGAAAGAGTCGCAGGGCATCCAGCTGACAGTCTACGGCCATTGTCAGAGTCCCCGAACAGCCAAAACGGCCGATACTGAGATTACGCATCTGTTATTCTCACCATCACTAAGCTGTACGTGGATGCGGGACGATATGGCTGTGGCAAGGCGCAAGGCTGTGAGCACAGCTGACCGATCCTGCCTGCTATTTGATTTTGATAGCTTCATTCTGCACATGCCACTTGTGTGTATGGAAGTAATTTGCCCATTCGAAACTTTTCCTTGGACCATTGGCGCTTCTTTCCTGTCTTGCAATTTCTGTGAGTAATTTGCTATGCGGGCCGAACATGCCTGGCCCGCACTTTGTACTGGGGATTCATCATCTAGTAGGTACTTAGTCCTCCGGGAGAGCGTCTCTTCGCTCTTAGGAGCTGGCATGGGTGCCAAAGCCAAAGTCGAGGCACACCCGCAGGAGTAAGTCGGCTCATCACATACACCCTTAGCAGACGGAGCCTTTGCCACCGCAGACCTTGTCAGGAGACAGTGAGTTCAGACACAGGCCGCCACGTCGCCGTCAGACAAGACTGAGGTGCTACTGAAAAGACTCATCGTGACATTTGCCAATGGTTTTACAGTGCTTCTATTATCCCAATGGCATCCAATGGCATCAGTGGGTAGTGTGTCCGCGGGCCGTCTCACTATTCATGAAGCATTGCAGTCCGCGTAACTCTTTGGTGTCTATGCTGAACGACTTGAGTTAGAGAGTACAGACAGGACCGCGGTATTGAGATTGTTGAAGAAATCCAATGAGCTGTTGGGCTAAGGCATCCAGGCATCCATCCAGTAAAGGAAAGTAGGCCGTCGCTTGCGGAGAACGCATTTTTCCACCGCACACATTAATCGCGGAGAGTGTAGTGTAGATGATATCCAGGCTCGTCTGTCTGTTGCTAAAGACGAAATCTCCCTTGTAGTATATTACAAAGTCTGCATTCTATGGTCTTTTGGCTGAGCCAGACAAGGCGAATCTGGCATAAACTACGACACATTCCCTCGCATGATCTTCGGCCACCATGGAAAATGTGCTGTCGAGGTCCGAACTCTGGATGAGATCTGTGTACTTGCCGATGGTAACTATGATTTAGGCCATCGAGTGCTGCGTCCGCCCCGTCGTAATCAGATGTTGCCATCGGTACGAAGCTCACGAACTTGAACGGATTCACGGCATCTACCAACTGCACAACTCTGACTATTTTCATAGCAATGGTAGATGTTGCTAGGCCTGGGCCTCAGGCGAGGGATGGTCCGTATGCATCGACGAGATGATGCGAACACTTGGCGAACAGGGCTGGGGGGCTAAGCACAGAAACCCGAGCTGTCACCGTGGTTGCGAGGCACGAGATCCCGCTGGAGGGCCCCCTGGTGATCAGTAATACTGTGAGAGGTCCCGCCCACTTCCGAATTTTTGAACCTAAGAGTAATTCATGATGGGTATCTGGATGATGGTCGTGTCAGGCTGGGGCGTCCAGCTAAATGTTCAGTGCTCCCGGCGTAAAACCCAATGGCCATAACTGGGTGGCCCTGGAGGTTACCTGTCAACTTCTGGCCAACATCCGGACGGACCGCCAGTGCCGTTCCTATCAAGCCCCCTGATTATATTCGGAGAGACCAGACACTGAGGAGAGCAGACGACCAGCATTGTCTCTGAGGAAATGGATCTGGCTGTCCGAACAAGGTCCGCGAAGCATCCGCGATCTCTGGTGTCTCAAAGTATCGAAATCTACAGTCATCACCACCCAGCTCGTGCCACTACGGGCCAGCATGCCTAGGATATGGCTGACAGTTTGCAGTCCGGGGCTGGGGGCCAGCAGCTGCTTGTGGCGACAGACATGGAACGGCATGGTCCACGAGGATAAGTGAGTGCTGCAGCCATTGTAAATTGATACCCAGGACGGGGTGCAGAGAAACTGGCTGCTGCAGTCGGTCGAGCAGCATCCTCTCTTTCCATACACGTTGTTGGCATCCGTCATACCCTTGCAGCAGATGGATCAAGGAGACG
The DNA here is from genome assembly GCA_038088545.1 of Diaporthe humulicola. Classification (NCBI taxonomy): domain Eukaryota; kingdom Fungi; phylum Ascomycota; class Sordariomycetes; order Diaporthales; family Diaporthaceae; genus Diaporthe; species Diaporthe humulicola. The sequence continues at coordinate 229,176 of JBBWSL010000053.1, read as the reverse complement.
CAAGCCTGTGGACCCACGATGCCCCGGGAGTCACCGGACGCGCTCTTCTCTTGCTCTACATGGAGTGCTGCAGCATGACCTCCGGATGGTCCTGGTAGATACGGTATGCGCTCTGGTGGCAAACCTTCAGGGAATGGGTACTGTCTCTCATACGCAACCAGTGGTCTCAGGATGAGGTGCACTGGGAAATGCACGTGATCGCCGGCATCTCGTTGAACTTCTGGCACTGCACCTAGGCACGTCTCTCCAAGGAGTTCAGCACTCTGGGCGGAGAGGCATGGGGCCATCAGGTGCGGAGGTATCCGGGCCAAGGTTGAAGAGACTGGTTGCGAGACAGGCGCTGATCGCAGTCCATAAGCAGTCCATGGAGGTAGCAGCAGTTGTAGGGAGGAGATGAGCCGCCGATTGACGACAACTGGAGAGCATCGCCAAAGACGATGCAGCCGGACCACACGCGTGCCCGTCATGGACAGTGGCGATGCGCCGGGCCGCAATCACATCGGCAATGACACCAACAGAGTCTGACCCAGGCTCACTTTTACCCTGCCCTTACTCGTGTCAACGCATCGCACAACCGCATCTCGTCCTCCCGAGGTGAAGCGATCAAACGCTCATGTGGATGGCATTCCAGCATTGGCATTTGGTGGCCCATGAATTGGTTCGTTTCTACGATATGACCCGACCCAACCAGCCGATTGTTCAGCGTCGAGGGCTGCGAGGGAGCCCGGTCCCTCCCCACATTCGGTTGACTCGGCCCTCGGCGGGGCTTCTTCAAGGTTCATCGACAGGGTTTCTGCGCGTCAGTATCTGAGGAAACGGCCCGAGAGCCTCAGGAGGCTGGGGAAGGAAGACGGATGAGGCGGGGAAGAGGGACAGAGGGACAGAGGGACAGAGAGAGAGAGAGCGAGAGTGGGAGAAAGGAAGAGAAACCGGGAAGTAGGAGTGGATTGCTGCAGAGAGTGGGTAACCCCAAGGGCAGGCGTGCATCGCGGCAACGAAACGGAACGAAACGAAGGGCCAAAACTTGGTGGTAGTGGTGGAGGAAGAGGGTCTCGGCAACTTTCCTCGGCGGGCACAATCAGTGTACTGCGTATCGAGCGTGTCGGTGTCGTACGTTGTTGCTGTGTTCCGTCATGGTGGTGTCGGCTGGCGCGTTGCACCTTGGCTGCCCTCATTTCCCTCAATCCTCCCTGCATGGCTTGCATCTGCCATCTCGAAGGGGGAAAACGATGACGGTAGGTGCGTCTATCACAATCATGAACCAAATGTGCCTGGCCCCCCACGTACTGTCGTATTGTACATCAAAACATCAAACACGGCCGGCCAGCCAACCAACGGGCCGACACGACCCAAGGAGTGTGCTGTGCATGTGCAGCCAAGTCTTGCAGGCCTGGCAGGGGAGGGCGGCCCCTTGCTCCCTGCTTGATTGACAGGATTAATAAGTGCCAGTACGGAGTAGTGCCTGCCTGCTTTCTTGCTTCTCTCTCCTGTCGAGTGCACTGGTGCACTGGCACTGACTGGCAGCAACTGGGTGCAGCGTTCTTTCCGCACCCTCGGATCGGCAGCTAGGACCACCATTTGAGCATAGCTGCTGGCCTGACCAGGGACAGGGCCTTGGCTGATAACGGCGCCTGGCAGCCAACGAGCGAGTGCTGCTGTGTCAGATGCAAAACCTGCCTCGATGCGGTATCGATATGCTACCAGTACAACATTGCAATCTTGACTCCCTGATTCATCCCCGATGCCAGGTCTTGCAGTCGCGCAGTCGTGCAGCAGTCAGTCTTGCTGCTCGTCGTCGAGGTGGTGCGTTCTCCCCTGACTAGCCCCGACAAGCCCCGACCAGCAGCAACACTCTGTCGCCTCCGTCGCCCTCCCGCCGTCTGAAGTCCGCCCTCAGCCTGACGGACGACCTTGGAAGGCCGGCTCGATACGCACGGTCGCTGGCCAGCTACCTACTTGGTCTAGCTGCCAGCGCTTCCAGGGCCCCCTGGGGTGGCGTGGGAGTCCCGCAGGTCAATTTCCACACTCTGCTGTATCTTCGCATTGCTGTACGCAGTCTGACAGTCCAAACTTGGCTGCCTAGGCTGCCTGGGGGCTGGTGCGGGCTGGCGCGATTCGGGGGGAGCTCGTGGCGTCTCGCCGTAGCCCCGTTCCGTCAGGCCAAGTCCATCCAGGGCCGCCCTGCCTTGCCACGCCTGCCCAGCAACCAGAAGCTGCACTGCTACACTAACAACCAGCCAACGTGCCAACGTCCCATGGGCCCAAGTCGGGCTGCGGCACTTGGCGGGAACGAAATTCACCGACGCGAGTGACGCATCAAGAGCAACAAGAAGGAAGCGAGCCCACTGCGGGTATGTTGCGTATGAGACCAGACATCTGGAGTGAGCAAGTCAGCACTCCCAAAGGCCCAGAGGAACGCCAAGCGGTCCCCGTGGCGCTAATTGCCAGTGTCAATCTCCCCGAACTGCCGGGAACCGATCTAAGGCGGTGTTCTGCTACATAAATAAACATGAAGCTGTGGTCCAGGCAAGGGCTGCCCTTCCACGGGTGCCCAGGTGCCCTGGGACCTCCGAGGCCAGACTGGCAGCACCCTGCCTCGTCATTGTCTGAGATTCGACGACAATCAAGATTCACACGGGCAACGCAAGCCATGTACGTGTTTGATATTAGTGCCCTGTGTGTAGGGGTGTGTGTGTGTGTGTGCCCGCGTGTGTGTCGATAATCGACATATCTCGACACATTACAGCACATTAATCGCCAGGCACAATGAGCAGTCCGTTCCAGCACCACACCGCATGGGGCATAGCCCACCATGCGCCGGCGATCACGGACGGCGGTCGGGTGTGGAGTTCGTTGATGAAAATGTGCCCATTCGCTGCTGCTCATTCAAAACACGACTGAGCCCCCCAAAGAGAGCGCCCCTCCCCCCCGGCGTGCTCGTAAAGCTCCACCACATCCTCCTTACGTCGACGGTTTCTGCGCTGGGCGACTCATTCATGGTCCCTTTTGACCTGGCCTGTTTTCCTCTCTCTGTTCTTTGGTTTCCTTCTTCATCCTTCTGTCACTTTGGCCCTGCTTCCTGCTCGCCATCCTGGCCCGAGACGCTCGTTTGTGAACCTTTTGTCTGTCGGCTTGTCTGCCCGTCCACTGTACACAGCATCTGTCGGCTGCATACATAAACCATCCCCAAAGCTCTCGGGACTCGGCCGAGTCTGTGCTGCTGGGACAAGATCAATAAATATCCACTACCACGACAACCGACCACCATAACCACCACCACCCGGGCAAGCCCCAGGACCGATTGTGGCTGCAGCTGACGCCCTCAGCCGCCCAGTCGCGACAGAACATCTGTCGACGATCCGGCTAATAAACCACCAATAAGTCGGGGCTGAGCCCCCTACCCACTCAACAGAAGTGGCATATCCCCGGACCCGACCACATTTTCAGCTCTGCCGCTCTGCCGAAAAGTGCTGCTGCCGCTACTTGCTGACCGTGGAGCGGAAAAAACGTCCCCACCTCAGCCTCATTGTCGCTGTCGGACACGAACAGAAGCGAGTGAGCATTTGAGAGAGAGAGAGAGCCTTGCTTTTGTTTTTTCTTGCCCTCCCAGGGACCCGCTCTTCATCCTCTCCAGGTGGAACTACATCCCCATTGTTGCTGCCGCCGCTACTACTATTCGAGAGTTGCACAAATCTCCGAAAACATCAGACGTCGACGGGGATAAATGCTCGGATGTTCCGGACGCGCATGTGGAGGATGACGACAGAGTGTCGACACCCAGGCTGAGTCTTGAAGTGCGCAATAAACCATCGTTTAGTTTTGTTTTTATTTTTTCTCTCCTGCTAGCAGCAGCCGATCGCTACACACCCTACAAGGAACCAGTCTACCCACCCACTCATCCAGGCCGTGCCGGAGATCAGCACCCTTACACCCTCTCCCCACCGAGGCAGACAGACCCAGATTCCGAAAGGGACTATGGCAGCTGCCAACGTCGTCGCCCGGCCACCTTTGCCGGCGGCGGCGAACCAGCACAAGCCGCGGGCCAGCGGCTCGTGGGATGACCTGCTGCGCAACAAGGGCCAGGACAAGATGCAGCAGGCGCGGGCGCGTGCTTCCCAGACCAACGACAGCTACAGCAGCAACAACAGCATGTCGAGGCGGCCCTACAGCAGCGGCGTGGACTGGAGGCCCACGAGCCAGGTGAACCAACCACCACAACAACAACCACAACAACAACAACCCGTGCGCGCGCGCATGGAGCTGCACCACGCCAACCAGCGGTCGTCGCAGGCATTCGCCGCACACGTCGCCGCCCTCAACGGGAACCCGGCGTCGTCGCCACTGTCGCGGGAGGTCACGCTCGGGCCGGAATTCGACACCGGCTCCCCAGACTACGGCATCATGCCGCCCGAGATCAACCACTACAGCCTCAAGACCAACCGGCGATCGCAGACATATCCCCTGCCACAGCCTCAGCAGGCGCCGGCCTCTCAGAGGCCAGGCATGTACGCGCGGCCGCGGCGCCTTTCCAACGGGGGCGGCATGGTGGCGCCCCGGCCGGGGAGCTTCCACTCGTTCGACGGGACGGTGGACAGCCAGGGCCGGATGCGCGCCAACAGCTGGGGCGGCATGCCGGTCATCGAGGAGGCGCACGCCTTCGAAACGTTCCCCCCCGCGCACTACAACGCCCACCAGCAGCATGCGTACCGCAGCTCGGCGCCGGCATGGCAGAGGCGGCCGGAGCCGATCAAGCAGCAGTCGGTGGCGGCGCGAGCCCGCAAGCCCGGGCCGGACGAGCTGTTCAACAGGTTGCCGGTCGAGGTGCTGCGGCTGGTGTTGGAGTACGTGCGGGCGGGGCACCTGGACGACAGGAGCAGCGGCAGCAATAGCTGCGCGACGTGCTGGATGCGGGACTGCTGCGCGGTGGCGCTGTGCAACAGGAGGCTGCTCGCCGTTTCAAGGGAGGCGCTATATAGCGACATCCAGCTTGTCGGGAGGGACGGTGCGCAGATGGTCAAGAGGAACAAGGGGCTGTACGCGGCCAGGCTGGTGCTCCTAAGGCGGACGCTCCGCGCCAACAGGAGCCTAGGGGCCGTGGTGCGGTCGCTCAAGGTGCCTGCGCTCCCGGATGGCGCGCCCGTCGAGGCGACAAAGTACCACGACGTGGTGGCGTCGGTGGTGATGGCGTGCCCCAACCTCGAGAGGCTGGACGGCTTCTACGCCAGCTATCGGCACGGCAGCGAGAGCCACCTTCTGCACGCCCTGGAGACGAGGCGGAAGCTCAAGGAGATGACCTGGGTCATCGAGGCGACACCAACCGAGTCGTTACCGTCGGCGGAGAACGGCCGCGCCGGGAAAAGGACATCTCAGTCTCGGAAGAGGCAGTCCAGGTGGGGTCCGCAGCCACCAGCACCCTCGGACGACAGCGTTCTAGACCAACGCCTGAAGCTGGCAGCAGCGCACGCCAATCGCTTCGTGATGCGGCACGACTACTGGAAAGAGCTGACCCACCTGACCATCCACTGCGTGCCCGGCGCAGGCATGTCACCGGACGGCAACACGGTCGGGGCAATTCTCGCCCTCCTGCCCGGAATCGACTCGCTGTACCTGTCCCACCTGCCGGCGAGCTCCTTCAATGACGAATCCCTGGTGAGGCTGCCGCGGGCCCTCAAGAAGCTATGCATCGCGCACTGCCCCGGCGTGACCACCTCGGGCCTGTCGGCCTTCGCGGCCCGCTCTCCCGCAGCCAGCTCGCTCGAGACCCTGACGCTGATTCATCAGGGCATCGACAGCGTGGACGCCCTGGTTCGGATTCTCGCGAAACTCGGGGACCTGGCGACCCTCAACATTGTGCAGACGGCAGCTCCCATGGTGGGCGACGACACGTTTCTGTTCATGCCGTACGTTGCGTCGCGGTCGCTGAAGAAGCTACACTGGGACATACTCGAGAGCGGCGTCGCGGCAGCGACGAGGGCGGACGACATCCTGTCGCGTAGCATCGCGGCCGGCGGGTTCCCGCGGCTGCGGGCTGTGCGAGTGCCCAACGACCCGGACGGGCTCTTCCAGGCGCTGTGCAAGCCGAGGGAGCGGGCGGATCTGCCCGGCGACAGGTACCGCAACACAGGGCTGGTGAGCCAGGCCACCACCGCCAAAAACTACAGCAAATCCTCCACCAACTTGGCCAACATGGACGACCCGGGCGCGCGCTCGTCGTCCGACACCAAAGACAGCGGCAAGGAGCTCCACCTACTGCCTGCGCGTGAGTACGGCAGCGACCTGCACGCGGCGCGGCTGGCGGCGCAGGGGCGGCTGGAGGCTGCGCGGCGGTTCCCGCGCTTCGAGGCCACCGTGGTGGACGAGACAGGCGAGGTGGTGTCGAGCGAGGGGCTGGCAGGGTTCATCGGCGATGCGGGCAGCCGGATACAATACTGCCTGGTACCGGACGAGGGCGGCACGGACTCCCGGGGCGGGCTTGCTGTCATGGATGACTTGCTCGGCGACGGGGGCGAGGACCAGCTTCGGAAGGGCGATGTTAGCAGTAATGCTGGCGGCGGGTTTGGCACCGGAGTTGCGCCTTGCTCCATTGTCCCGGGACAGCTGCAAGAGAAAGGCGAGGGTGTGCCCAGCAGGGGGAGGCTCATCAAACGAGATAGCGGGGGGAAGAGCAGTAAGGAGAGGGAAAAGGAGAAAGAGAGGGAGAGGGAGAGGGACGGTGAAGAGGTGGTCAGGGCAAGGGAAGGCTGCACAGGACGATGGAACTCGTATAATTCCGAGGGGCTGGTGGACAAGAAGAGCGCCTCTGGTGATCGCTGGTGGCACATGGAACGGGGACGGTGGAGGGGACGAGTCGAGCTGTCTTGATTGATGGGCAGAGGCGCAGAGGGACGAAGAGATACCCAATATGCGAGGACGATTTTCATTGGTTTATATAGAAATCCAGCCTCGGAACAGACGGGGTGGATAAGGTAGTCATAATGAATAATGCTCAAATTCAACCTGAAAATGTCTCAGAGGTTGGTCGCACTCAAAAAGTTGAAGATGGTCGAAGATGTTCGATGTCCTGTCTGCAGATGATGATGCTGAGGATTGTGGATGCGAGTGTATGGCTTTGGGGATGGGCGGGGGGGGGATGGGCTCAACGGTAAGGGTGCCGCCTTCAACCCTGATACAACCCTGCATTATTATTTTCCTTTGCTGCCGGTTGCCAGACGTCATCACAGCCGAAGCCGAGTCCGGAATGGCCGAGCGAGATATTTCTTGTGGTTCAGCAGCGACCAACAGCACACCCCACCTCCATGTTGTTCTGCTCAATCATTCGCCTCTCTTTTCTCTCATATGAGTTCGAGCCATAGCACAACTCGACTTGGCGCCGGACACGTATAGACCACACTACTGATTGACCAGAAATCATGCGAACAAGTCTGGTCTCGACGAGTCGCAGCCTTTGCGCCAGCTGCTGCGCGCAGAGAAGGGCATGCGCTCCATTAGCATCGGCAGCTGCAAGGACATACTCGTCAGCGAGGCCGGCGCCGCAAGTCCCACCAAAGTACCATGCAAGGCAGCGGCCGCAGCACCGCAGCACACAGCACAGGTGGCTGTCCTCGCAGTCCCAGCCCGAAGCCGTCGAGGAAGACCAGCCACAAGAACGACAGGATGGAAGGCAACCGACTAACAAGAAATGGGACCACACAAAGCGCCTCCCATACTACGACCTCTTCCCCGAAACCCTGCCGCAGGGCCCACCACCGCAGGGCCCCTTCGACATCGACGTGCGCGCCCTCCGCCGCGAGTTCCTGCGCCTGCAGGCCGCAAGCCACCCGGACTACTTCCACTCCGCCTCGACCACCTCGGGCTCCTCAAACTCCTCGTCCGACCCAGAAAACACATCAGCAGCGAGACGCCGCCGGCAGGCCGAGGCGACGTCAAGCCACATCAACGCTGCCTACAAGACGCTGTCGCACCCGCTCCTGCGCGCACAGTACATCCTCGCCGAAAGATACGGGGTCGACCTGGCGGGCGACGAGGCCGGGAGCCACGCGGGCGGCGCCGTCGGGGCCGCCGCCGACCCGGCACTTCTCGTCGAGGTGCTCGAGGCGCGGGAGGCCATCGACGAGGCCGAGTCCGAGGCCGACCTAGAGGGGCCGATGGCCGAGAACGAGGTGCGGATCGCGCGGTGCGTCGAGGGGCTGCGGCAGGCTCTTTCTGAGGGGGATGTTGACGGTGCTGTTGGGGAGGCGGTTAGGTTGAGGTATTGGGAGAGTATCAAGGAGGGCATTCGGGGATGGGAGAAGGGGGTTGGCGGGGGGCTTCTGCATCATTAGACTCGGCTCGATCAAAGTTTGGTGGTGGTACTCTGGGATACTGCTGGGCGGTTATTTGAGGTCTAATCATTTTTCGGGTTAGGTGAGAGCCATGACACTTGGCCTTTTCTCTTCAGAGGTATATGGAGGAGGCTTAGAGATGACCTCCTCGGGTAACCTTGGTCGAAGGCAATGTCATGGGATGTTGTGTAGGCTACCAAGGGGACTGTGCATTCCAGAGCGTAAGATACCGTGGCATATAGTTTTATGGGCCACTCGCCACCGGAGAGCAACAATCACGAGAGCATATGACATAGGCAAGCCACCACATCGTGTAAGTACACATTGAAAAAGGTTTGATGGTTATTTCCAGCTTCACAACCTCTATTAATCCACTCCAGCTACTTGGTGATATACCAGGGAATGCAATTTTTACATATTTGCTCACAGTTGTGCTACAATTATGCCTCCTATCCATCTATACTCTGTCTACAGTAGGTATTTAAGACCTGGGATCTGCCATGCCTACCTGTGGGCAGTCTTATTTGCAGCCTTCTGTCATTAACTTGGGCTTCTGGGAATATATGCGCATCAAGTGATCGGAAGAGGACATAAGGATGACCTGGAACGGAATTAGCTCTGGGACACCAGATGTCAAACCCTAAATTTATAACGAGTATCTGAACAGTGGACTTTGATCGCCCATGCTTTGCAATTCATCCTCACTGTACTTCTCCCTGATTTCCCCCTCGTCGTGCCGTGCCCTCCTATTATTGATAGAAAAGTACGTAAACTCGAGCACCAAGGCCGCAGCCATGCCGGAGAGCACGAAGGCGAGACAGGTTCCCCAGCCCGTGGGGTAGCTCGGTTTCTCCCTCTCTTGGAAGATAAGGCTGCCAACAACACCGCCGACACTGCCCATAGCGATCATGAAGGCGACGCCCACGGCCCTCCTGGATGGACCCGCGAGGTTGTTCAGGGACCATGCGTTGACACCAGGGATGATGGGGTAGGTGCCGATGGTGGAGAGGTGGACGCAGAAGTAGCACGCGGCAACGTTGGCACTGACGTCGCCGCTGAGCCGGAACAGAGCCGAGTACGCCACCACGAGCACCACCTGAGGCCCTACGATAGACGGCAGCCGCCACGTGAGCCTGTCGGCCAGGAACGACGATGCCGCGGCCGACACAGCCCCGCAGATATACGGTGGCGCCGTGAGGAGCTGCGCCTGCGTGCTGGTGAAGCCCATGTTCAGAATGATCTGGGGCATAGTGAATTTGAGCGCGTAGTTGGGGACAGCGCTCGAGATGAACACTAGTGACTGCAGGTAGATCTGCCAGTCGGTCAAGACGGAGCGAAGAACGGGCCACTGAAACTTTTCCGGGTTGCCCTCCTCGGCTTGGGGCTGTTTTCGGGTGCTGCGGTGTTTCTGATGCATCTGGTTAAGAAACCGTATCTCGTGTTCCTTCAGCCATCGCCTTGATAAGGAGGGCGAGTCGGGCAGTAAGTAGAAGCAGCAAAGTCCGAGGACGACAGTTATAAGCCCCTCGACGATGAAAATCCATCGCCAGGCTTCATAATTCCCGAGACCGTCCATCTTGGCGATGGCGGCTGCCAGCAGACCAGAAAATGCCCCGGAGACGGCAGCGGCGCCGTAAAAGATGGCCACGCGGACCTGCGTGAGGTGTGGTGGATACCACTGGCTAATGAGGAAGACGGCACCGGGAAAGAATCCGGCTCTGCGCGTAGGAGTCAGCGGCTCTCTTTTGAGGAGCTTCAGAAGACAGTGCAGTGAAGAACATCTTACTCGAAGACACCGAGCAGAAACCGTGTTGCGATCAGACCAGCGAAAGTCCCAACGACGCCGCTGCACGTCATGACAGTCCCCCAGCAGAACACCAATATACCAAGATATGTTGACGGTCGCTTAAACCTGAGAAGAATGGCGTTGCTAGGGATCTCGCATAGGATGTAAGGCACAAAGAAGATCATGGAGGCAACATTGTAATCGCCGCCAGCCATCTTCAGGCTAGCCTCCAGGCCCTGGATCTTTGCATTTCCGATATTGGCTCTCCATGGGTAACTATCAGCGATGTTCCTCTCCAGGATATACGGCGTAATCTTGGAAGAATCCAAAACAAACCTGTCAAGATTGGCGAAAAAGTATAGCAGCATAAGCATGGGTGTCAGTCGCAAGTCCACCTTGCGGTATATGCTGGCCTGCTCTCTGGCGGAGACATTGTGCAGGAAATCGGCATCCACTTGCCGAACCCCAGCCGGAGGGGAACCTTCGAGGTACTGCACTGAATCACACTTGTACTCCCCGTCGAGGAAATCTGTGTTTGGGGCCTTCGAGACAAATGTGGAAGCCATTGTGAAACCTTGTAGGCCAAAGTGGTCCTTGATGCTTTAGGATGACGGAGGTGAGTAGGAATTAGCAAGAAGAAAAGAATAGATCGGGCGTTAATTGCACTGTGGAAACGCCTATAACTAGATTTCCACAGTGCGGAGGCCCCGTGATTTAAGCTTTGGGAGACGTTACGATGCAGCCTTTCCTTCACAAGGATTGCAAACCATGACTTCAATTCCCAGGCGTCAGGCCGCCCTACCAAGATTGCCCAGGTGCCGTTGACGCTCAGTTTCCCATACATCCGTCCAGCGCTCCAACACTTTATCTCTCCCCAATACTACGTAAAGGGAGAATTATAAATCAGTCCAGTCAGTAGATTCAAAAAGCTTGTGACTCACATCCCTTTACACAAGTCAATCGTACAGTATTCTGAAACCCAAACGTCCCATGGAGTTTCCCTTTGTTAGGCAAGTTTGGTTGGTTTCACAATGTAGAGGTTGCAATATCCTTCAGATCTCAGATTCTGGCAGCAGTAGTCTTTTCCGCGCATTCCATCACTCTTCTTGCTTGCTTGCTGGGTTGAAAGATCGATTCTATCCATTGCCATGTGATCAAGGATCATGGGAGCCTGGAGCAAGGCCAACTTGCACAAGAGGGATCCCTCCGTCATTCCTACCCAAGGTATTAAAGTTTTGAACACATCGAAGATGATCGGAAGTCCTGATGCGGAGACACCAATTGGCGAGCTCTCCTTGAGTCAAGAGCGGCAGTCTCGGAGAAGTTGGGTAGCATCTGGTGTAATCAAGAGGTGAGAAATGTTACAGGAGGTAAGACACCTAGATAGGCAATTTTTATTAGAGGGGGCTTCGGCCACGCCGTATATTCTTCTTACTATTTAGCTAACTTCTTAATCGTATTTATTAATATATTTTTCTACCTACTATCTTCTTTTTAGCTTTTTATTTACTCTTTAGCTAAAAGCTTATATATAAATTTAGTAATAACTATATATATCCTCTTATTACCTTTTACTAATAGTAATTTTTAATTTTTTTATAGTTTCTTCTTATTTAATACCTTTTTTACTTATTAAAAGAGAAAAGTTTTAAAAATAAAATAATATATTTAAAATAATATTAGATTATTTTTAAGTTTTATAATTTCTTTCCTAAGTTTACTTTTTTTTTATATTATTTAATAAATTTTATATTTATTATTTTCTAATAGTAGGGACTTTTTTTAAAGAAAGTTTTATAAATAAGTATTAGTAAATTTCTAGCCTATTTTAAGTAATTTATTAAAGTTAAGAGCTATATTTAATTACTAGCTAGGTTATAAGTTTACTATAGTTAGAGTTGTGAAAATATAAAAAAATATAAAATATAAATATAAATATAAATATAAATATATAGATCTTTAAATATATAAATATAAATATAAATATAAAAAAATATATAAATATAAATATAAATATAAATATAAAAAAATATATAAATATATATATAAATATAAATATAAAATATAAAATGTATATATAAATATATTTTAGGGTTATATTATAAAAATAACCCTATTTTAAATATCTTAAAATTTAAAAGAATTTTAGGGCTTGAAAATATACTAACTAGCTTTTAAATAGCTTATATATAAACTATTTATATTTTTTAAGTTCCTTTACTAAGCTAGAATAGTAATAAGTATTTTAAAAGGATAAAAAATAATATATATTATAGATAATTATAGTAAGATTTGCTATATAAGGCTTTAAATAGTAATTATTTTAAGCTTTTGTAAATTAGTATTATATTAAAAGTTACTATTTTATATTATAAGTTTTAGTATTAAGTTATACCTATTTGCGCTAGTACTGTTAAGCTTGTTATTAACTAGCCTATTAAAATCGAAGCTATTGTAGACTATTAGTTCTAATCTAATACTATTAAGTACTATTAAAGTACCTTTGCTATATAACTTAGGTAAATTACCTAAAATAGATAATAATAAAAGCTGCTATATCCCAGAACGGTATTACTATATTTAACTAAATACATAATAATTATAGCCTTATCCCTTAAGACTATTCGGAAATAATATTTTAGCTAAGACTAATAATATAATATAATTTAACTTAGTGTAAGTGTTTAATACCCTAGACTAACTTAGTAAGATAACTATACTCTATTATGTAGATATAGTAATCTAATAACTCTATAGATAGCTATAGAAATAATTTTTAATTTTAATAAGTGTTAGGGCCGTGGGCTGAACGCAAGCAGTTCCTACTGCAGTGGCTGTAGTGGGCCCGTGCACTGGGCTTATCTTATCTGCCCAACTGGCCTTAAAACTATTCGGAAGCTTCGATAATAGACTTTTTCCCTTTCCCTCTTATTTAGTTAGGCAAATATAGTTGTAAATTAATAATACTTTATAGTTGCTTTATGCCTTATTGCTATTTAATGTGAGGTCCGTCTTAATAAGTAAGTTGCTATTAAAGTAAAGCTAATACTTTATATAGAGTTTCTTAATATACTTAAAAAGCTTTTTAGCTAAATTAATACCCTTATTATTATACTTAAAATATATAGGTCCTATTTTAAATAAATTTAAAAGCTAATAATTAAAAGAATAAGGATTATTAATAATTAAGCTTTATAAAAAGAGGTTAAGTAACTAAAAAGGGAATTAGATAGGTTATATGGAGATAATTAGTATAATTATTTTTAAAAATAAATAATAATAGTATAATTATAGTTAAATATATAGTTAAAATAATATAGTAATAGGTCTTTTATAACCCTTATACTTAGGAGAGGAATAGCTTATATATTAAAGGAAATAAAAATACTAATAGCTAAAAGAAAAAAAGCTTAAATATTTAAGCTTTTTTATAAAATCTATTAGTATTTTTATTTCCTTTAATATATAAGCTATTTAAAAGCTAGTTAGTACGTTTTAAAGCTTAAATTCCTTTAAATCTTAGGGTATTTAAAATAGGGGTATTTTTTCTAATATAACCCTAAAATATATTTGTATATATATTTGTATTTTTGTATTACAAATATAAAAATAAAATCCAAAAATACAAATATAAATACAAATACAAATACAAAAAAATACATATATACAAATACATATACAAATACAGTATTTTATATTTTGTATTTGTATTTGTATTTATATTTGTATTTGTATTTGTATTTGTATTTGTATTTGTATTTTTGTATTTATAAATACAAAATACGAAATACTTGTTATAACTCTAACTATAGTAAGGGCTTTTTTAGTAGCTTATACTTATATAATTTATAGTTTCTTTAGAAAACCTCTAAGAAGGTATATATATATAGGGATATAGATTATTAGGGAATAGAGTATTAGCTTTAAACTATTATATTTTATGGAGGAATTATATTAAGGCTAGTATACTTTTACTATATAACTAATTACTTAAGCTAGCCTTAAGCTACTTATATTAATAGTTTATAGTACTATAGGAAGCTAGTTTTTGTAATAGTATAGAGCTTATATACTGCTAGTGCAATTAAGCATATATACTTAATTATTAATATCTTTTAGCAGAGTAGCGCACTTTACTAGCAGTAAGTAAGAACACTATCTTAACAATTAAGCATAAGGGCGTGGGTTTAAGCCCCTATATTCAAAAATCTTTCGGGGTAAAAACTAACCTAAGAGACCCTAGCCCTTTGGGAGGCAAAGGCGCTTACTAAATTAATTAACCTAGGGAAAGCCGTATTTATGTAGGGCCCCCTATAAAGACTAAGGCCTAACATATTCTATCTAATTTTCAGGCCTTATATAAGCTAGTAAACTATTTAATAATAAGTGGCGCAAACCATAACTAAAATACCGTTATCTTGAAACTACTCCTTCTCCTATAGTTTTAAAATAGCTCTATAAGGGCCTTAAGGGGGGATTATAACGGTATGGAGCTTATATACTACTAGTGTAATTAAGCATGTGTGCTTAATTATTAATATCTTTTGGCAGAGTAGCGCACTTCGCTAGTAGTAAGTGAGAATGCCGTCTTAGTTTTGCTAGCCTTATCTATATATTTATTATAAGGCTAATTATATTTAGCTAAGAAAGACTACTATATTTTATACCTACTATTATTAATATTATATAGTATTAAATACTGGGTATTTGAGTATTTACTACTATATAAAGGGACTATATATTACTCTATAGGAGGATATACTGGATTAAAGACGAAACCACTTTTATTGGAGGGACACCCTAGTTGTTGAAGGAGTATGCTATTTGTTGTCGGGGTTGCTTATTGATATTCACATCAAAGGGACAGGGAATGTGTGTGAAGGCGTGATCTGATGGGGACTCAGCGGTTGGTGTTCGGAGTGGAGACCCGCCTAGGTACCCGGCAGAGCTATGAATGCATGCAGAGTGACGGATGAGATTGAGACTGGGAATCGAGAATCTCGATAACCCCTCAAACTGGGGTGAGGATGAGGGATACTTGGTCTTGGCAATCCGGAAGACGCCGCGGGTATGTGGAGCGGTCAGATAGACACATGTAGCATGTTACTCGTTGATGAGTACTCCCAAACTCGAGCAAGGTCAATTCTGTTTCAAGGTATTGGTTAAGGAGACCACAGCTACCATGGCACTGGCTTGTGTGTCGAGGCTCACCATCACGGCACCCGCGGCACAATTACGAAATTCCTGTCCTCGATTTGAAAATATATGTCATCACACACCCTTTCATTGATTTCATTTGAATCTCGTTTAGTGAACATTTCTTCAAATTTGGAGCCTGGCACACTTGAGTCGCCGCTTGACTTTCCAGACTTTCCAAGCATGCACAGCCGCAGACGGTTCAATCGCCCCAAAACACCAGGTTTTGACACGAACTTTGGAATACAGGCAACAGACAGGATTAATAAACTACATGTCATCTCTGTGAAAGCCCAGAGCAGTAAAAGAGCGATGAAGTGCGTCTGATCATCCGTCCCAAGAAAGTTGACAGACGCTGATATAGATACACTGTTTGGGAATAAGCTGATGTACCTTTCGCAAGGTATTTGCCGAGGTTTGAAGATAACTCACAGAAACCGACAACGAAGAGCATTGGGATAAACACGTGCCAGGTCATATTCAAATACCGATTACATTCTGTAGCAGCAACACAATAGTCCAATCCGAAGAGAAAGCCTTTAACATTCATTTCAGGAGAGAATTTCCGATACCAGTCAAACAGAATGGCAGGCCTTATGGGTGGGAGCGTAGCGAAGTATCTGCAGCCATACACCAGAATAAGTCGCCACGCGCCGCACTCGGGATTAGTAGGAATTTACCCGCAGTTACAGTACAGAAAAAAGGTAGGTAGACAACTAGATACTTAGATAGAATGGGCGAATCGGGATTTCATAAATCAGATTCCATTGATAAACATAGTATTCTGGGGCGCATATCTAAGAGAGTTTCAGGCATGGGTAGTGACACAGTAATCAATCTGATGACAAGACGCGCGTAGATGAGTCTCAAGAGTCGAATATTTTGGGAATGAGAGCATTTCAGCACAGAAAGAGAATTTGGACTCTCAAAGCTAAAAACAATCGATGCTGAAAGTTCGAAAAATCAGGGTTTATATGGATATGCTACCTTATTGACTACAATTGATCAAATGATCTTGAAGTGGGCTCTACCCTGATTGGTTTTGAGTGTCTTCGTGTCCCAGACCTTTGAATACCCCCGAATCAAACAACAAAGCGCCGTGATGAACTTGCACAAGATTGCGATTCGGTGGATTACTGAAGTCTTGCGTTATTCAGTCAGGTGTCTACGAGGCTGGCTGTGCTAGCAGCATTTGAGTGAAGCCAGCATTTCCGACATCAACATCGCGATCCAAGGTGACAGATACTGTGTAGAATGAATAATTCCAATACAGTTCGATTATATTCACCATTTTCTCCTAGAGCTGGGTTACCAATAGATATTGGTTCAAATAATGACATTGCTTAAGCTTGTCGAAAAGAAAAATCATATTAATATGGCAGCAAGGGCTGGATCAACACCTTGCACCAGCATCTCTCGCGCCGAAACCTGTTGGCTCATGGTTCCACTCGGCCCTTCCCTGCAGCTGACCAACCAACCGGGGCAGGATAATGTGGGTTTCACATGTCACCGGAGTTGAAATCTGTTCTTGGGGGAACACGTCAAGATTTATCCGATCTTACGATGTAAGACTTTGAGCGGGGTTCCAGAGGGCTCGAGTCGACACCAACGACCAAAGCGCGGTTCAAAGACAAGAAGATCTCGACTGTGAATGCCGTGAGGCTTTTGCTATAAAGGCACGCAAGGTGCCATTTGAACCCCGTATATCGGCACATGGACATGGGCGGGGGGGACAGAGTCCCGCTTGATCCACCTGCACACCCGGGCTTCTTTGAAAATTAACAATTCCACTGTCAATTCGTTCCAATCTCAACACTGTTGCCTGTTTTTATACTCGGTGTTTTGAAAAATTACCGTCTTGCCACACTTGATATGTCATCTAGTAAGTTTTACCCTTTGCCTTGACCAAGTATTTGCAGCCGAGCTGAACCTCTGCAGCTCCCTTCAAAGTCCCAACAAATGCGCACCAATTTCCAATGGCAGACCTCAGGGAGCTACAGGCACGCCTGCCTGTGCCCTCTATTGCTCCTGGAACTGTAGATCAGGCGTCTATGTCTGGCGAGGAGGCTGCGGGGCGAGCACGCCAGGTCCTGCAGACGATGAACAATGCATTGGCGGCCCACGACACCGAAACGCTGGCCAGCTGTTTCTTCCCCTTGCAAGCGTATTGGAAGGATCAGCTGAGTTTTACCTACCACCTGCGTACCATGACAGGCGCTCGAGCAATTGCTGCCGGGCTTATAGAAACGTCCGGGTTACGAGCACTGGCTGGAGAGATTGAGTTCTCCAAAGCCCAATTCACCTCCGCAGCTCCGACGCTCCAATTCATCGATAGCGACCTGGCCTTTCGAACGAATGCTCCCCAAGCCACCTGTAGTGGTAGAATGTTGCTACTACCTCTGAACAATGAGAATGGTGGAATCGAATGGAAGATCTGGATCCTGAGCACCAAATTGGAGAACTTGGACCTGCAGCATGAGGACGAAGGCTTGCTTTTCAGACCATCAGAGCCGCTCAGTGGCGCGGACACTATCGAGACAGATGTTTTCATCATCGGAGGCGGCAATGCGTAAGCACAACTTCTGTCACCAACATAAGTTATCTTGTTACCAGCGAACTAACATATCCAGCGCCGTCACTCTTGCTGCGAGGCTTAAAGCGCTAGCAGTCACATGCCTAATGGCCGAGCGAAATTCCAAACCTGGTGATAACTGGAACCGCCGCTACGAGAGTCTTAAGTTCCACGTCCCAACGTCTTTATGCGAAATGCCGTACATGAGTAGGTGTTGTTTAAAGTTATTTATACTCTCGCAGCGTCCTGTACTGATGCAGAACTAGACTATGACAAGGCGCTGCAAACCCCACATCTACTCACCCGAGCGGAATTGGGTGAACAGGTGAGGCGATACGTTGATGAATTCGGTTTGCAAATGATCAATTCTGCCTATATCCGATCAGCCAAATTCGACGAGTCTCTTCAGCGGTGGACCATCGATCTCGAAACATCTGACGGGAAGCGCACAGCCCTGAGCAAGCATCTCGTCCAGGCCACTGGTTTCGGTTCACAGATTCCATACATCCCCTCAATCGCAGACCGTGGCTTGTTCCAGGGGCTCAGCATCCACTCTGCCAGCTATATGAACGCTATTCAGGATATTAAAGATAAAGGTCTCAAGTCTGTTGTGGTTGTTGGCTCGGCTAACACAGCCTTCGATGTTGTCCAAGACTGCTACGACGCCGGCCTTCAGACAACAATGAATGCCCGATCACCCACCTATATCATACCATTGGAATATATCTTTCATGGAATGAGCCTGGGCTCCTACGATTCCCCTGCCGGGGCTGAGGCTGTTGATAAGATGTTCCTCACACTACCAGAAGTTGTGGCAAGCCAGATGTCCAAGGAACTTTTCGCCACTCTGGCGTCGAACGAGCCCGGACGGTACGCCAAACTCACCAAAGTCGGCTTCCCCGTGTTCGATAGTGCGCACCCAGACGCGAACCTCATGTCAAATCTGCTCGAGCGGGCCGGTGGACACTACGTCGACATAGGTACGACAAAGCTCATCGAGGATGGCAAGGTCAGCATCAAGGCTGGGGTCGAGCCGGTGGCGTACACGGCTACAGGGCTGAACTTCTCCAATGGATCGACAATCGATGCCGACGCGGTGGTCTGGTGCACTGGTTTCGCCGACCGCGAGGCACGCGTGCTAGCATCGACTATCCTCCCGCCCGAGACAGCCGCAAAGCTCGATGGTACCTGGGGCCTTGACGAGGAGGGAGAAGTACGAGGCTTGTGGAAACGCCAGAGGGATGTCAAGAACTATTGGGTTATGGGCGGCTACACGCAGCAACATCGGTATTACTCGAAACTGCTCGCGCTGCAGATCAAGGCTGCTCTTGAGGGGATTTTGCCACCAGCATATGTTGAAACTCACCCCTCCTAATCTCTGGTGGCCCTCTCCCACCTGTACTGCGTCGATCGATGCCGCATTATTTCTGCCCAAGAATATATGGCCGCGGAATTGAAAAAACTCCGCATCTTGCGCTGGATCCTTGTTGTGTAGCTTTCGAGATGCTGAATGTTTGTACCGTCGTCGGCGCCTCCGTCTGCCTGAGATGGCCGTAGTCTTCGAGCCGCGGCTTGAGTCAGTGAGACGAACCGCCCGCGATTTCTCATGAATTCCATGAATTTGGATGAAATTATAAGAAATGTTAATTTCGAGAGCCAGGGTAGTAAATATCGCAATTATTGATAGAAATCCTCCACTTGTTCACAGTATTGTTTGTGGATCAGACGCCCACCACGCAAGTACGCCGCGCGAGAGGGGTGGCGGCCAGGTATTTACTCTTGGCCCGTTGGACTCCTGACTCGCCCAAACAGCCAAGCCATCTGAAGTCCCAGATCTCAACCGAACGTTGGGCTGACGGGAGTCAAAAAAGACTTGTCATCGGGGCTGAAACCGAAGGTGTGGCATGGGACGGGTAAAATCCCCTACTCGGTACTTGCGTAGCTTTCTTGGCCACCTGCACCTCTCGGATTGAAAACAAAGCCATGGCTGTATTCCAGACAGAACCAAAACTGCCAATGGAGTCTACTCCAGACTCTGCGACAGGAAGGGGGCCAGAAGATGCTTGCCATTTACATCTCTAGAGTGCGCAATGGCTAGGTACGCACGTAAGCCGAAGGGATGCAGAGCAGAGTAGCTCAAGTATTAAAAGACCGTGTTCTCCCCTCAGATAGCATCAATAGGTCTACATGCATGCTCCATTTCACAGCTTCACTCATCTCTGACATATTTTCCATTCTCAGTGCTGGTTCACTATCTTTCGCCTGCCTCAGTAGAAAGCTTGTTGCATTTTCATATTATCCTCTTCAAGATGAAGTTCAGTATCACTTTGCTGTCGGCCCTTCTGGCTGCCACTGTCAGTGCAGGACCAATCATGGTCCAACATGGGGGAAACACAGCCGTTGCTGCCGCAAAGCGAGGTATATTTCTGGCGAATTTCGAGATTGCCCAACGCATCTGCTGACGCCAGGGCTCCAGACATGAAAGCACTTAAGCGTGGGGGTGGTGGCCAAAATAACGCCGGCGCGCAAGCAAACGCCGCGCAGGCCAATGCCGCGCAGGACAACCAACAGGACAACCAACAAGCCGAGGCTCAGGACGAGGACGCACAGGCACAGGAGGATGAAGCCCAGCAAGATGCCCAGCAGGACAACCAGCAGGATGCACAGCAGGATAACCAGCAGGACGCTCAGCAGGATAACCAGCAGGACGCTCAGCAGGATAACCAGCAGGACGCTCAGCAGGATAACCAGCAGGACGCTCAACAGGACAACCAGCAGGACAACCAGCAGGACGCTCAGCAGGACGCTCAACAGGACAACCAGCAAGATGCCCAGCAAGACAACCAGCAAGACAACCAGCAAGACAACCAGCAAGATGCCCAGCAAGATGCCCAGCAGGGTAACCAGCAGGGTAACCAGCAGGACAACCAGCAGGACAACCAACAGAACAACCAACAGAACAACAACAATAACAACAACAACAACAACGCCAATGGCCAGGAGATTGAGAACTCCGACCTGGATGAGAGCGGAGATGTGGACGCAGAGGAGCAAGCCGCTGCCGAGCAGGCTGATGTTAATGGTGATGGGTCGCTCAACGCCCCAGAAATAATTGAGGCCACCGATATTGTCGAGGCTGCTGCGGAGGAAGACGCCCAGTAGAAATTAGGCATCCTGTTGAACATCTTCCTAATGCAAGCGAGACCAAGTTGTTCTCAATAGTACTTACTCTAAGAGAAGTCAGTCGTTACCCGTTGAGATGATCATTCACCAAAGCTGCTAAAAGTTGTGAACCTTACTTGAGAGTTAATTGAGTGGACAAATAACATCTCACCAGCATTGCAGAGTGGGGATGGAGATATGTATCACCATGTTCATTTCCCCGCACAAAATTGGACAAGCCAACAACTGAAAGTCCATGGCAGATGAGACGGAGAAGCGTACTTGGTCAGGAGATGGTGTGTTCACAGGTTGCAGCGAGTCCCGTGCCGCCAAGCGCCTGATGCAATGCATGAGCTGGGCGTCGCAATACAGTATCATGCAACAGCCCTGGAGCCAACGTCCTACCCAGTCGTCCGCTGGTCCCGTCCTCACCAGCCAGTGGCCTTTTCTCCAGAGTCCCAATACCACTGCTTGTCCACTCCTGTTCCCTTGTTTCTGGTGTTATAGAAATTTGAGCTTCCCTATTTCGACTTGAAACGCTGTGAACCGCGCGACAGCCCAGCCCAGCACGGTGCCTGCCATTCCTTGCACTGCTGGGTTTAGAGGTTTGAGAAAGTCGTCTGCTTCTCCTTATTTGGGCGACTTCCAACTCCTCGGCGCTGTTTGATTTACCTGCACTTACCTACCTTGCTTGGCTTTGTGCCATCTGGTGCATTGGTCCGTCCGCCTAGCCGCACTTGATTGATATCGGATGACTTTTGCGAGTCTCCCATGCTACCAAACCTCAAGGGCCACCCTACGTGGAACCTCTCATCGGTGCTGTATTAACCTTCTTCACTCTATATTGAGCCAGTGTACCCCTATGTGTTCCGTTATTCGCTTTGACTCATCGTCGTCACATTCGTATCGAAACATACCAGCCCGTGCCCCATTGTCGGCGTCATGTGTTCGCGCCAGTTTCATAGCGAAGCAGGCTCCTGGCATTGAACAACCCCAGACACAACGCCACCAGCTGACATCCACCAACTCTTACAAATTGTTCTCGGAACATGTGTTTCTGAGACGGGAAGAATTCTGCTGCGTACATGACGAAAGTCCAGCTCGTATTGTCGTTCTTTGCGAGGTTACGGGTGAAGAGGTCTGACGGTAGTGTCTTAGCGAGTAATAGATAGCAGCACACAACATATAGACTCGGAAACGCTGCAGCGCAGTGAGTTCTAGTAACTAGGGAAGCGGCCACTTCTCCTCAATCTTATCGATATTCTGCTATTCATGCACCGCATCATCCTCCGACCTGTTGGTCTGATCTGCACCGCACCCCCATCCGCCCACCGTCCATGTCCATGAAGGAAATTCAAGGCGACGCCTCGATATTCGAACCTTACCCACAGCTGAGCCCATATGAGCTTCTTGGGTGTCTTGATATCTGGAAAGTCGTGCTTGCAGCCTATTATTGGTCGGCTTCAAGGCTGATGCCATGGTGTTGAATTACTATTGGAAAGTATTGGTGCTGAAGGGGTGAGACTGCCTCCGAGTCCAAGATGAATTGTGACGAAGAGAGTCAGGACTAATTTCTTATCTCGATGTGCTATAACTTCTAACCCCACAGTGACCCTCTAAAGAACACATCACATCGACCGTAAACAGGAACGATATGTGCTTGGGCGGTTGTGAGAGATGGGCGGTTGTGAGAGATGGGCGGTTGTGAGAGATGGGCGGTTGTGAGAGATGGTGGTGCAGACTCTTATGTCTATAATGAGAGCCTTATCTATCACGCTCATAATGGCTGCTGAAAAAGCGGTGGCGCCCCTAAGCAATTTTCTCAGGCTACATGTAATCAGCCTTGAGATTGTTGGAGATTATTTTGTCATTGTAAATAGGTGGATATATATAGTTGCGAAGTATGTTATAACTTCCTGAGTTCTCATCCTCTCGAGTGGGCCGAGTCCTAAATCCCCATCTGTCCGTCAAGGATTGTGAACGTCAGTGTTTAAAATACGCCTTCGCCAGCACCGCCCAGCAGGGACGCCTCGCCGAGCCAAGGGCCAAATAGCCTGTCGACACGGTGTAGAGCAGCCGTTCACAAAGAGCCGCGATATCCCACCAAAAGGTTTCTTGCTTCTGTTGCCTCAATTGTAGCGTCTGCTTACGTTTGGACTCTGTCTGAAATGGAGGAGGATGAGTAGGATCGGCCGGTTATGTCTTCGTGGGCTTGCTACCCTTGGTGCTGCTAGAAAGTGCAGTGCGATTGGCGGCCGGCCATGCAAGTCTGCGAACACCTCAGTGCCTCTGTATCTCACGACTTTTGGTAGATATTATTACCAGCGCGCTCGTTGATCCATGATGAATAACTGTATAAGTTCTATAGTTCTTCTAACCCGTTATTGATGCGTCCAGGGGGTGCTCCATTGTTAGGGTATGGCTTTCTCTCTTATCCCCTTCTTCTTTGACAAGCCTAGGTGGGTTGGGTCTGGGAAAAGCTCGAGAGGGACATTACGAGAGGCTGGTTTCTATGTCCCAGCCGGGATCCTCCTGCAATGGTACCCAGTTTCGAGAAGTTTTTTCATTAATCTGGTTCCCAAAGTTATCTTTGGCAAGTCAGCCCCGGACCTACCGGTGCTCCGGTTTGAAGTATGATCAAATGTATCTTCATTTCCATCTTCGCACCAGGAGATGCAAGTGAAGAATTCTAGATCGTTATCTAGATCGTTATAATCAGTCTGATCGAATAATGCCCATGTGTGGACAAAGATTCCAGAACCCGATGCGTGATTGGTGTCAGTGGCCCAGGCTATTGCCTCATCAGTGGATTCAACGTAGAGAGGATCCCAGAAGAAATGTGGAAGTCACAGGCGGCCATACCGTTGCCCAGCCGTTGTCGCCCATCTTTTCCACCACATAACTTGATCCGAATGAGTGGATAATCACAGTGCACAGGGCGTGTCTGTGAAGCTTCATACCATAGATAGCGTGATGTGCTCCACAACCTCCAGTAAGGCATTGTGTTGCGAATCAGTTCATCTATTCGATGATCGCGTCGAGCGGCAGAGGAGGCATGTGCTTTGAGAACGCAGAGTCTTACCCCAGAACAAGCTGTTTAGCTTGCCTATGAGCCCATTCTTCAGGAGACTGAAGATCCGCGCATCGTGCGTCCATTTCGAGAGAATGACCGAGGCCGAAATCCCTGTGGCTGCGTCTTGGGGTTGGGTCTGTCGTGCCACAAATGGTTCCACTTGCACCCGAAGCTTGGCAGCTTCTGTTCCTCCACTGCCTTGTGTGTCTCTTCGTGCTGACATGGTTACTTTGGGCAGCCGTATCATCTTTATCGCCATGTGAAAATCATCGTTCTCTGTGACGGGAGATTGTGTGACCGGCTTGTGCGCCGACAGGGCTTACAGCTCCCAACGCCCCTGCCTCCAACGCATCCATCTCCAGGGGAAGACGAGCGCAATGGTGATGAAGTGACTTGCAGAGCCTTTTTCTTGATCCGCTTGGGGTTTTGGTTCGATTTGAGCAGCGTTATTCAGTACCTGCTGCATCTCATCAACGATGCCAGCCGGACGCCTGTCCAATCGAATTGTTCCTACCGACTCTGTTTCCGATGTTATCCTCGTTTCTACCATCATGATCGATCAAGCCTTCCTCCAGGTACGGTCGAGGGTTCGTCGCCGAGTTGATCCCTCGCAGAGGAGGCTTATGCGCTCTGCCCGGAGCTGTGCTCATCGGATCCAGCTCGGCAGAGTCAGCCAGACGAAATAGAGATGGCACTGAGGGAATGGTCTGGTGAGCATGTCTGAAAAGACCTGGATGAAGTTGTAACGGACTGTTTTCGATGACGCTTGTCCCCAAGTTAGAAGCACCCCTTCACAGCAACAGCTTATGATAGAGGGCCTCAGGTCTTGATCGTTGCAGAGACCCGACGTAGTGATATGACCTTGGCTCTGCCACTGCACCCTGCATTCTCCGTCCAGCATGTGACGACGTCCGTTTCTGTGGGGAAGTGGGGGTAGGTAAAGGGTGGGGGTGGAGACTACGGGTACCTATCTACTTAAGTACTTAGGTACGCGTCTACTGCCCAGGTAGACTACCCACCTCGTTCCCAAGTAACTAACTACCTAGGTACCTAGGTACTTAGGTATGTAGGGGGTACCTAGGTACCGAATGACCCAGGCACCAGGCACTGGACCCACCTGCCCTCCTGAGCCGCAAGCTGACAGGCAACACAGTCGACTTGGACTCGAAACACCAAAGGAACCATCACTGCCCTTCACCTTACAACCATGCCGAGTGTAGAAGCCATCACAGCCATCACTGTGGCCATCCTTCAGGTGTCAGCGGTGCACTCCAAGTAAGCTCCCAAGCTCTCCGCTCGTTCCGCCTTCTCCGCGTCCGAGTACGCCATCGCCTCCCGTTTCATCAAAAGGTTGCCACCGCCTCCAACCCGCTGAATGGAGCATGGGTCCAACTACGTCAACAAGTTGCGGCTCCGAACCAGACAGCCAGCAATACATCGCCACTGGTTGCCTGGTTCGCAAACACACTGATCTAGACGGTGCAATCCGCCCCTGCTCGAAGCTCTTGGACTACAAATGGGTCCGTTTTGAGACCATCGCTAGTGACGACGACGACACTGTTGCTATTGTTCGAGTTCACGTCCTCCCAGACGACTCTTTCAACAGCCTCATCCCAAGAGATGACCCTGATCTTCGTGGCAAGAAGAAAACACTTCTTGCAGCCCTCGACTACTCTCCCTCTACGTGGCGAGGATGGTCCAAGCATGGCACACCCCTAAGTTTCCCCCTGCTTGCGCCTCAAAATGAGGCTGTTCGCAGCTTTCCTGCGGGTGATGGATCTGATCAAGACATGTCGCTACTCGCCATTTTCAACACCATTCCATCACCGAAACCCGATATCAGCGTGCTCCACGACCATGTCGCCCGAGAGGCAATGGCCAACCTCCTATCTAGCACAGTCAAAGGCTTGAAAACCGAGCTCTACCCCTATCAGTGTCGCTCGGCCGCGATGATGGTCCAAATGGAGGAGGAGCCTGGTGACGTCCTGGATCCGCGCCTTGTCCATGTAATAGATCAACACGGAAAGCCTTGGCACTACGACCCCAACACAGGTGAGGCTCGCAGGGAGCCTCGTCGCTACGATCGGATGTGTGGCGGGATCTTGGCCGAAGAAATGGGCTCGGGAAAGACTTTGATCTCCCTCGCCCTCATCGCCGCGACAAGAGACCAACCAGCTGTTATCCCAGAGATCTACCGCGACGGGAACATGACCGTTCGGACCACCGTTGGATCTTTGATGGACATGGCAGCGTCAGTTGCGACCAAGAGCGGCGTATCATGGAAGCGCTACATCGACTCACGGTACCGGAATTGCATCCGTGCCATCGAGAGGAACCCTGGTTGGTACTATTTGCCCAGACCAAAGAGTGCAAGAGCGTCTCGACGGACTGCAGCTAACATCGACCTCCAACCAACTAAAATCTTCGTCAGCCATACAACTCTGATAGTTGTGCCTCCCAATCTTCTACAGCAGTGGACACAAGAGATCTCCAAACATATGGAGGGTCTTAGGGTGCTCGAGATGGCATCAAAGAGGAGCAGTGGTGCAGTTTCCAGCGAGATCCCATCCATAGACGATCTGATCCACTGTGACGTTGTTATTTGCACCGTTACGCGGCTGGAGACGATATGGTCAAATTACAAGCGGTCTGAGGCTGATGGATCACACTCACTGCATTGCTCTCTTGGACAGGTCCAATTCAAGCGTTGCATCGTGGATGAGGGCCACAAGCTCGGAAACATCCGAGTCAGCAGTATCAAGCCAGATTTACTACAGGCCCTGGAGGCTCTACACATCAACGCCCGGTGGATAATGACAGGAACACCGGCGAAGGGACTGTTCGGAATGGAGAAGAACAGCGGTACCAATGTCTCATTGGCAGAGTCGTCCGCTGCACAGGAGAGCGAGGACCTGAAGCGTATCGGATCCATCGCAACGTTCTACCTCAAGGCCCGCCCTTGGTCGAACACAACCCAAGGCCACCGCGACACCCTCGCTGATTGGAAGACCTACGTGGTCCAAGGCCGCAAAGATTGTCTTGCATCTACCTTCAACTCTTTAGTCATCCGACATCGACTCTCAGAGATCAGTCATATGCTACCAACGGTTGACTCCAAGATTGTCAAGCTCGAGGGCTCCTACCAGGACAAGCTCTGCATGAATCTTTTCTCCATGATGATTATCTTCAATGCCGTTCAGTCTCAGCGGACTGACCAAGATTACTTCTTTCACCCAAGAAACCGCAAGGCCATGCTCGAGTTGGTCAGTAACCTGAGACAGGCAATCTTCTTTGGTGGCTCGTTCTTTTCCGAATCCGAGATCCAGAAGTCGGTTGAAACTGCGGAGAGCTTCTTGGAGGAAAAGATTGTTCCTATCAACGAGTCTGACACGGCACTTCTAAATGCTTCAATTAAACTCGGAAAGATGGCCATGGGCAACAGAATCAAGCGGGCGGCAAATATCTACCATGAGATGCCAATCTACATCGATCAATTTCCAGGTGGCGCTTCCACAGAATGGTCGATGGATGAACGAGCCGGCAGTGGTCCAATTTGTACCAACTGGAAGCTAATGATTGCAGCCCAGAGAGACTTGCGCCCTTTCTTGGGCTCAAGTGAAGGCTTGAATACATACCTGAACAGTGGTTCCTTCTTCAAGGCGGGCGTATCAGCACAAGGCCGTGCTATTTGTGATGCCCAGCCACCGCAGCGCCCCAGTGTCGTCCGAAAGGCCGAGAAGACTCTAGCAGGTAACACGAAGCTAGGGGAAGACCACGTTAACCCCAGACTGAGCCACATAGCGGCGGTAAAATTGGACAAGAAGGGGATTCCCACACCGCCGCAGACACCTCAGGAGGGCGTTGAGATTGCGGCGCCCCTAGCAGAGACCCAGTTAATATCGACGGTCTCCGCAAAGCTGTCCTATCTCATCGACGCAATTGCCATGCACCAAAAAGAGGAGCAGATAATCGTTTTCTACGACAATAACAACATAGCCTGGTACCTAGCTGGCGTGCTAGAGATGCTCCAGATCCACCACCTAATCTATGCCAAGGGAATCTCTGTAGACCGTCGGGCCCGGTACGTCTCCACCTTCACGCATAGCAGCAAGTTCCGCGTGTTGCTCATGGACATCGCCGAGGCCGCCTTCGGCCTGGACATGAAATCCGCGTCGCGGATCTATTTTATTAGCCCCGTGTTAGACCCGCAGGTCGAGGCGCAGGCCATCGGTCGCGTGAGGCGGATCAGCCAACAGAAGAGGGTCACAGTCGAGACGCTGGTGCTCAGGGGCAGTATCGAGGAACTCATTGTCGAGCGCAAAACGAAGATGACGCAGGCGGAGCACCGACGGTGCAAGACGATCCTTGATGACCGCCCTATTTATGACTGGATCCTCAATGCCAGGATCATTTCTCTTCCGGATGTGAGCAACGACGATGGACCAGCGCAGATGGCGCCGCTGTCTGTTCCACAGTATATATTTGGCCGGGAGTTTGGACGCGAGGTGGTTGATCCTGACGAGGACATTCTTCCTGGTGACCCATCCCAGAACGCGGCAAGTCTGGACAAGACCAAGCGTAAGCGAACCGCCGAGGAAGAAGAGCCTGCTCCCGATGAACAGACGGTTAGTAGGGGGGAATCGCAGGGAATCCTGCGAATTCGAGCACGACCTGCCAAGCGGGCCCGCTTCGCGGATACAGAAGACGAGGGTTCAGCTGTGCCCGGTCCAGCTGTCAATGCCGAGGGACAGTCACCATCGGGCACGGAGACTGGGCTGGAGACATCGAAGATTAACTTGCCGCAGGCCGCTGTGGTTGACGGGCAGTCGGTTGGTAGTTCCTCCGCACGACCTACCGTAGATGCCCCTTCAGCCCGTCCTGCCAAACGTGCTCGCTTTGCGGACATTTAGTAATCTGCGATTGAGATGGCCGTGGAAATTTAGAGCCATGGCACCTCCAGTGATGTTGAAAGGGGAGGATTGGGCCATCCAAGTATATTTGCTTCCTCATAGTGGAAGCTTTCGTTGGGTGTACATGGACACGGAATTCACCGCACTTGACAGGAAAGCCAGGGCGGATGCAGCTTTGAAGCCATAGTTTTCTCATTCAGGTCTCCATCTGAGAGTTGTTGTCAAAGTATGTTGAGATTTTGAGACAGCAGCATGAAGAAGCCTGAAAAGGCCCGAAACCTGTGAGCACATAAAATCGACTGTGTTTGCTAACAGTTGGCCTGCTCTTCTCAACCGCCGCCATGCCGTGCCAAACCGGTCCCTTGTGAATCATCTGGACTATCGGACTCGGCGGGCGGCTGTTAGCGTGCCCAGGGCCATCACAAGGCGGGCTTTGGTGACAAGCTTTCTGGGCGTTTGCGGACCAAGGGGCCAAGGCGGCAGCCATGCAGCCACTGGTAACATCCTTTCGATGGCGCTCTCCGTTATTGCTACCCAGTCTCTTGCTGATGCAAGTCTTCGATGAGACACGCCCTTGTCAGAGTCACGCTCATGGCCATGTCAATGCACTGATATCCTCGACCGTGCAGGTTGGACGAGAGGCCATTCGGAGCCACCGCTGTTGGGTCAATCCATTCGAACACTCCTCGCTCCGGCAGCATTACGAAATCATCAGACCAAACATGGCCCTTGATGTTGGGACAAAATGACACGCACCCCGGCTCACAAAAGACAATGCTGTTTCCCGTCGAAGAACCGTTAGGCGCCACAAGAAAGTCCGAGACAGTGGGAGCGTGTCCAATGGCACGCCCCTGAGCCCCTCCACCACGGGACCCCTGAGACGTCTCAAAGGCGTCGCGCAGAGCCTCAAAATCACCATGTCTTTTAAGCTTTTCTTCTCCACTTTTGACCCCCCTTGGCAGCAAACACAATCGTGGGTTGGGCCTTTCGACGACATCGAAGGGGCATGACCATGGAGGCCATCAGCTCTCTAGCGAATCAAACATTTTCCTTGAAAATTCCCTCTTCCACTGCCGCAGCTGATGACCTCGCTATTGGACGGGTCGCCACGATGGAATCGACCGACTCGCAGAGAGCTCCTCCAGGCACATCCCTGCCCACAAACAGGGGCTGACACTGAGGCCTTCGCACTCGGCTTCTTACCGAGTGGGTGTCAGTGCCCACCGAAGAGGCTCAGCAAGCTTGTGCACATCATTGATTGCCGAACTAGTTAATTAAGTTAAGCATTTCGAGCATCGAAACTTGGGCCACACGCTATTTCCTGTGCAGCAAAAGAGTTCTTCTCGCACGTCCCATGGTCACTCGACATTACGATTCTGAAATCTGGGGAATTCAGATCCCCAAGCTCGATCAGGCAGTCTATCTTGGCAGACCTGAGATGGCAGGTGCCAGATGTCGGATGCGTGATGAGTGGTGGACGCACGGCATGTGTCGTCTAGTAGTATGTGCGGCCGAAGTTCGGGTGGAACCACCGAGGCTGTGCACATCCTGGGGAAAGACAAGATATGCAGAAGCCCGGGGCCTTGGAGATCAACCGTGATTTTCATGATCTTCAAAACGAGAATCCCGGGGGATCCAAGCAGGGATCCGCTGGGGCTGTCCGTAGTGCACCGGGCGCACGCCAGCCCCCGTCACATTCCCTTCACCTTCTTCTTCCCCTATGTGGTCCTGCCTCTCGTGTCGCGTCGTCGACTCAACCACGAAGTCTCATGCCTTTTCTTTCTCACATATCCTGCCCATCTTGGGCTAGCATCAGTTTCACGCCAGGTATCATCCCAACTCCGCCACCGTCGTCGGCGGAAATGCCACATCGTACCTGGGGCACGCGTTCGCGATCAATCATCACCATCCCCACCCCGCTATGAGT
This sequence comes from Diaporthe humulicola, assembly GCA_038088545.1. Classification (NCBI taxonomy): domain Eukaryota; kingdom Fungi; phylum Ascomycota; class Sordariomycetes; order Diaporthales; family Diaporthaceae; genus Diaporthe; species Diaporthe humulicola. The sequence continues at coordinate 198,229 of JBBWSL010000053.1, read as the reverse complement.
TTCGTCTGGTCTCTACCTCGTCGCATAATTCACCAAGCCAGCAACTTGAGGTGGCATCCCACTGACATGGCTTGGACATCTACGCCAAGCCGTCTCAGGCACGGGCCTAGCACCACGAACATCGACCCAAATGATTCATCCCAGGGTTGTGTGCCTTCATCTCGCAGTGCGTCTGGATTGTTGTCGATGCCTTCCTCCATCTGTGGGAGGGGGCCATCAAGCCAGGGGAGAGATGACTCGAGTGTTTCGTCCCCCTCGTGATGTTCCTCTGGCGGGCATTTGCCGCGATGCTTCCTCCCTGTGTTGCAAGTCAGCCAGACCGCGCTGCCGCGCGCGACCCTTGGTTGGGGTCTGGTGCTTCGGGCCAAGCATAGCCTGTTGATGCTCGTGTTACTGTCCTACACGAGCCTTACCCGCCGTCGCACGGCAATCGAGCACCACACATAGAACACCTCCTGATTTGGTCGAGTATTAATATGAGCTGTCTTTCCCGCCTCTGTCGATCAAATATCTCTCTGATCATCATCAGCCTCATCTTCTTACTCCTTTTTTCTAATCATCTCTATTCTTTACACCAAGGCAGGGCCTTTTTCACTTCTAATCACTACTATCTTATAAACACCGAGGGTTCCTGCTTTATCAGACCTCACAAATCTATATACCCTGCCATCACATCGCAACAGAACAGTCACAATGTTTGCCAAAGTTCTCGTCCTCGCACTTGCTGCCTCACCCCTCGTTGCCGGTCACGGCCGCGTTGATGTGGTCACTGGCGATGCTGGCGGCAATGGCACAGCATTGGCTATTCAGGGTGGCACCGTTCCCCTGACAGGAAGGAACAAAGTCGTAAGTAACGAGACCGCTGTAGACTTGGAATCAATAACCCGTCCCCTCCCCACAACCCCCGCGGCCTTCAAAAGAAAAAAGAAGAAAAAAAGAAAAAGAGCCCCAAGCTGACCCACGCCACTATTATCCAGACCGAAGTAGACACCACCGTCTTCGGCTCCCGCAACCCGGCCAGCGACGGCCTGGGAAAGACCACCGACACGGGAAAAATCCAGGCCGCGGACGTGAACCAGTTGATGACCCAGGCCACGGCGCAGGCGGGCACAACTCTCCCGCAGGTCAACTCATCGCTGAGCGGGACGTGGCACGTGGTGACATCCGATGGTTTCGGCAAGGTCTTCGCGGTGCTGGACCCGACGGCAACGGGATCCTTCGCCAACGGCGGTCAGTACCATTCTTCTCCTTTTCACGGATCCCCGTCTTTCTTGTTTTGGAATGTTCCAGAACGCATCTCTTCATGATCCGTAGCAGGCGACTAACACGTACTAGTGCCGCTGACCACGACGCTCGACGTCCCTGGTAACAATGGCAACCCCCCCAAGGGAAACAACAAGTACAAGAAGTCTGTCCTGCGGCGGCTGGCTGAGCGCGTGGGCGTCATCGAGAAGCGCGCCACGAACGTCAACGAGGACTTCCCAATGACTTTCTCAGTCCCTGCCGGCACGACCTGCAGCGGTACCGTCGGTGACCAGAATAATGTCTGTCTTGTCAAGATTGCCAACAAAAACGGGGCAGGCCCTTTTGGCGGCGTCGTTCCTATCCAGATGGCCGGTGCCGCGCCTCTTGCTGCTGCCCCTGCGGCGGCCAAGGAGAGGAGGGAGTTCGTCGCTTGAGCGGGTTGCATGCGAAGACTGATCTTTGGCTGATGCTTGGCACGAAGCTGCACATTCCTTTCATAGGATTGGACTGAGGAGAGTGACGAGGCACTTGCTGATGTAGGGCAATGGAGGCGTGGGAAGAGGGTATGAACGACTGGGTCGATTCTCCTCTTTCCATTCCGGCCTTGTCATTGCGATGGTCAAGTTGCGGACTTATTATGCCCGTCCATTCGTGTGTAAATTTAACTATCAGTGGTTCGAAAAATGGACTTACTTGAGGGCTGCCGGAGTTTACAAGAGTCGAGAACATTGCGGAAGTAGATTCTATTCTGTCGCTGACAACATTTTAAACATTTTTCTCATCTGCCTGGCCTCTCCCCATGCAAATTTTGCGGTGCCATTGAAACGTGACAGTAGGGTCGTGCCGCTCACTTTTGTTGAGAACATTTGAGAGAACTGGACATTGCGCCCCATGCAACAATCAGCAGACGTAGCGCAATATTTGTGTGAGTCTCATATCCTATTGAACATTACCTTAATCCTGAGCCGCCACTACAGAAGCGGCGCCTGATTTAGGATGAACACTGATGCAAGAAAATGAATCTCTTATTCGCGCTGGCTGGCCCTTCGCCTGACGCGAGATTGCAAGGCTTGACTGGAGTGTAGACGGCGCATCAGCCAAGGATACGTCATGGCTTGTCTCAATTTAATTCATCGTCCGAGCTCTTGTTACATGAGAGTTTCTCGCCAAATGTCAAGACAGTTACAAAATGGACTGTTTTGCCCTGAGGTTTCCTTCCTCGATTGGCCGTCCAAAATTCTTCAGGTGTTCCCTTTTTTTCCTCTCTCTCTCTCGTAGCAGTGTCATTGCGAATACTTGGTCAAACTGCCTTGATGGTTCGCTATACCGTACGTGCACATTTACACTCAAGGAATCATCGTAGACATCTCTATCATGCTATGACAGATTTCAGGCAGCCGGACCTCTGCCGATCCAGTACCGATAGCTCCTGAAAGGACCCCGTCGTCGGTCGATGTTGTTATAATGCCTCATGGGGGCCAAGCCCTGCTGGTTCGTATCAAAATACAGCCACCCGTCCACGATGCAGGCCGTATCCGCTGCCTGGACCAGGCCACTGCGGATCAGAGTCCTGTGGACGAGGTTCTCAGCAGGCACGACCACGGAGCCGTCACGACCCGAGATGGGCTCTGTGACCTCGGACTCGAGAGTGTCGACGTACAATATGGCGTTGTGCTATCAGGGTAAGTATCAGGCTTTTGTCGTTCATAGAGGGTTATCGGGAGAAGACCTACTTACCTCAGAAGCCATTGTGTAGATGCGCCCCCTGTCGTCGGCGGTGAAGCCTGCCTGCTCTGAGGGGATGTTGCCAGGGACTTGAACCTTCGCGGCCAATTCCTCGTTGGTGAGTCCGCCAATCAGTGCTTCTTGAGAGATGAAGTACCAGCGATGGGAAGACTTGACCCCCCAGTAGACGTTCCCAGAGGCCAGGGCAATGCCGTTTGTTCCAGATATCATGTACGAGGGTCTGGTGCCGTTCCAGTTGCGGATCGGCTCGCCGTTATAGATGGAAGTGAACTTCTCGTCGGGTCTAGTAAAGGTCGTGTTGTATAGTTGGCGGGTGAACACGCCCGTAAACAAGTCCAGGGTGGTAATGGACCCGTACTGGGAATCTTCTGTGATAAAGGCGTAACCACCAGCTCCGAGTGTGTTGTTAATCTTAATGTCGTTCAGCTGCAGCTTGGCGAACCATTGGTCCTCCGGGTAGATGTAGATCCGGATAACTTCACCTGTCGTGTAGTTGAAGTTGATAATCTTGGGCCCTTCGGGTACTGGCGTTGCACTGTTCAATCCTGCCCGTTATTATGGGGTGCGTGGAGATAGGCGTTGAGTGCGGCTCAGGGAGGGAAGAATACTTGCGCGCCGTTCGGGACACCAGAATCAATCACCCACCACCCACCGATAGAGTCAAGTACGATGTTTTGCACGTTGACAAAACAGGTGGAAGCATTCTGGCTCTCTGAGCAGTTCTGCCACTCCTCAGAAGGCCATGGAATCTCCTCCGTGAACGAGGTGGCCTTCGTCAAGGTGTAGTTCTGCTTGTCCATGTTCCTGGCATATGTGAAAAAGATATTATGTTCGGGGTCTACCGCAATTCCAGTAGGAGGTACAATACCCTCGTGAACTACCTCTGGTACATGACCAATTACTTGCAGGTCGCTAGAACACACTCCAATAGGGTCGGAGTCGTTGCGGATCGACGAGTAAGGGACCGGGCAGTCCCCCGGCGCAGTTGCAGGTAATGGCGAAGCGCCGCGGATTGCGGTAGCTACTCCGGCTAGAATTGCCGTCTGCCCAAAGACTCTCACCATGATGTAAAGAGCTCAGAAACAAGGGTGGGAAAGAGTGAATATCCGGGAAAGATCTCAGAAGGAGTGCTTATACACAATGGACAAAAGCGGCTGGATTGTGACTAAGAGCTTGCAGACTTTTCCAGAGCAATACAGCGACTACACGTAATTGTGCAGAAGCCGAGGTTATTCTACCCTCCGAATTTTGCGTTGTGAAATTCGTGTCCTTGGCATTAGCGTTTTTGCATGGCGCCGCCGCTGGATTAAGAAACTTTGTTTAGCTTAAGCCTATGTTCTAGATATGTGGCGATCGAGATGAAATTGAGTTTGATGAGGGGATCACTGAGGCTCAATCCATGCACGTTAGGCCCGCTTGTCTTGGCATACTGTGGAATAGTAGACTATGCTGCGGCGGAGTAAGTGGTCTGCAATGGTGGTAATTGTTTACGTGGACCCTGGCAACTTCGTGGGAGTCATCAACACAACTCTGAGAACTCCGGCCCATGCAGTATAAAACACACTATTGGAGCCGACAAACCTTTTAATTGGATGCCATGATGATATTCAAGGGCGAAATGGAAATGCTGCACATTCATTCCTGGTTTCTGGTCGCAGGTGTTAAGTGCTACGTAGGCGTTGGGCTAATTCGAAGGTTCGTGCTCGCCGATGTGGTCAACCTGATTTGGGGTAGCTTGCCAGGGCTCAAGAAGCTCGGCATAGCCCTCAGTGCCCTCGTCTGAGCGGTTGATGTTGATAGTTTCAGATAGCAGCTGAAACCCTTCGACGGCCCTCACATTGAGCGGCTGAAGGCTCATGTTTTTGTGGTACACTTCCAGAGCATACGTCTTTCTCTCTGGGGGTAGATTATCAAAGACGGCGATGGGCGGACCGTACAGATTGGTAAAAACCTGCACTCCGCACGTCTTACAATGCACCACACTCCCCATCCTGAGCGCCCCAAGTTCGGCCTTTAAACCATCATATTCCCACCCGTATTCGCGGCCATAGATTCTAACTTGGTCCCTGGTTGGGTACACTCCAATGTAGGCATCCTGGCCAGATGGATATTAGCATTTGCAATGATCCATGGATAATTCTCAGCTTGAGGAAACGGCACAACAGGAGTGGTGTACCCTGGCGCAGCCGCTGCAATTGTCCTCCTTGATTTCTTGATCGTGGATGGGGACAAGAAGTTCCGCTTGGACGTTCCCACATTGGCAGGAGAACAGATGATGTGCCGCTGGCTTAGTGGCTGCAGGCCATGGAATCAGAGGCCTCTCGTCTTCCGTCTCGATAGTTGTGACACTATAGGTCACGGATCAGCTACTCTGATGGCCTGTACCAGATTGGAGCGAGTTGCTCAGCAGAGTACCTACTTGATTTGAAACGGGTTGACTCCTTGAATGGTGCGTATGTTCACAGTGGAGTGGCCGCTTAATGGCCCTGTGGTGTGCCGACCTAGGACGCCTATACCGCAATGATCACAGAACTACCAGCCAAGTATATCAGTGTGGAGACGCAGATTTGAGCTTATCAAACGTACCTTGTGAGACATTGACTTTGACCTGTGTTCCCGTAGGCAACCGTCATCCCTTATCACCTTGAAACTGCCTTCAGGCGGGGCGAGCCACAGGTAGCCCTTTTTCAGACAGACACTGCAGGTGCATGAGGAAGCCGTGTCTATCATTCTACCCAAGCATATCTCGAAGCGATACCTACCACAAACACAATTCCCACGGTAGACAATATCTTGTAAGTGAGACATGTTGGACTTTCCGCCAACGTTCTGCCTGGGTTTTGAAGAAGGCAGATGCGGTCGGCGGATCCTTTCGAACAGAGCGTTTGAATCTGACTATTAGGTATATAATCCTCTCGCTGACTTTGTTCCAAGATCTAAAGAAAGCCTGAGTTTCGGGTGGTGATATTCTTTCGGCGTTCTGTCCTGAAGCTGTTGGTTTCGTTCGGGTGGCTTGGGGAGTAAAGTTCACCTGACCTTCAGCCAACACTACATCAAGCAATCCCATCCCCCGCAGCTGAGCTGCCACAATCGAGGTTTAGCTTAGCCGAAGTTCCAGAAACGTGCATCTGCATGGACCAAGCGCACTACTGCATGTTCCACACACCAACAGCTGTCAGGTGCCAACAGTGTCGGCTTGATTTGGAAGGTCTGTGAGAGGTCTTATCAGACACCCACGAATCAATTTAGCCTCTCTGAATCTGAGAAGATAAAGCTGTGAATTATTAATATTTGTGCCAGATGATGGAAATCCCTTCTCCTGCCTGTCTTATAGCGCAGTTACGTTGTGGACCTCTCCCAAAAATGCGCACGTACAGACCAAACGCGACGAACACGATATGTCAGTGTTGGCAAAGAACACAATCAAGTCAACCAGCAGAGATACGCGTCTCGTATACGTAAGAGCATTTCCAACCCGCTCTTAAACTAATTGAGAAATTCCCGAGCCTTTCTTCCTGCGAGCTCGTGGTGCCACTGCTTGCTGGAGACGCTCAAGTCACTAGTAATTACTCTAGCCTCCGCTCGGGAACACATTCACTTTTCCTACATAATTATCCTCCTTTTTATCAAGAATCCACGATCTTCCATTCTATCCTGGTATCTCCTGGTTGGGTTTCCCAAAGCGACCTGCGGCTAGTTCTAGATCAGTCTTTCTCCATTCTTTGACATCCCACCAGTACCAGTATCCCGCTGTCGACCCGTCCAGGCGCGATCCTGCGTTATTTCCAGTCATCCTGTCTCACATGGTGATTTATTTGACACCATTCATGATTGTGGAACTCTGGTTTGGTAGTTCCTTGGCAGAGGCGGCCCAGCACTCCATGGGGACATTGGGTCTGGCACTGCTTGACAACGCCTGAGCAGTCCGCTGACCTGCGAGAAGGAGTCTTTATGTTCGCACCGTCTCTTTAGTTCCATTCGGCGACAACGATCCTGATTGGTCCGAATCCAAGGCTCGAGGGACCACTGCAGTAAATTCCGTTAAAGAGGTCATCCAAAGGCTCTTGGGCAAAGTCAACGCGGTTACTACAAATGCCGAACAGATTGGGTTTATACTGCATTCACCATTATTACTCTTTCTGAGCTTTAGAAATAGAAATAGCATCTTTGCAAGCTTGTCAAAACAGAGGTTTGCCATCCCATCCGACGCGACCACCATGTTCTGCGTGTGTGCCATGATCACGGCGCGGACCGTGAGGAACGTCAACAATTCTTGCATCATAGTTTGGGTGTGGGGTTGTGTTTCCCTTCAACTGTCGGTTGAGTTCAGTAGCAGATATTAGTATGTACTTAAAGAGAAAGGCAGGCAAGGTATAGGCGAGCCGTATTAAAATCTGGATTGGCCCAGTTTGAAGGCTATTAGTGACTCACTTAAGTCACGGTGAAATAAATTCCACGGGAGTGTGACGACCACTGGTGAGGTAAGTTCTTTTGTCACATAGAAATTCTGCCCTAGATAGATTCGACATATATCTCTGTGCGCGAAACGCGCGTGTTGCCCGAGCCTTTTACACAATGAACGAAACCTTCGGCTTCGCCAGACTAGGTACCTAGATACTTACTTACCCCAAGTTAACAAACCCGAGGTCTCAGCGTCTAGGAGACCCTGCTCACAACAAGAGAGGACACATCTTGCGTTAGGTACTCCAATGACCACAGCATTCTCGGAGGTATCACTCTTCGCGTCATTCTCTCGAGGGGGGGGGGGAGGCCTGGTATCCTCCAACGTCTTGAGCATATGCATGGTTGGTAAGACACCCAAAGACCTGAAGGGAAGGTACAGCGGCATGACACCCGCCAGTGGCCTTCCACTCAGCTCCAAGGACAATGGAAATCTCGTCATGGCCAAGTCGGAATGGCTCGAGGGTCTATTTCGCGGCAACACCAGAGGTCACGAGCGGACCGCTGAGCAACACCGGAAGAGACCATCATCATTATAGATTCAATGTATGTGACCTTTCTCTTGGACAGTTACAGCCCCAGCATGTGGCTTCCCAGAAACACAAATAACGCAAGCTTTACCGGCCTGGCCGTCGTCTCCCTCACCTCGGAGCAAGGACGATGTCGGGAAGTGGGTTTTCAGGGACGTCGAGGGCAGCGAGGAATTCTTCCCTGTCGACCTTGTACTCCTAGTGATAGGCTTACTGGGCCCTGAGAAACGTGTGATTGGAGATTAGGTGGAGAAGGACGCTCGTACCAACTTCAAGGTGCCAGCGGGCAAGTACTCGATAAACATCGAGGGCATGTTCGCTGCTGGTGATTGGCGAGTGTGGAGTCCCTCATTGTCTCCCACTTCATGTATATAGCCTCATCTCGTAGCGCACGTATATCTAGTCACAGACTCACATGAGCTGGTCAGAGGCGGCGGCGTGCCAGTCACTACTATATCTGGTGGCTAGACCATAAAATCCCGCTTGTTTCCCAGACCTCCCTACGCTCTTCCACTATCCAGCACACAAACTGTGGCTCCTCTACGATCGCCTGGGTTCATTCTGATCTACGTCTTACCACGGACCTTCGACACATCGACGACGCACAGAACACATCATATCACCTGAATATCCAGTTACACATCCAATTCGACATTTTTCGTCCCCCCAGGTACCGCTGAACGATCGATATCACCTGCAGTTGAACTATGCATAGCATCACATCGACTGCAGACAACAGAATGCCGTCCGAAAAACGCACCGGTGGACACCGCGAGCCAATATTCCGCGGATATGTCGAGAATCCACAAGATTGATGTTGGAAAACTCATTCGAGCATCTCACAGGTGAAGTGTCACGGACGCGCGAGTGTATATTGGGGACCAACGTCGCTTATGAGCCCTTGGTCTACGTCATTCTCTCGTTCGTAACTGTCCTGATCATGTCAGCTCTCCTATTCCACTGGGGCATTTCTGAGGACCTGCCTGTTGGTTCGCCAGTTCTCAATCTGTGCTTCACGGGAAGTGTGTTATTGCTTTTCAACTTTTACGTCTTCATGCTGCAGGAACGGTACGACTTCTTCACCAGGCCAAAGAATTCGCGGGACTATAGACCGAGACGGCGTCTGAGGTCTTGGGAGTGTGTACATACTCTGGTTTCCTTGTTAATTTTCGTAGTAAGTTTCTACGTCAGCGTCTTTTTTACCATCGATTCTAACGAACGAACGGCTGGACTATCGTGGTCACCGGACAACAACTTCTCGACCACCACACAACCTGCGCGTGGCATTGGTTACACAGCTGATGTGACACTGGGTGTGATACTGGTCTTGCAGTTGTTGCTTACGATGAAAGTGCACGTCTACGACAAGGAAGTGCAGGCCTGCGCTAAGGAAGCGCGCAGCCGCGACGAGGAAGTACAGTCATGCATGCGGAACCAAAAGGCATGATGGCATGATGATAGGGGTAAAAAAACGCCGACAGCCTAATCTCCAATCTACAAATTCAAATGGGAATGCTCTTCGTCCGCAGCCTCTTGGCAAAAAGCTGCCACCATACGATCATTTCCAAGGGCTTAACACTCAGAATGAAGATCATTTGCATTCGAAGGTGTGGGCCTTCCTTCGACTTCCAGTGCGTTTCAAGGAAATCCAATTATGGACGGCGGCCCGATGAGCACGAGACATGAGGGATGAGATGAAAATCAAGAGTCGTTTGTGGAATCTTAGTCCGCATCAGTCATGCGTTGTTGTCACTTCAGGAGGAGCCCTGGAGGTCTTTGGTTGATGTGGCCATGGTATAATTAGCATCAGTTGAATTGCACTGAAACGGGCAGTTCTGTAGTCATACTTATGACCTGCTTTCATTGATAGATTTACGTCTTAGCTGAGTCAAGAGACAATCTGCCCTTCGACATCCTGCCAGGGTCTCTTAAGTGTGTATATCCTGTAATTGTGCCAAATTTCGCTTACCCTTTCCACGTTTTGAGAAATTCTTGTCTTTATAAGAGTAGCTCTCGACGTCTTCTGTTCAGGTCGACCTCATGTGAGCAGTTTGAGAGAAATGCATCATCGCAATGTGACACTGGGTGTGGACATGAATATACCTAGGCAAGGCGCAAAATTGATTTGCGCACCACTTTCATTATGCATAGACACTGCGAACAACAAATTCAATTGTGGCAAGCTATTATGTGCTCACTTGCCACTTTGTTAGAGAGGTACCACTTCCAAAAATCGGTGTGACCGATAAATGAAGTTGACTTTGCGTTTTGATTTCCCCCAAGGTCCGCTACACTTCCAGCCTAGACTATTGTCACACCAAATGTAACACCACATTGTATGAACCTCCTTATATGCGACGACGATATAATTCATAAGTTTGAGTCGGTTCATAATGGTGTCATCGCGTCCTACAACCGGTATAACTGTGTTTAAGGAGAGCCTTGCATCCTAAGGGCGGTGAAGATTTCGACACGGTATCAACACAGCCGAGGTGAGCCAGGAAACCACGCCTTGGTCATTTGGGGAGATCCGCCAAGTACAACGCTGACAGAACTAAATCATGATCACCGCATAAATGCACGAATGAGCGGTCCGGCCGAAGTGTTCAGCTCTTGGTTGACCTCCGGCTTACTGGACGCGCCAAGGACGCATGTAAGACAAAGCCCCACGGCTCCGGTTGGTCCTCAACTGCCGGGATTGCATTAGACTCGGGGTGGTAGGCACAAAATACGCATACTTGTATCGGCGTCAGCCCACTCCGGTTATTCTGAATGGCCTGTGTTCGATAGGGCTGAGCCCGTACCCCGCCCACAGGGTGACGTTGGCAGTTCGGGGCTGGAAGCAGTCGAAATCTTCTTGTCGGGGTGTACAGTTCATTGCGCATGCCTCTGCAGTGGTATGAATCTCCCTCAAGCTGCCTGGGATGGGACACTACGCAGGAACGTCAGACTTTAGTTCCTGATATTTGAGACATGACCATCTGCCCACCCACCTGCCTCTTTCGCTGTCCTTGCATCGTGCTGATTGCTTTGGCCTTCTTCCGCTCGTTCAGATGACAAGGCCATTTTCTATCCCAGAATGGCATGGGAATCACATATCAACTCCTCATTCCAGGTGGGGATAATCGTCCTATGCGCTGTTCTCGCTCCCGTGGCGCCCGTGTTGGTCGGGCTCCGCCTATGGTCTAAGTCCATACTCCGCTCGCGCCTCAAATGGGGTGATTACTTAGTCATTGCATCCTGCGTATGTGTAGGAAATCATTTGTTATTTTCGAGGCACAAGAACTGATTGTGTGCAGGTGACACTGTTGGGAGTGTGGCTCCCTATAATATTTTGTATGTGGCGAGAGTTCCAAGACATGTTATAGTTACTCGTTGCAAACTGCTAACAAGTAGCATACAACAGTATTCGCAGGTGGGGGCGGCGCCAATTGGGAATTAAAAGACAGGCCTATAGGCTTCTGGGTGATGAGAGTTGAGGTCAGTCACTCATAGCCACTTCTATTCGACAAGGAGAGCTCCATGGGTTTGCAAAGAAGACAAAGCCTAACCCGGCTCGACGCAGTGCCTTGTCATTGCCTCGACATTCTACCTTCTTTCAAGTTATCTGTGCCGAATATCCATCCTCTGCATATACTATGAGCTACTACGACAGATCCCCTGGATGAGTTACATCATCATAGCTGTAGGGACTTGGGTGACCATTTGCGGCATCGCATCTATGGGGGTTCAGCTCGGCGTTGGCATTCAAGACGTGCTGTTTGTTCTCGCCGACCAAGGTCCGGATGCTGTGGAAGAAGGGCCTAAATGGGTAGTTTATGGTGTACTCCCTGACGTCCTAAGCTGTGTCTGCGATATTGTCGTTTTTGCCCTCCCATTGAAATCACTATGGGGCTTGCAGATGCGAAATCGCAAGCGCAAGATCCGGCTAATGTTTACTTTTACAGTCGGCTTCATGTTAGTTCCAACCCATATAATTCTCTAGTTGTTATTTGTCGAGTGCTGATGAACAGTGTAGAGCCTGCGTCTTGTCTCTGCTGCGAATCCTCGCCTGGAAGCTGCCGGGTTTCATCGGGCAGGCTCCTTCAGATACGTATATTCGAAGGGATGCGTTCGAGGTGTTATACCCCATTGAGATCACATTTGGAATTCTCGGCGCGTGTCTCCCGATGCTTCGACCTATATTCCACCGCAAGGAGTACCCGAGCAGATCGAGTGGGAACAGCTATGCGATGGGGCCAGTACGGAATGCAGGTTCAAGAACGGCACTCACAAGTGACTCCGGCTACGGGAATACCAATAGTATACACAGTAAGAGGCCTTCGGTTGCCCATGATGAGGAAGCAGCAGCATGGTGAAAAGCCGGGTGTCCTCAGATATGAAGCACACGGTCCGGTGCGATGTGTTATAATGATTCTAGTTCAGAGAGGACCTCAGACATTTGGTTGGCTGGTATCAGCCCAAAATTCTGATTAAGACTGCTTTCACAAGGACAAATGATGAAAACAATGTCCAGGAAAAAGCCTGTTCTTACCCACCTGCTTATCCCCAGCATGATCCGCCCAGACAGAAATGACCAATGAAATGTTGTTTGCCTGCGTGAAGATCAAGGCTGTCCTTCGCCCTGGAATGATCCAAGGAATTGCATCATGTTTCTGCCCTATAAACGCTGCTGTATTTCAAATTAATTGATCGTTTGGCAGTCCAACTCTCGCATAAGCTCGACGTCTCGACTGTGAAATGGGTTCCATCGACATTGATGACGCAGCAGCCCCCCATCAAAGAGGCACCCCATCTTTCAACTAGAATGGCCTCGGAAATCTGACGTATTAACCAAAAGGAGCAGGCAGTGTGCGTTACACTGGTTTATACCCTCTCATGTCGCCTTTGGGATTTATCGGTTATTCCGAGATACCATAGGTCTGATGAGGCTTCAATGGCCATAAAATATCCCTATTTTTCTCTTCAAGTTATCGCAAACAGTATTGACCAAGAAGTGAATTTGGCATACGCTATAAGTCAAGCTTTTTCATCACTCTCGATCGCCTTCAGAAATCAGATTTTGCGACGCCGAGGATCAGAAGTTGAGCTATAGATTCTTCCATTTTCATACCTGATTTCAGCAACCTTCGTCAACTCATGTTTCTCCTACTATAAACATGCCGAAAATCGCTTCATTGAGGACACAGGCAGGCCCGCTTTATCACGTGCTCATGAGGACATCCCCGCTCACCGCGCCACACTGCGGCAGGGAAATCAAGAAACTGGCGAAACGACTCAAGACAAGCCATGGTGAGAACAGAGCATTGGTCTACGCAGAATCAAGAGACAACGCGGCGGTACAGTGCTTTGAAGATAATCTTCCCATGTCCAACTCCAAACCGAGATTCATCACGACCGTTTCGACAACGAAGGTGCCGATTTTCGAGCATCGACCCACTAGGCCACCCGGTTAGTGACTTGTTGGTGTAGATGGATTCGCAGACTTTGGATCCGAGATGGCGAGGAGAAGCCATCGAGACTGTTGAGCGGATAGAGTTATTTCAGGGACTGGGCGAATCCGTGGGAGGCATCACAACTCACAATTATGGGTGGCACCCCTCCTAAGTGTCTCTGCAAAAGGCGAGCCATGTGTATTGCCATGTTTACCTTGAAATAAATTCCGAGCATAGATGTGGCACGCTCTGGTTGAGGGCTTAAGAGCGAAGATAATGGGCTCTCAGCGTTAACCCAGGGCGTCTTCGGTGGGGTTTCTCGAGCAGCTCGGAAGGTCTCTTGCAACGAGATCCAACGACTCCAGTGCTGTAAGCAGACCTCCCTCGGAGCTATGATGCTACTGAAGAGACCGACTTGGTTGATTGTTGCGATCTGAGCTGCGGATGATGTACTCGTATTCTTGTTGCCCATGATCTGGATTTTAATCACGGTTGGCTTCTGGCGAGTGGAGTTAGCTCCATTTAGCGGTCCTCGCTCCATCTTGTGATGTCTCATTTCAAGTCGGTCCGAATCAAACTTGAAGAAACAATTTGGTCGTGTTAGCAGAGAATCATAGGCAAAGAGCCACCCTGTGAAATCTATCACTTAGGAATATTACGTTCTCCATTGCGTGCTTGGAGTGGGTGAAAAGACTTGAATTAGAACATATCGAGTTCGATTGCATCTGCGATTCAGTTCGAGAAATTCCAGGAAACCATAAAGTGGATTGCACAGCAAGCTGGCTCTGATTAATTATAGGCCAATCTCACCCCTCCCAACCCCGAGGTGGGGCACCTGGACCATGATTGATGACGGCATTAGCCTTGAACCTAGGGGAGTCCTGATGACTGCTTCGCTATTGAGTCTTGCAAGCCCTTTAAATCCTTCAGACCAAATAAACTAGACATCTCACTAGAAGTTCTGAGCTGACATGATTGCTTATCATGACTGGGTAAAATCGGTATAAAGACCCTCAACAGCCCCACTTCTTAGTTGTGCCGGTTTCTCTGAGGATATTACACTCAAAATGGGGACACAAGCGTGAGGCCTTGTTGAAAGCCGTGATCTCAAAGTTGAGATCTACCTAGTACAGGTCTGTCTCATCCAACATCGCGCTACACTCTCGCTGTGGATGTGGAAGCATCCCCGTCATCCTCTAATCCATGTTTGCAGATGTCGGTAGCCTACGTAGGTTGAACTTGTGGTTGCCTATCATCCACTTTGAGCAATAGAATAAGCTCTGTCGATGGCATGCATCAACCAGATTTCTGACAGTATCGCGCCGGGGTTTAGACCCATAAATTGGACTCAGTTCACATTATGGCTGTCTTTGCGGACACCGTTGTGATATTGAATGTCAAAATGCTGTCATTTCAAACTAAAAAACATCCATATTAGTCATCATTTTCAGTGAGCATGCTAAAGCTAGCTACGCCTGATCATTTGCTTTCCATGTTTATAGGAACATGCGGTTAAGGATTGGACATTGCCCAAAAAGCTTTGTTCTTTTTTCCTGCCTATTTTCATGGTTGCTCTATATCTGTGAAGTGTTTATGTTAAATATGTAGATGTCCGACTCTGATGGCTTAGATGCGCTCTAGAACTCAAAAATACTCACAAACAACAAGACCCCAACTTCGTAGAGATCTGACCCTCAGCTGGGCTGATCACAAGCACTGATCTTATATATTCTGCCGAGGAGCTCATTTTGCACGGCCAACAATCACAAGAGCCCGAAAAGTCTCAGATGTGCTTACCAAATCCAACATCCCTTGACGATTGCCATCCATTTTATGACCCGCTGCAATAATGTTACCTTAGCTACAGGGACAGCTACAAGAAGCCAACGGAAACCGAGTTTGACGGTGTTCTCTTCGGCGAAGACATTGAACACAGTGAAGTAGCACGAGGGCTGGTTGCGATTATCACAAGCTCCGGAATCGATTGTTTCGACGTCACACATCTGCTGGAAAAGGAGCTGTCCCATGTTACGGGGTCCTGGGCTGTGGCTGGAGGAGGACAGAAACATCGGTGCTTCAATCACTCAAGCTTGTGATCACACAGTATTCAAAGAGTACCATGATGCAAGTCGAACCCACCAGCAACCAAGCCTTTAGACCTGACTCCATCTTCACTCCAGCGCGTCACTGTGTCACGGGTCGGCCAGCCAGCTGACCCTTGGTTGAACCAAATAGATTTGGGAGCAAATTCATCATCGATATCCTGGTTCAATACGTTGGGTACAACCGAGGCCTGGACAAGATCCTCGAGCTGACATCAGGCGGCGTTCTCAACCTCGTGTTGCACGACGAGGGAGAGGAGGAAAAGGTGCCTCTTGCCTTTCAAGTGGCAGATTCTGCGCAGCAACCAATGTAGAACGGCGACAGGGTGGAGGTCAGACACCTCCTTACAATGCCGGCTAGGTTTTAGGGCTGTCTGTTCGGTAGGTTGCCGAATGTATCCAGAGGATCGGGCAGCTGCCTGATACGGTAGGAAGAGAGAAGTTGAGGGGGATGATCCCGGCTATGGGTGGCAGACGGATTGGAGCCTTTGGTAGCTCTTTTTCTTTCCGGGAGCTTTCTGGCATTTGACATCGCTGAAAGGATAGCACTGATTTCTCGTGGCAGAAGACATCTTTTGATCTCAAACTTCCGGTTTTGGAATCCAAGCAAACATTCAAGTTGTGTTCTACAGTCTTGACTACCACATGTCCACTGCATGTAATTACCCACCACAGACCAAATATGCACATACAAACTCCAACTCGTGGAGCTGGCCCACTCCAGTCGCAAATGGGCCTCTAGAATCCTGGCGGCGAGGTGGTGCTGTTGGATCACTAATCTAGGATCGGCCGGGTCAGCCTTCGTCCATCTGGTCGAGGTGGAGGCTCATTACGAGCTATCATTGGCGGTAAAGTGCCTAGTTGAAGGCTACTGGGTAGATTTGGCAGCATATGGCGTTAATCCGGTCAATAAGCGTCGTCCCCCGCAACATGAAGCCCCCGGTCAGATCCCGATCGGCAACGTGGCCGCTCCTGGTTATACACCTGGCGAACACTGACTCCTCATTCTTGCAGACGAGACAAAAGATTGTGAGGCGTCGATAGACGCGTTGCTTGTCGGGCGGCTGTGGCTCGATGCGGGATAGTCAGGCGGCAAAGGCGTCAAGTGCATTGGTGTGGCTGTTGGTCTGGGGTTTGAGTCGAGCCAACGCTTCTGAGGCGTTTTGCTACCACCAGTCTGAAGGCAAGAGGTCTTCCGGTGGCCGGCGTTCTAGTCCCCTGCGCGCCATTTCAGGCGTTTCAGCCACTTGGTCGGCCTACGGACCCCGGCCAGCCAGAGGCTTTTTTTTTGTCGCGCAACAAAGATGAGAGCCGTACAGATGACGGGTGTAAACATGGGCGAGAGAATGCTACCAGGGCATTACGCGCATGGCCAGACGAGTGAACTTTCATCCGAAGTCGCATGGACACAATCGACTGGCTCAGTGGCCAGGTGGCCATGTAGCACGTGGCGCGCGCTCAGCAGGCCTTGCCGACGGCCTGGATATCTGGCCTGACAACGTGGTCTTGGGATCTGGCCTGGCAGAGTGTTGAGCTGGCAACAATCCTTCAAGACTGCGGGAGCCGCCAGGACTTGGGAGAAGAATCATGCCTTGACAAGAGGAAACAGCCACTTGGCTGGCTGGAGCTGGGGAAAGACGCGGCGATAATTCCCTGGCTGGATTGTACCCGCGCGCTGGATGAAGCAGAGAAGAAGCACGGAGATAACTGGGTGGCTGGATATTGTGTAGTTGAATGCTCTGGTGAGCATGGATGGCGTTGTTCAGTGTTGGCGCCGTGGTTGTGGGCGCTTGGGCGACTTCAATGTTCAGGAGGCAATCCAAGCCGTGCCGGTAGAACGACGCGTTCAGGACTGGACTGCAAGTGATGGCAGGAAGCCGCCAACATGCGGGGCATACAAATACGTTGGCAGCGGACGCCAGTTTGTGGGAGACGACGAGGCCATCGAGCTTGATTATTTCCTCATACCGATTCAGATCTCTCATTGTCATCACCATCTCATAGACCAGCTGAGGCAACCGGCTTGGAAAGTCCTGCCACGCCCCCCCCCCCCAAAAAAAAACCATCGGGTTGCACAGAATTCTCTAGTCGGCCTGTTCCTTGATTTAGTCTCCCCCCCCCCCTCTTCTTTTTGCCTCCCGAACTTCAGCTTGGGTGCAACATCGGTCCCTTTCCGGGGGGAAGTCGTGGGTTCGTGATCGCAGCTGCCATCCGAGGAAGGTCGTCAGCTTGCGAACGGGACGTGGTTGGACGAACCCCGAGCTGGTTAGTAAGCAGTGTCTGTCCAATGAGAGCGACAAGTTGGGATTGATGCTAAAAAAAGGCAAGCGCGCTGTGTGCAGGGTCATTAGAGCGTGCAGCCCCACCTGCCCAATCAGACGGTGCTCCTGGCCGCCCAAGGTCAACCCAGGTGCCCATCACAGCGGCTACAGGAAGGCGGGACAGGGGCCTTCCCAGCAGGCGAAATCTGAAGTGCCGTTCGCCTGTCGCCTGTTGGCTCGTCGTCTGGTGTTTCCTCGGCCAGCCAGGGCAGAGTCCAGACACATCACATCACTTTGGCCTCCTCCTCTGGTCTTTTCTTCCTTGACCTTCTCCCGCTGCATCCGTCCTCGCCTGTTCTCCCCACTCACTCGACGAGAAGCAGCTCCATCAGCTGGACAGGGGACACGCCTATAGTTCCCGGGGGCCTGGACAGACAGTACAGCAGGTATATCCAAGGACAGACCAAACCCGCCAGGGCAAAGGACAGCAATCATCAAGCAGGGAATCCGGCAGTCAACAGCCGTCGCCGTCCAGTCACAAGGCTGCCCAGGTTGCCAAGGAACACACAGCCTGTC
Source organism: Diaporthe humulicola (assembly GCA_038088545.1). NCBI lineage: Eukaryota > Fungi > Ascomycota > Sordariomycetes > Diaporthales > Diaporthaceae > Diaporthe > Diaporthe humulicola. Next base: position 179,873 of record JBBWSL010000053.1, on the reverse strand, counting down.
ACCTCATAGCATAGTCACTTTGTTCACCAGTCTCGTCGGCCACACGCGACGGCGACCGTCTTGCACACCAGGTCTGCGGGACCCAGAGCAACGGCTCCGGCACGGCAGGCAGGAGCCAAATCCTTCCAATATCTTGATCTTGGGTTCAAGGAAGCAGTGCTCGGAGATTTTCGACAGATCTCCATCTCCTCTCAATTTGGCCCCTGGCGCTTACTCAAACACACACACACACACACACACACACACACACACACACACACACAGACAGCTGGCTGTACCCTATCCTGCTGCAACAGTAAGTCCCATGTCTCCATGTGTCAGTGGTCCTGCATCAGCCAGCCAGACACTTTTCCTCTTCCCGTGCCTCACACATGTAGACTATACATGCAATACCCATGCCCCATACCCACCCATTTGCGCATGCATCTGGACAAAACCCCCATCCCACTCACTCAACCCACTCGCCCACTCGCCCACTCGCCCACCTCCAGTCGTGTCACTCGCTCCCGGGCACCCTTTATCCACTTGTGTTGCGCCTCTCTTGTCTGCTCGGTCCTGGGCTGCACTTCGAGCTTACACTAAGGCATCTTCTAGCACACGCATAGTCGCCCCGGCCAATCGCACCTCTTCCACCTGTCGAGACCCATCCAGCTCGAGGGGTCCTATTCCCTGCCCCGGCCTTAGCCCCTCCAGATCGTGGGCCTTGTCTTCGATCTGCAGACGCTTGTCCTCTGCCGGCCCACCCTGCTCTACCGCCTCTTGCCCTCCTCTGGAGCCACCACGCTCGTCCACCCGGCGTCTATTCCACCAAGTCAAGCACCCACCGAGCCCGTGTCCACCACTGCTCGACCGAAGCGCTCGACTCTGCCTGTCAGCCTGCGTGTCTCTGCCGCTGCCGTCTGCTTGTCTCTGCCTCCTTGACAGGCCATTGGAAGACGTCGGCACCCCCGGCCTGGCCTCCAAAGCCGCGACCACCCTTGGAGCACATCACTTTTCTTTCGCCCACACTCGCACGCACGCACGCCCACGCTCACTCTCACGCCCACACAGGCGCCAGCCCGCCCACGACAATAACACTGGCTGTTATTAGTCGACTGGAAGCCACGAGGCCCAAGCGATCCCTGGCCCACCCCCAAAGTGTCTTTTTTTGTTGTTCTTGTCCGGGTGCCATCTTTACCCATCCAACCATCCTACACGCCGTCAACGTCGAGACGCGGAGACCTGCCCTGCCAGCCGCTTAGCTTTCGTCTTTCTTTCTCCGTGCTCACACCCTAGCCGCCCTTCCTTACATCCCGCCCCATCCTTTGGTTATCCCATCCCACTCCCATCCTCCTCCTCCTCCTCCCTGCAACCCTTTGCCGCCGTCTCTGGCCCGGCCGCGCCTACTCGCTGGAAGCCATATAACCACCTGGGTCCTACTATCACCCACTCTTTCTCTCTCTCTCCCCCCCCGTTTCCCAACTGCCGGACTCGACTCTTCCTGCCTGTCCTAGGCAAGTTGATCTCCTGTCAGCGCAGCTCAACGGGTGAACCTCCCGAGTCATTCGCTTGACTTGACAGACTCCTCGGACCCGACTGACGCACGTCGCTCTCACACACACCGCTGTCGGCCCAACCCGTCTCCCACCCACACACGCCCATACACACATACACTCGCACATATACACAATCTTTGGATAAACCGCCTCTCGTCTCACTGGCCTCTTTGCCATATACCTGGATCAAAATGCCTCCTGCGAAACGACCCAAGCTGGCAGCCCTGGCCACGCCTACCTCTGGCAACTTCCCATCAGATGCGCTTCTGTCTGCATCGTCAGTGCGGACTCCACATTCGGCTTCTATCAAGGGCTCCTTGCAATCAGCAGGCCTTTACTCGGCAGGCCTTCCTTCCGCAGGCCTACCTTCGGCGCCTTTCGAGTATCCACCAACACCGAGCATGCTGTCGGGGAAGCAGGAGGACAAGCCAGAGCCGACTCCCATCACCCCGCCGTTGGCCTACATGGACTTCCTCAAGACCATCAGCGTTGCATCGCCCTCTGTGGCGAGCCCGCCCCTGACTGCGCCTCTGATGGGCAAGACGCCGCTCAACCGGACCTCGACGACAGGGAGCACGGCCAGCACCGTCACGTGCAAGTCAGAAGACTCAGCAACGGAGAGCACCGGGGAGGTTGACCTGGACAGCGCACCCACAACAGCAAGTACCGAGTCCACAGAATGCAGCTGCTCATGCGAGCTGGTGCACAAGCCTTCAAAGCCAGCGCAAATCTCGGTTGCTCAGCCCGCATCGCCGTTGGTGACAATGCCCCTTTCGGCGCCTGCAAGTGGGCCGACCACCTTTCCAAGCCTCCGCATACCGCCAAGCCCGGCCGTCGAAAGCCCTGTGCGATCACCGTACAGTGCACGGAGCATCAAGAGCCCCTTCGACTGGGACGCGGCACTCAAAGCGAAGAGGTACGCGGATGTGAAACCCCCGACCTCCGCAGTGGGCTCTGGAGCAACACACTCGAGCCGGTGCGAGAAGGGCAAGAGCGTGAGACACATCAGGGAGGTGGTCACGAGGACTGTCACGTACACGCCGAGGATGGATCCGGCGCCCAAGGGGAAAAGACGGAAAGTCGAATGAGGGGCCGGGGCGCATCAGGGAATATTTCACGAGCGAGGAGTTCAAGGAGCATCAATAGCGCACTGTGCGACAACCCGGGTCGACATGCACCACACACGCAATCGTTGCTCGTCATTTTTCTTTTGTTGGCGCAAATAACCCCGGTATCAACGCCGCCGTCTCACGCCATGGTAGGTGGATCATTGGTCGTCGTCAAGCGACCGCATCCACATCTGCGAAACTTGGAGTCGCCAACGTTCATCATGCGGTCCCCGCACGCACCCAAATCCTACCTATCCAGGCAGCTTATCCACTTTCACCAACCCGCCACACCTAATGATGATGAACATGAACTGCATCGCCGTTTACGATCACAAAAAGCCAGCAATCGGAGTTTTTTGAGGAGACACGGAAATGGACGGGAGGGATTTGGGTCATTTTTGGGAAATGCACCACACATGCACACACGCACACAACACAACACACACAGACACAAACACTCGGCAATTGGCGTTGCTGGCGGCGTCCTGACAGTACTGTATCAAAGCTTGGATATACCACTGAAGGCGGGCGGGAGGGGTGAGGGGGCAAGGGGCATCTCGGTGGACCAGCGATCGAATCTTTTATTGTTTTGGAAGAGCCTCTAGGGACGGACGTCTTCGGAATGGATGGGCCCGGATGGGAACCGGAACTGGCGTGCAGCTAACAGGCAAATTCAATCTGATGTAACAACTTCAAACCCGAGTGCCAGAACAGTGAGGACGGCACACATGCCTCGCGTTGTTTCGTCGTGGCGCCCCAACAGTCTGGTGAAGCCCAGGGTTGTTTGTTATTCCCGTGTCCCCCAGCCACACGAATAAAACGCGGCCCATTCTGGCGGCCCATGGTTTTCTGCAGCCAGGAAGGTGCGGCCGCCTGTTGCGGCCTCAGTGAAGTTTGCTCCCGCAACCAACAGCTGCCCCGGCCGGCGGGAGGCCGGCGGCGTGATCCACCCCCCGCCCCTCCCCGGAGCGATTTATCATCTGACTCAAGTTTCTTTGAGCCTTCTGAGTGCGTGTTGCCTATTCAGTCGCAGCTGCTGTATTCACGTTCCTCTTGGTATCAACTATGTCCCAGCACCGAGAGCTCGCTTGATACCCCGGGCACTTGTGAGCTGTTACTTATCCGCGAGCCGAGGAGAGCTGTTACAGTTTCCCACACATCCCGTATGTAATTGCGTTCACTACGGTACAAGCTTGATGGAAAGCAATATCTCAAAGATGTGCCCACGTGAAACCCCACGAGGAAAGCAATGATCGACGACGCCAAGGCCCAAGAGCCGGGGGGAGAACAGAGGAGAAAGACAGAACATGGATGTGAAATGCGTTTCGAAACACGATGGATGGGTGCATCAGAAAAGCAACAACTGGCCCTGATTGTCCTAACTCGATCACCGTGTTCGCCCAGGGACCATGGTTCAATCCCGGCCGCGGGATACTTGCGAGTCTCCTTGCCAGCTGAATTCCTAGGTGAGAAGTCTTTGGGGGGGGGTTCCGCCTGGTTTTGCTCAGCCTGCATATCTTGCTTGCACACCGCCGACATATGGGCCGGGATGTTGGGGCTATGGATGGGAGTTGGGCATTGGATGGATTGTGGGCTGGGCTGGCGGGTGACATTGTGACATTGTGATAGGGTAGGGTTGTAGTGGGATGAGATGTACACTATACTACCTACCCAGTACGTGTGTGTGTGTGTGTGTGTACTCCGTATTTGCATGGATGTGTCGCTGGGTACGACTGGAGAAGAGTAGCTTCAGCGTGGGGATGGGATGGCGATGGGGCACTCGAGGTCCAGACAGTAGTGCACTTTGTGCGCCCTTGTACTTTTATAATGCTCCCGGATGCAGGATGGCTATTTGGCGGTGGTGATGTTGTCTTGAACAGCTTAGTGTTTTGCCAGGTAACTAGGTAACTAGTGGTTGTTGTGGTTTCCCATCGATCAGGCTGGCGTACGCGTGCAAGGCAGAGAGCGTGCATGATCTGAGACATACAGGTGCGATAGAAGACAATAAAAACATCAGGTAGAAAAACAGAATCCATGCCATCGTGAAGCATTCCTCACCATCCTAAGACTGTACATAAAATTTGTGCCTCCGATGGATGCAAGTAGTACAGTAGATAACAGTAGGTACAGACAGTATTTTGTACTGGCCCCCCTCGTCACCTTTTTTTCTGCTGTCCTTGTCCACATGTGCACCCGCAGAACCTCGTGCCAACGGGCCGACATGGATCAGGGGTCCAGATCGTGCAGCCCGTCTTACCCACCCTGACTGAGAACATTTCAACCACAACCACACGCCCCGTCGTTAAGCGCCCGGCTTCCCCATGTCGTGCAGTAGTCGGGGCCTTGCGATTGGTCGCGCCGTTAAGCGCCGGGCCACCACGCACATACTGCTGCTGCTACTCATGCTGCTAATCATGCTGCTGCTACTCAAGTCCTACTGTTAGGAGGGATGTTTGTCTGCGTTGGTGTGTGCTCTGCCGTGGGTGGTGGGACTCTGCGTGGGAATGGAGCCACTGTGGACCGGGAGAACATTTATTGCTTGTCTCCCTATGTGAGCGTGTCTCTGTCGAAATAGGCTTTTTAAGTCTAGGTTTGGGCTGAGATCATAGGGTGGGACGACAACGGTTCCCATATGGCGGTGGAGATATCTGGGTCTTGTCATGCTTCACTACGCGATGCGTATGTTTCAATGACTAGTTTACTCGGGTGGAGGAGAACGGTCCAGCTCCATCTTGGGAGCGGATATCGCACACCTCCCTTCACTTACAGCGTAGGTCTTGATGTTCGTGTCTGCGCAGCGAGTAATGATTGTTTCTGGAGGTAGGTTTAATGTTAGTCGTGACATCGAAAGGAGGGTTCCCCAGAACGCGCAGGACCCGTAGACGGCGTCCCCATGGCCTCTCTTCTGGAAACGGCAGGATGCTCCAGGGCAAGCTTGATGCACCACTATTCCACCCCCGTTCTCTCCGCCGGGCCGCGGCCGAAGCTGTCGGGGGACATATTTCGGCCTCTGCTCTCTACAAACTGAGCACTTTGCAGCCCCCACACCTTTTGTTTATTCACCGCAATCTCGGGGAAGGAATCTCGTACATGTTACACTGTCGCGGGTGTGGTGACCAACCTCCACATTTATCCTTTAGTACCGCGCGGTTTGAGCATGCATTCTGATCTCCAGCTTGCATGGGAACGTGGTCGTGAGATGCTCGTGACGGGCGCCACATGCAAGGCATATGTACTGGGCAGGCATGATGGTGTAGAGCACATTTTGAGAATAGAATGCCCATGGTGTGACGATTCAATAATAGGTAGTAGATACATCCAAAACTCCGGCTGTAGTTGATACACTCTTCCATCCATTATTGAAACCACCTCCCAGACCTGTCTCCCAATGGATGGGCGTAAGTAACGACTTTATAGCAGGGGATAGTCCTTTATCTTCTCACACAATTCTCGTTTCCTGTCTTTACTCAGGAAACTCGACAAGACAGAATTCCTGGCAAGTCCTCTCATGCTCTCCAGGTCCAATCCAAGCTGCTCGTGAACCAGCACATACTCATCCAGACACCATGACCCAAACATGGCAGGGTCATCCGAGTTCAAGACACACATCATCCCCTTGTCCAGATACTTGGGCAGCGGGTGCTCTTTCACCGATCTACAGCCGCCAGTCAGGATGTTGGACGTAATATTGATCTCGATGGGCGTCTGCCTCTCCGCCAACTCGGTCAGAAGACTTTCGTCATGCTGCGCATCAAGCCCATGCCCAATCCTCTCGCTGCCGATATCCAGCGCGGCCCGGATCTCCACGGGACCTTTTTCAGGCCCGCTCGCCTCACCAGCATGGGTAGTAAGCCTTAGTCCTGCCGCACTTGCCTCTGCATACGCCTTGCGGAACTCCCCGGCCGGCCCTGCGACCTCGTCGCCTCCGATGCCTACGCCCACGATGCTAGGGAACGTTCCTCTCAGCCGTGCTGCAAGCCGGAACACCTCGCCGACGTGCTCAGCTCCCCACTGCCGCACCGCGTCCGCGATCCACAGCAGCGAGAACCGAGCCCCTTCCGCCTCAGCCTCAGCCTCGGCGCGAACCCGCGCACCCTCCACTGCGGCCATGACGTCCTCGACGCGCAGGTGCGGCTTCCACCGCAGAATATTCCCCCACGACATGAAAACCTCTGCGTGGACCACACCCTGCGCGCGCAGGTCGCGCATCATCTCGGCAGCGACGAGAGCGTAATCGTCGGGTGTCTGCAGCCGGTCGCACACCAGCCTGAAAGTGCGCAGAAAGTGGTCGAAGTCGCGGTACGTGTACAGTGCGCGTGCCTGCTCCAGCGTCAGGGGCGCGGCGTCGTGCCGCTCCGAGAGGACCACGAGCGTCTCGGGAGTCACAGTCCCCTCGAGGTGGAGGTGAAGCTCTACTTTGGGGAGGTGGCGCAGCCAGGCTCGAGAGGGGGAGGTTGCGGTGTTTGTCATTGTTGGTGGCCGCGGTTGCAGTGGTAATTAGGTGCTGGTTCGGGAGGAGATCTAGATTGAAGTTCATTTTCCAGACAGCGGAGTTTTGGCAGCTGAGGCAATTGTCGCGGTTCAAGCCGCTTGATGACTCACGCAAGCGCTTGCGTGATAGGCCGTTCTGTGCCGGCACCGACGCAGCCCCGACATTCATCTTCACGACCAGCTGGCATGAAGAGGCGAGTCGAATCGCATCGGTCCCCAAGACACTCACAACCCGAGAGATGCAGGAGGGCGTCTATACGGCTATATCCAGGGACTGGTAAGTCAACAATTCTCTTCACTTCAGTTTCCGGCTTGATTTAACGGATGATGAATGTGCCTCGGACGATGGAGCGAACTGTCTGTCTGACCGAAAAAGGGAAACTTTCATCTAGGAGTCATATTATAGTGGATTTCGCAGCTCTCTGGGAGCCAGCTCAAAACCTCGTCTCCCGCTTGTCCCCACGAGGATCCTGTTGGGGAGACTGTATTATATTGATCTTGGGATACCCTCGGCGGCGCCCGGCCCTGAGCCTTGAAAAGCCCTTTGACGCAAGCATTTTACAACGGCCAGAAGTTGACAGCAGGCCTGGACCTCTTGACTGTACTTGTAATGGATCCCTAACGCCGCAACTACCCAGGTACCTTCGTAAAATTAGCAACCCGGGTTGGACTTGGTATGTATTCACCTCCACCAGGCCCCGGCAGCCGTAGTATACAGACCCAATATATCGGACGACAGAAGGCCAATTGGAGCTTCAGCCTCTCTTGGTTGTTCTCTTCCAGACCAGCAATGGAAACGCTTCTTCCAACTCAGAGGGGAAGGATTTAAGATTTCATCCGGCTCAAGTGCTATCGGGCCAAGGACACGTCAACGTTTGCGAGGAAGTCTGCCATGAGTCGCGCATGATGCTTTCGAGGCTCAAACGCCTGAAGAGTACACTCCGTGTGCCCAGCACGCTGTCACTATTCAATCAGTCCATGTCTTCGTCGCGGTCGTTGAACTTCTCCCACACAGGACCAAGAGACCACGGACGCGTCCCTCGACTGACTATTCTCAAGCCTTTGGTCCACTATTTCTTCGTTTCGTCTGCTGCGACATCGACACCATCGTCAGCATGTGTGAGATCCTCGGTAATATTCCCATGATGGACTGACTGGTGACTCTCATCATACCCATTTGTTTCCCCTACGCTGTTGTCCGACCACAACTCCAAAAATGGTACATTAACCGGGCAAATGCAAAGTGGGCAGCTTAAAGTCATCTTAAAGTCATCTTAAAGTGGACATTTAAGGCTAAATCATTCCGGTCCAGAGTTGCTATATTCTCTTGAGGAAATGTACGAATCGTACGAAGTGGGCATCTTTGGGTCCCAGTCCCGCCACTCGTTCCATCCAGTGGATTTGGCCATTGTTACCGTTGAGCCAACGTTGCACTTTCCAAGATATGGCGTTAAAGTTGTGGTGGCTATCAGATCACTGGGTTGTTCCGCAGGAGCCAAAGCGAAGCGAACGTCGCTGCGGCCTAGCTTGTTTGTAAGTCCTATGATCATAACTGGTGCTGACTCGGGATGGGGAGTAGTTCCCCTTCAGCCCCACGATCAGCAACCAAATTCGATGCAACTGTCGGGGTGCCTTCTCCATGCAGCACGACCAAGTTGTTTCCCCTGGCAAACTCAACTCCGTAACCACTAAGGATACAGGCCAACTGAGCCCGTAAGAGCGCGGCCGGGTATCCTTAGACAAGGTTTTATCACACTTCAGGGGCATAAATTTACGTGGTAGCGTCTTATCTCGCAGTGGCACTCACACCCACCGAAAGATACAAGTATGGCGGCCCATGACGCGAAAGCAAAACCCGATGAAGTGCTGTATCTCGGGCCCAGCATCATGTAGGGTACAATTCGTCTCGGCGCGCACAAGTAGCACACAACACGAGCACCGAGCTAAATATGCCAAGTAGGGATACGAGAGTCAGTGCTACAGCCACTGATCTAGGTAGGTATCATCTATGACTCCGATGAGGTCAGTAAGTTCGGCCATTCATGATATATCCAGTCCAAGAGCACGAACCTGGCCAAAAGGATTGTGGGGAAACGAATACTCTGAACATCGGAGCCGGCAAGAGAGAGTAGCAGTGAAAGATACAGTCGCGGTGTGTAGGTACAACGGGGTGTTTAGAACAAGTAACATTCAACCACTAATATATCAGTAGGTAGGACAAAATTCCCGAACAAGGCTCAATACTTATGTAAAGGCATAACGTATGGCAAATGCAGCTATGGCATAGCATATTTAGCCAATCACAATTTCAAACTGTGCGCGAGCAGGCACTCAACACGCTTGACATTCCTTGCATTTCAATTACGCATCAAGAATAAATGCCACTTGGAGCTGCGATGTGCAGCGTTGGGTATTTCTTGCAGTCGAGAGCCAGCCTACAAATGTCCTTGGCTTTTGAGAATTGTCACCTTTCTGGACTGTTCTTATAAGTTACTATACGAATAACTAAAGCCTAAGGTTTAAAGCATCCGATACCTAAATTCCAGATGGTTCTGTTGGCGCTCACATCTCATTTTAGTTCAAAAGGCGATTGCTAAATCGAATTTGAATGGAGGAAATAATAACCGGCGTTTCTGAGACTGTGAACCATTCAATAAGGAAATAGAGAAGGATGTACGTGGCAGCTGTCAATGCTGTAATTCCCACAGCCTGCTGAACAATGCTAGGGCATTAATCGAGCATTGAGACTGGAACCTGTCATCTCTTAGGATAGTATTGGTGTCTGATGCCTATATTGCAAGGCGAATCTCACCGGTACTATCAAGGTCCAAAAGTGCCTACCTTCCGCCGAAAACCTTATCCAGATCAATGCCCAGGACCTGCTGGGAACGATGAGCCTGCTCGCATTTGTGTTCCGCCCTGCGGCTGAGCCCTTCCCGGAGGCTGCGCCGGCCTGCCAGCCATTCCGGGACAGGGACCTGCTGACCCCCGGCTATCGAATTATCCCAAGCGACCATGTTTGCGAAATAATGTCCTTATCAATCCCCTGTTTTCTGATACGGCGTAGCTTGCGGATGTCGAGTCTGCCCGTAAGAAACTGGGACGCCATAAGTACTGGGCATATTGGGCACAGTGAATGGCGGATATGCAAACACCGGCATCGGGTATGTGCGCTCTAGTTTACTAGATCGGAGTTCGAAGCCTCTGAGTTGGGTTTATCTTTATCAGAGGATTAGTCGGGTATGAGTTATAGTCATGCTTATTCTTTCGCACGGTCTCCATAGCCTCGTCCTCAGACTCCTCCTCGCCCTCTTTTCATAGAAGTGTCTCTCAAGGCTCAGCCAATCCTCCATAGAAAATCCCGCTCTCTCATACCCAGTGCTGTTGCTCATCTCTCGGCATCGTTGCCGTACATTTCGTAGAGATACCTCATAAACTCCAAACAAGCCTTCCTAGCCGTCTCAAGACGATCGGTGCTGAGTTTTATCTTGGTGTTTTCATAGTAGCATCTTCTTGTCCTGCTGCTTCATGTGGGGAACTTCCCTCCGGATACTGAGCGTCGTGCTCGGCCAATGCTAGCGCTGTCTGACTTGGAAAGCGATTGTCCTCGCCTTAGAAGTCCCTCACAATGGCAACACCTCCCCTGCACGATTTCTGTTGTCTGAACACGATGGAAATATCCTTGCGGTCTTGATGCGGACAATGATCACCTGCAGGTGACTTGCAGGTCCGAATCTCATCAATTGTGTCACTGCGGAGTGCATATCCTCCTCAGTGTCCAAAACGTTGACAGATGAAGAAGCTATCGACATTTCCTACCACTCCCCACTGAGCGAATAGGACTCAGCTAGGTTCTCAGTCCGCGGCGAGTCTCTGGACGTCATCGAACAGAAGGACGAGGCAGAGACCGACGAAGAGTTGGTGCAGCTTGAAAGTCCCCGTGCTTGGGTGCGTGCGGTCCGTGGTTCTTAAACCAATGGAAATAACTTCTGAAACGTGGCCCGCCATTACTCACTGAGTCATCAAAGCAGTGAAATCAATAGATTGCTGAGAATCAGTTGAGTGTAAGGAGAGTATATGAGTTCACAACTTGTAATGCACGACCCCGAGACGTAATAACGGTGAATAGGAAACCATGGTAATCAACAAGGCGGAAGCTCAAAATTCTCAAGCTCCAAGCTTAAACAGTGCAGCCGCAAATTGAACACTGACCTCAGGCCAACCTCAGACTTGGAAGGCCCGCCGGCATCGCCTTCATTTCCAGATAACGCGCGGTTGAGAACACTACTCTACAATTTGCAGTAGGTCTCAGACTAAGAAGCAAAGGATGAAAACAGACGTGGCAGTATATTGAACAGTATTCCGTACCTTGCAGTGGTTCTAAAGTGATGGTGAGCACTGCTCGCATCGGGCACACACTTTGGTAGCGGATGAAGAGACCCGCTGTGGCCAAGAGTCTAACTTAGAGGCTGCATCTACCTATTTGCATATTAATCCGGCCATTCTTTCTCTTTTGTAGTCGGCCCTGCGTGAAGCCAGCTTCTTTTGGCCATCTCCCAGTGGTACTAGTAAAGAGATGTACACACTACGGGATACTATATCACTACACCCGTGACTCGTGTAGCCTACATTCTTTTATGAGGTAGTTATATACTGTTTTGCGTTGTTAATTCTCATTGCCATACCAATCGTGGATTCCCCGGTGGGGAATTTCGGAAACTTTGCGTATGATTTTCTGGCCTTTGGACATTTCTACTTCGGTCATCAACATCTGTCTCATTTCAATCCCAAATCTTGTTTTACAGCCCCCTTCGCACCAGCGCAACGATTTAAAGCGTGACTCTCACCAGGCGTGACCTCTTTGGCATTTCTCGACAACACCCACGCTGGCGAGGTCTTTATAGCACGGGCTGGCTTGGGCGGTTGTGCCTCGTCATACGAGTCCTTCATTATTTTCTTATCCTTTTAAAAGACCAAATCGGCGTCAGAAGATGGCAGATGTAAAGTCGTAGTCTTGCCAGCTTGGCGGGTGTCAGATCCTGGTTTCGGGGCTCCACGCGTCCCAAAACTTCTGGTAGAACTTGCGACATCGCGTGTAGCAGGGACGATAGGGTCTGCCAAATGTGCCATGTTTCTATCCGAAATGGGCGTATATGGCCATAATCTAACTGCAAAAGGGGCTCTAGGGCCTATTTCTCTAAACAGTGCGTGCTCTCCATTCACTAAGCTCCCATTCACTACCACAACGCAAGGCGCTTCGTAGTGACTTGAGGGCGTCTCATCGGCCTTCTGGACCAGATTTTTGGTTCTAGCTTATCTTCATCCGGCAGGCTCACGAGTTCCGTCTCGATGATAGCTTTCGAGGCAAGCTTCCCGGACGCTAAGATACTGCCCAGGTGGTCAATGTCAGTATCCCTATCGAACGGATCACGCATGGTGAGCTTGGTTTGAAACACTCGCTTCGTTGCCTCCGAATTCGCGGGCTTTTGAGGCCCGCAGATCCTCTAGCCCGGGTTTTCCACCTTGTTTATTGTCCTCGCTGCTCTTGCTATCACCATCAATCCGGGCCGTTCAGTTCCCGTGCCGTCTTAGGGGATACTGAACGCCCTTATCAAATAGACAATGAATCTTGAATATCAATCGCAATGACTTTTCCGACTAAGCTGAACTCTTAGGCCTTAGGGGCCGTTGCGGAGACTCCTCTCCAAGCCTGGTGGTTCTCTTGGTCTTGTCAAAGACTAAACAAGCAGCTCCAACGCGATTGGGGACTGGAGGTCTTCTTCAACCAACTTCCACTCCAGACATGAAAACTCGTAGGATGGTATCCCATTCAAATGAGGTATCTTTACTTCCTTTATTGCGCCTAAGACTTTCTGGCGGACATGTGTCCCGTTCCCGGAGAAATCGACAACCATTGAAAACATCATCATGGAGCCTATGGCCTTGCATCCTGAAACCCAGCAAATAGTCAAATCAGATATATTGCTCTTGAGGCTGGTCTCAGTAATTTCATCTCATGAGAACTCCAGTCCGATTCTTTTCCTGCCCAGCCGATTCCCCTTCTCGCGGCGTTACATATATACAGGCCGTTTCGGACGCATTCCGCGTGTCTCGGGGCTCTAGTCTTTCAGAAAACCATGTTTATGGGTCCTCAGTTGTGATGTCTTGTCTTTACCTTTGATTAATTTTGACTTTCCACGTGTGCTCAAGAACGCCCAGTATCAGTCCCATACCAAGGAAGGGCGGGAGTGGGAACAGCACCTCTAAAATCATATGGTCGTCGCAGCTGAACCCAAACATAGACCGAGCGTCACAGTGCAATGTTCCATCGTGAAAGCACCATGACATAGTCTACTGACATGTGGCAGAGCCCTGAACCTGGAAATACTTCCAGTGCCCGCTCAATAAGGGTCCGAGTACTCAAGCTGCCATGAAGCTCATGGGGATGCAGCAAGATGAGCAGAACGTGGGTGCGATTGGTACCAATCAACCGTCACGAGTGGGCGTCTTTTGGGGGGCAGATGGAGGAGCGTCGAGATCTATCCTTCGAGGGCTACTACGCAACTGACCGAAAGGGGGCATGCTGGAGTGTGGTGTTAAATATGACGCACAGTGTTTCTTGCACAGTAGCAGCTTACTTCTACGACGCAATTGTGATATGTGAGAATGTGATATAGTGGCTCTTGATCATTGCGCCAAATTAGGCATAGTAATTTGAAAGCATGCGCTCATTCTCAAGGTTGTATACCGAGCCTGTGGGTGCTGTCAAAGAATGCCGGTGACGCTCTATAGCCACAGCCACGAAACCAGTCGACAGAGCAGACCACACCGCCGCTTAGCACAACAACCGTCAAAATAGAGGCCACCGAAGCGGGCAATAGATAGTCATCAAGATGGGCAAAATGAGCAAGCTGCACCCACCGGGCGGTAGGCGGCTCGTCGACGACGAAAGGGTCCCACGACCACCAAGAAACCTAGCTCGGTTGGCCGACCCTCAGCCACGCCATCCCATCACTCCACGACCCCGGCAACTCAGACCTCCTCAAACGCAGAAGAGGAGGAAAAGCACATCTGTCTCAGGCCCGAAACCACAAAGACGGGCACGGTACCGGCATCCAGAAGTCCCAAACCTCATAGGCCACGAAACCTGTCTCGGCGCAAACCCCAGATCCAGCAAGGCAACGGTCGCACAAAACGGACAACAGGGAAGGGCGAAAGAGAGAGAGAAGGGTAGTTATCCCACTTCATCTCAGCAGATTACCTCAATCCCCGGAGAGTACCGGAGCCATGCGGTCTGGCTGCGGGAGGCGAAAAGGAGAGAGCGGACGGGCCGACAGCTCTGGAGGAACGGCCGCCCACTCGTTCACACGAGCACTCACTCGCCTCACAACCAGAGAGCCCGGGAATTCTGCCCGCCTGCCAGTGTGACAGCATGCAGGCCAGACTGCCAAAAAAGAAATGCAAGCCCACCCCTCCTCAGCCTCACCCAGCCGGGACCAAGGATATCGAGCATGTCTGAGACACGAGGCAATGCTTCTTCTTTTCGCACGCACGCTCAGGTGACACAAAACAGGCCGCGCCCACGCGGCACGGGGTATTCAATCAACCCACACGCGGCCCATCGCGGCCGCTGCACAGCGGGCGAAAAGCAGCTCCGGGTGTGCTGCCTTGTTCCACGTGCCGGAGGTCCAGCCCTGCCCATCAAAAGCATGTACAAGTGTCGGCACAGGGGGCGCAGATCACATCTGAAATCGCCCGCTCGGCTTGGGGTCATCTCCACCTCAGCGTCGGGGCGCGGACGCTCCAGTCCATCTGCGGTTCTGAACGTCGCTTAATGTCCAGAGGGGTTTTCCCTCCCAATCACCTCCGCAGACTTGTCCAGGGCTGGCTGTGTTCCATACCTGCAAGGGCGCGCATCTAGGTCACATGGGACGGGGAAGAGAGAGGACCAGGCACGCGCCGAATGCGGCGGGATAGATGAATTGAGGTGAGACATGGGGGAAAGCAGGTAGTCAGCATGTGCATACATGCAATCAAACGGACCCGCCTGCCCTTTGGTGGGGATTACCAACCAACCGGCGCCAAATCAACTTCGAGACAGCCGGCCTTGCTGACTTGATTGGCTGGCTGCATTCACAGTGTCTTGTTGAAGAACACAACCCCAAACAACATGATAAAGGGCTCCATTTGACGTGCTGAGATGTCAAGGTAAGTTTAGACGTAATAAGGGCGCTATTGGGCGTTTGAGAGAGAGGTTGTGGAGACGGAGCGAGAGGTTGTCAACCATGAGCGACGCAGTTTCTCGTGGGCAAAGTGGATTGGGACAACAGCAAAGGCCCCTCCGGCCCTGGGCAACGTCCCCATCAACCACGGCGGGCCTGGTCGAACGGGAGAGCCGCTCCACGTCGGAATGGAAGGTGGGTGGCTGGTGCGTCTTTGATCGGTGCGCTTTGGGAGTAGAGGTTAAAAGAAGCTCTCTGGCCATATAACAGCGGCCATTGGTGAGCCTTGTCCAAGACGGTGGGTTCAGAGCTGAGCTGTGATTGATGCATCGCAACACTAACGACTGGGGACGGTCCGCACTGTGGTCGTAAATCGGGCCAGTAAGCACCCGAGGAAATAGAAATGACGACAAGGCTGAAGAGACAAAAAGGAACAAGCACGGCATCTGAAGTGAGAGAGACCATTCCGGGAGAATCGTGAGATTGCCGAAATGCTACGCTGTAATTTGAGGACCAGACCAGAGCCACGCCACCGGGCTGTTCGTGACGGTACCCGTCGCCGATGCCAATATTGTCTGTGTGTCACACACACAGCAAATGACGGCAATTATATCGATTTCGTCGAAGCAAGTACATGGCCATGCTGCGACATTATGCCGCCGAGAAATGTGACTGTCGATGAGCTTTTACCGCGCGGTGGTACACAGACGTCGTGCCCCCCGGTGGTCGAAAGAAGGGGCCGCTCGCACCTCATCACGGCTTCTCCCACCGTTCTGACTCCTCACTGGCTGTCGGTTCCGAGTTTCTGACCAACCCCAAGCTCCCGCCCAGCTTGTCTTGCTTGCCTGTCTGCCGCGGACGCCGCCAGTTGGCCAGAAAATGCGAAACAGTTTCCGACCACTCAGAGGACCGAGCGATTCCTGTCCAACCAGAAAAATGATGCTGGACTGGGCGGGCGAGGCTGCAGGTGCCTAGAGCTTGTTGCGTCGGCGATCACTGATGGGTAAATCCCTGCTGCCTCGCGTTGAAAGGGTCGCACAGCAGCCGCCGACAAAAGTCCCCATTGCGAGGCTCACAGTCTGATGGTGCGGAGTGGTTGCTGTAACGTACCGATCTGCCAGATTGCGCCCGCTGACAGATGGCTGAGTGATGCGGCCTGTTGAAGACAGAATGAATGACCGCATCGGTCTCCCGCCTCCGACCTTGGCCCCTCCCCTCGTCTCGACAAGCCAGCCCAACGACTCGTTCAGGGTCGCTGGCATGGCAGCATGGCACGCATGGCTGGGTCGACAAGCAGACAAGGCAGAGCATGGTCCATCGAAAGCATCTTCGGCACTCAGTCCATGCCGACGACGGTCTGAGAGCTCGGGGAAGGCATCCGGTCACATCAGGTTCGCCAAGGGCATCGCGCACAGAAGCTGTCCGGACCCCCCAGACCCGCGTGGTTTGGGTTTCGGTGACTCAGCGGGATCGAAGCCCGGGTGCCGCTTGATCGAACCCTGCCGACAGCCGTGACATTTCGGTCGTTGGCTCGTTGGGTTCTGCTTGTCTCGATGGCCGACGAGGAGACAGCCGCAGCGTTTCATGCTTCTGTATATACCACAGTATTGCACTGTATATCAGGTTCGATGCCGGCTGTTTCGAGGCCTCCAGACCTGCCAGGATGCGCGAATTGTGGGTACACAGTACCGACCGGACCCAGCGGCGCCAGAAGAAGCGGGGTGCGCAACGCGTGTCATACAGAGTAGCAGACCACACAGAGTACTGTGCGGGTTAGCGTTCTCACGCGGCGGATTGATGCAGTTTTTGGCACGGCTGGCGTGCGCTCGTTCCGAGCAACAACAAAGACGTCAGACCTTTGCAAGCTTTGGGGTGAGGTCGCCTCCAAGACGCCGTGCTGTAGACCGCCACTAGATGCAATCCCAAAAAAAGGCATCATGGCAGATGCGTGCTCACCGACATTTCAACGGTGACAAGGTGGCACTCGAGCCGCGATGCCATGTCTTGGGGCTGGGGCTGCGTCACCAGCCCCGACGCGGCGGGAGGAAGAGGGTCTTCCTGGGTTTACTAATTAGAGTTGACAGGCAGGCATTTCTGGCAGCGCACGTCTGTTCTCAACCTGGAGTTCCCCAAAGCATCGACCGAGCCGATGATGACAGGTGCCATTCGTCTCCCGGTGAGCTGGCACCACCTCGAAATAGCTGGATGGACACCTGGACACCGTGTATGTGGTGTGGCCTGCTGATTAGGTGCGCTGATCGTGGGGGGGGGGGGGGATAATTATATCACGCTGCTGCACGCACACGCACACGCAAGCATACGGAGTACACATTATAGTCTGATAGTCTGATAGTCTAGATACACTCACTCATACACACATGCACACATCCACACACACACACACACACACACACACACACACATATATATACACACACACACACACACACATGCACACATGCACACACTTATATGCGTACCACGCATGGTTCTAGCCCCGGAGCTTGCTGGTTCCTGGTGGTCCCGGACTGGCAGGCCGTTTCAAGTGTCGGTGTTTTCCATGAGCGGCCTGACCAGCTGGCCTGCCCGACCCCAGTCCGGGTACAGTGCGCACCAGAATCGGGACTCGACATGTGGTTAGGTAGAGCTTGGCATCTCCGCACAATGGTCTAATCTTCAACAGGGCTGGATAAAGCTGAACTGGAAGGCAGAGCTGTCCATGTGAGAATCTCGATGCAGGGAGGGTAGCGTGCGACGGTCTCGGGCCGCGGCCCACGGCTTTGGTCTGTCGAATGTTTTGAACGAGCCCTGCCTTAGCAGGTTTGGTAGATAGGAATCAGGCATGGCCGGGAATTGGTGGGAGAGGATGCCTGGCATTTGACATTTGACATTTGACATTTGACATTTGACATTTGACATTTGGCTCTTTGACCTAAAACAAAGCTTGTGACAGCGATGGTTGGTGCTGAGCGTGCGGCCTTGATGGGCCGATGAGCGCACACAGCAAGAGACTTCTTTCTCGATTGAGGCGAGACTTAGGGGGGGGGATAAAAACAAAAAAACAAAATTCAAACGGAATGCACGGAAGGTGATGCTCAGGTCACCTCAGTCAGGCAGGTTGTCAGGTCGGCGGCGGTGATATGGTGGGGAGGGCATGCTTTCACCGATGCGGAAGCTCATCCTTGAAAGGGGAAAAAAACTGATCGCTTGACGGACGGACGCGTTGCGCAGAAGTTGCTTCCGTACCGTGCGAGGAATTGGAGCGATGTGAGTGAAAAAAAAAAAGACGCCGACCCGAGGACGAGGGGCAGGCACATCACGTCACTCCAGGACGGATGAGGAGAAGCTCTGGGAGCGGCGGGAGGTCGGCGGACAGGGGGGTGAGGGCGAGGGAGGAAGCCCTGGCTTGCCTGGCACGCCTGGCTGCGCGGGTGGTGAGCCTGAACCTGAGGCGGCGATCAAGGCATTGGATGCCTGGCTGGTGTGTTGTGTGTGTTGCGTTTCTGCTGACTGCATGCAGCCGACTGCTACTGCTACTGCTGCTGCTGCTGCTGCTGCTGCTGCTACTACTACGGAGTACTGATACTGGTGCTGCGCATGCAACAGCAGACCAGAGATTGTGCGTCTCAGGCTGAGTCGACCGAAGGCAGGGCGAGCCTTGCTTGGATCAAGCCGAGCAGAGACAATATATCCTCAAAATCCAACGATAAGTTTGGGCGGCAGTCGACAAGACACTGGCCGCAGCGGACCTTTGCTCTGTTCTGTGCAGCCATCACCGATGGTCGGCTGCCCTTGCCAGGACCTGCCAGGACTGCCAGGACCACGCCCCCACCAGCCCCCCTCCCAGGAAGGAATTCAAGCTCGTCTAGCTGTTGCCGTTGCCCGTTTTCCCCTCACAACCTCACACTGTCCCTTGCCCGTTCCTTCCCCAGCTCGGAGCGACGGAGGTTGCTCGACAGGCGGGGGTACCTGGCGCGAGGCGAGGCTGCACACCAGAGACAGAGTACCCAGCATGCAAGAGAACCTCGCAGCTCTCCCAGCGATACGTACCCACCACCCGCTGGTGCTGAATTTTCCCGCCGAGCTGGGCCCTCCTCCCCTTCCTGCCCTTCACTCCTTCCCTTGGAACCTGCTTGGGTCGGGCCCTGGACCTGGCACTTGGACCTGCTCTGGAGCAGGGAGGGACCCACAGCGTGCTGATTTGGGCCATTCACACCCTCGGATAAAGAAAGCTGCTCCCGCCCTTCCTCGAATCATCTTGCAGTCTTGAGTCTCGACCTTCTGGACTTTCCCCTCTCCAGTCTGCAAGTCGTCCTCAAACTCGCCCAGTCGCCCAGTCGCCCGCCAGTCAGCCCCAAGCTTGAGAGCTCCCCAAGCTCCTCCTGGCCCTCCCCCTTCAGACAGAGTTCCCAATCCAATCCGCCCATTTCCGCCCAATCCAATCCCTCCGCCGCCGCCGCCAACCCTCGCCCTCCACTCTGTCGTGACTTGGGCCAATTGCTGGCTTGTTCGCCCTGAGTTTTGCAACACCAATCAATCAACGCGCTTCACTTCCAATCCAGTCCAATCCTGCCAGCCCAGCCCGCCTACTTGTTCATTCGAATTGGTCCGTTATTACAGCCGCCATCGCAGCGCAGCGCAGCCCAGTGCAGTGCAGCGCATCGCATCCGCATCCAAAGTCGGTGTCCGTGTCGCATCACATAGCAGCACTCCCGCGTGCCGCCCGCAACTACTAGGTAGACAAGAAACTGCAGCACCGCACCGCATCGAGCAGAGCAGCAGTCACCGAGGCACCGATTGGGTAGGTCATCGTCAGTCTGTGTTGCCCGATAGCCCTTGTCTTCCCCCTTCTCACCAAGCCACTGCCCCCCCTCCTTCGCTTCCCAGCCCTCCATCCATCTGCCTATCCATCCAGCCCCGTCCTGATCCAGTCGCGTCGAGTCCAGACGACACATCGTGAGTGCCAAACCCCTGGGTGCGAAACACCCAATCAGCGAGCAGACAGCCCACAGCAAACCCAAATTTGTACTCCCCCTCCGTCTCCGTCACCTCTACGCGCGCCACAACTTGTCGCGTTTCATTTGTCGTCCAGTCTCCCGTCCAAATATCCTCCCCCGGATTCTTTCTCCCGTCCCACGGCACCTAATCTGCAGCGCATGCACGCACGCAGCCGCAGAGTGTCTGAGCTTTCCGGGACTCCGGCTTTCCCATCTGCTATTTCTTTGTATCATAGTCTACAAGCTAGACTCGAGCCTGTCGCTGACCATGGACGAGACGAGCCAGCCTGCAGACCACTAGTTGCTCGCTAGCTCTGCCCTTGACGAGTCGGACGAATCAGTCCTCGTCCAAGCACAAACAAGCCAGCTGCGAGAAAAGCCTTGTCCAATTTCTCCACGTTCCGTCAGCCTCGCCATCGAGCGCTTTTTCAAGAAAGGTACGGAATCATGACTTGCTTCTTCTGTCTGATCCTTCTACAACGTCCCAGGGGGATCTGCCAACCCGCCCCTACCCGTCCCCCGTCTGTCACTCCCCGTTCATCTGCCGTGGGAATTGCCTCTCTGGCCCATCCACTTGTGTCCTGCAGGTCGTGCCATGAGGTCGGGTGCCGACGTTCTGGGCCTGCAGCAGACAGCTGCACAAGACAGCGACAACAAGGAAAACCAAATCCATGTTGGCGCTGGCCCCAGGCCCAGGACCCGGCCCAGACCCGGACACAGGCTTTCGTCTCAGATGGATTCGGTCTGCATGACGGCTACATGAGCCTGAGCCTATGTGCCGCTCATGGCACCGCCACCTTGTCTCTTGTTGCCGTCTCAGACAACTCTCTGGCTCCATCCGCCCAGCGTCTGTGCCGATATGACAGACCAGGCACGGCATCTCGGCCAATATGCGAGGTGACAGCCTCGCAACCGTATTCGTCGCTTGCTGCTGCTGCTGCTGCTGCTGCTGCTGCCTTTGCCCTTTGGCCAGGCAGGGTCTGATCAATCCTATCGACACCCGCCAGCCCCATCGTCTCGTCACCCCGACCCCCCTGATTATTCCGTCAAGGTCCGTCCCACTGGTCGCACACCCGCGGGCTTTTCTGCCTGCGAGTGGGCCAAGTGGGCCCGCCCAACCCAGCCCGCCAGCCAGTCACCACTCCAGCGCACACACAAATAAAACGGCTTGACCAGCCCAGCAAATCAGCTAACACCGTCTTAGGTTTGCGACACCAAGCCGGTATCCTCACCACTACGACGGTTCAAGACCTATCAACACCGCCAGCTTCACCCTTGACGTCTTCATTGGCTGTCCCCATAGTCCCGTGATATCAACAGCCTGCGGCAGCGAATTTCAACGTCTTCAGCGCCGGCTCGTCAAAACAGGCGAGTCGTACCTCGAGTTCCAGCATCGCACTGTGATCATTCGGATCCTGCTCGATCTCATCTCAAAAGGTAAGCTCTGACCCGTTTGTGCCCCGTCAACCCCTTGCCCCTCTTTCCTTCCACCCTCCTGTTTGGCCAAGGTGCCTCGACTTCCGTCTCACCACACCACCTGAGCAGCCTCAACCTAGCGGTTGGTTGGGTGCGAGGCACGCCCTGGGACACTCTGTCGAGAAGACCGCAGTGCAGCAAAATCGCGCCAACTTCGCTGCAACAGCAGCGCAGCCAAGCGACTATTCTGTGCGGCTTTTCCTTTTCTCGGTACCACCTTTGCTCCCCTCGCAACCCCCAACCCTGTCGGTCCCTGTCGGTTACCGATATGACCGATATGCCTGAAACCAGCAGTACAAGATGCTGACGCAGTCTTCCCCAAGCTCCATCAAACTACGAGGCCAGCACTTCCGTCTGAACCTGTATGTGAGAAACACTGGTACGTTCACTTTCTTTTGTGGTAGGCGCGTTTGCTGCCGGGTTTTCATCCAGCTTTGCCATATCCTCGGCCCTGGGAGCGGTACACCCTCAAATCTCGAACCCCTCACCAGCACACCCAAACGCTCGGGAGTGTTCTCTAGATGGAGAACCCCGCCATGGGCTAAACGTCACGCACCTGCGGCGAATCGGCCCTGTAGGGTGGTGATACACAAATCCCTCTCACCACCCGTTCCTTCGCCCGCGCCGCATTCGCGCAGACTGTGTCAAGTTGGTTCGTGCCGGCGGCACAAGCGTGTCCATTAGTCGAATCCCACCTGCTCATTCTGCACCATGGGGACTCGACGACGACCTTTGTCATGTGCTGCTTGGTGCGCACGTTACCTGGCACAACATGAATCCGCCGCTCTAGCCCCGGAGACACTCTTGCCTGTAGGCGCATGCTCCCTACTTTGTCGACTGGGAATTTGCCCTGTGATATTATGTCGCACGCGAATGCTGCCCGTCAGGTTGACCAGACACCTGGACCATGGCCAAGGGCCGTTGGCCCACCTGTCGTGCTCAGTGCTTGCATGTCCTGTCCTGTCCTGTCTCTTGGTGACATGCACAGGTCATGCTGTCATCTTGATGGGCTTTTTTCTTTTTTGAGGTGCTTGTTGCAATGACACTCCCGTACTGCTCGCTATCTCCCTCGGGAACAGGTTCTGGGGGTGGGTGGTGGTTGAGCTGGCTTACATGGTGGGCCCGGCTTGTGCATGCGCTCCGTCATGCATGCCAGCGCATCAAGTGGGAGACCGGGGCGCGAAGCATCCCTACCTGACCACTACACCCCGACCATCTGCCCCTCGTCTATCGATTTCGGTCCCGGCTTTTACGCCTGACATTCTATTTTGCGCACAACGACTAATGCCAATGGTTGGGTAGATCCCACGAGCCGATTTAAAGCGTACAGTCAGTCGATAGCACCGGATCCTAGGAAACCAGATCTCCCAGTTGTTTCGCCGGAGCTTCTTTCGCGACGGCCCGCAATCAGCCGTTGAATTACTTTGACCAGTCAACATTTGTGTCTTGAATCTTGGGTCTGCTCGCAATTGTCCCAAGTGGATCATCGTCCCTAGAGCCTGAGATCGCCGCGCCGTTCATCCTCACGTGGCTTCATCGCCCCTGGACCCATTTCGCCCAGGAACCTTGCACTCAGCCCGCCCCGCGTGTACATCAGCTTGCATGTGCCGTGGTGCAGCCAATTGCGCAGTCCGGCTACAACCTTCGCGACTGCCAGCGCATCCACGCATATCCAATAGATTGGGTGTGCACCAAGCCCAGGCCACGGGTAACTCAGTGACGACAGACGACGACCAACCCGTTCTGGCGCGCCGTGCCTAAACCAACAACTGATTCAGGCTCATACCCAACTGCATTACAACTGAGAGCCTTCTACCCAAAACCTGCGATATTGGCATCTCGTCTATCCTCGACCACGACTTTCGCGTCCATCGGCCAACATTTTGCGAAACCGCCCCGACACTGGACCAGAAACACCAGTCAACCGGCACGCAACACCAGACCCATTCTCGGACTGCCATAAGAGCTTTCCGATAAGACGCCTGCAAGCATGATGGAGTACGCGCAATACCAGCATAATCCGCAGAATTCGCAACCGCACATCTCGACAGCTTACCCCAGCTCGACAGGTGCTAATAGCATCACGTCACCCCAGGCACAGCACATCCAGCAGTCGCCTGTCCTTCCGTCGCAACAACAGACGACACCCACTCAGAGTCACGCCATGTACCAGCCACAGTATGGCATGCCCCAACATGCGGGCATGCAATATGGTGTCCCCGGTATCCAGGCCGCCGCCATGGCCGCAACGGCCGCTGCGTCGGGGTCAGCCTACCCCTACCCCATGTCATCGGACGCGAACCTGCAGACATCACCTAGGATGGGCAGCATGAAGACCAAGACCGAGCCAGGCCGTGACCCACGGTCACCCCAGCAGATGAATAGCATGCCTCAGCGGCGGATGAGCCAAGTCACGAGCCCTGGCGTGCCCAATCCTCAAGCCATCATGAACCACGCTGCAGGCCGCCCCTCAGTCGCCCCTCCAATGCCACCTGGTCAGGCAATGCAGCACCCTCAGTCTCCTGAGATGCCACAAGGCCAGGAAGAGTCGCCTCTGTACGTCAACGCGAAGCAATTCCACAGAATTTTGAAGCGCAGGGTGGCGAGACAGAGGCTGGAGGAGGCGCTACGTCTGACTAGCAAAGGTCGTAAGCCGTACTTGCACGAGTCTCGACACAACCACGCTATGCGCCGGCCGCGCGGCCCAGGTGGGCGCTTCCTGACAGCAGACGAGGTTGCGGAAATAGAGAGGAAGAAGGGCGATGTTGGCGGCGACAATAATGAAAACGACGAGGATGCGGCATCAAGGTTGGGGTCGAAGAGAAAATCGGTGGGTGGCGCGGATACGCCGAACAAGAGAAGCAAGACGGACACGGAGAGCCCGGATGAAAACGACGAGGACGAGGACGAGGAGTGAACACGAGGCAGTGCAATGTGAAGGATCGACTCAGACTGCTCTGTTCTCGACGGGAAGGGGTGGCGTTACCGATTCCATTTGTTCACACGATTACGACGTCATGACCGCGAGAAAGATTTCGATTACCCACGTTATCTCCTTATCCACACACGACCTGGACGTCGGAGTTTGTTTGGCGCGGAGTTTGGCACGGCTGATCGATTTCCTTGTTGCGACGGCCCAATGCGCACCAGACGGACGCTCGTTCGATACCTTTTTGTTACCCACCTCAACCATGGCCCTGTGCCAAAACTTGGGAGTCACGGTGGAGGTTGGTCCTCCACACGCGCCACAAGGGATGAAGGTCTCGGGATACTACACAGTGAGGGAGGGCCACAGGACTGGTTTTCATTGTTGTCAGACCTTGTGCCACACGGTAATTGGTGACTTGGATAGCAAAGAGGCTTGGAAGCATGGGACGCTTGGGAAAAGAAACGCGTTTCCTCTCTCTCTTCTCACGAAAGACTGCATCACGACACCCCCAGTAACAAAGTTGAAGGATACCCAATCATGTTTTTTTGCTGCGCTCTCTTGCTCCTTATTTCATTCCCCGACCTTCCGAATCCCGTATTCTCGTATTATTTGCTTCATATTGTGAGTGTGCCCCGTTCTGATGGGACCATTCCCGCTTCTTGTTTCTACTTTGATCACGATGATGGAACGAGGCACGCCCGACAGACGGACGCATGGTACTGGTTGCCGGCCAGACGACGACGACCATGAGCAACAAACCCCGCCTGTGATTGTCTGCGTTTGTTTGTTTCGTTCAGGAGATCACACTTTCATTTCCCCGCCTAGTTTTTTGTTTCTTTTTTTCCCTTTCCGTTTCTTCTGATGCCTTGACGAACCATGATCCAAGATGTGACGCCCCCAAAAAAATACCACACACAAAAGAGAGAGAAGGGGGGAGGGGGAAGCGTTGTCAGGACCAGGTGGCAAGCAGGACAGAACAGGACGGGGGGCACCAATCCACTCCGAAAACATCAATGATACATACAGAACCAGTTCTTTTCTTGGGGACAGGGACTTATCTTAAGAAATTGTCTCAAGACGGAAATACGATACCTTATGTTCTTTTTCTAAAACCACACCCAAAATACCGGGGGAGTATCGGTTGTGCCTAGTGACCTTGGTGAAATTTGGCAAAAGTCTAATATTCGGGCGAGTCAACTAGGAAGTTAATCAGTCAGTGCCTCAAACATAGAATCTTGGACTTGGTGTGATATTTTGAGCGACGTGTGTAGACCTGGCCATATCCTCAGTCTGTGGAAGTAATATAGGAGTGCCCATTGGAACTGATGACCTTCAGAACTACGTTCCCCAAGCCAGAGGTCGCCGGTGGTCAGTCAATCTCTTGTCACTGCACGTTCTTGAACGAAGCCACCTTCAGCGGTTGGGGGTTTTCTGCAGGGGTAACCCCTGTCTGCTTACCTCAGCAGCAGCAACAAGGCCGGCAGGCGCCCCACTGGCGAAGCACAACGTCCAACATCGATCGACTCGATTCGCCCAAACCCGCCCTCAGCCTCTTCCTCTGCCCTCCAATAATCTCAAACAAGACGACGACGACGACGACAACACGGCGAAGTGACACCTTGCATCTCAGTCCCACCTCATTGTACTTTGTATTGTCTCATTCCACTCTCTTTATCCCGCTCCATTTCCACACCTTGGAATCAGCAAACACTTAGGCCACCCCTGCCATTACTCGAGCAAGTCCAAAGACAACACACACTCCTTGTCCCGTGTCCTGCCAGGGTCTTTTACTCAGGATGTTATTCTTCAGGTCAGTGAGCTGAGATGCGTGAGGAGCCATGGGGGTTTTGTTCATCTGAGGGGCGGGCCATTGTTGCCATTCAGGGGGGCCGAATCGGAACCGCGGTCCAGGGACGGCCGTTGCCATGAGACTTTGCAGTGGTCATGAGGCATGGCCATGATTGAGCGAACCTGTCTCTCGGCAGACGGACTGGCTGTGCATTGCCAGTATGTGTGGTCCAGTGGCTCGAGAGTATGGAGGACGATGGAAGAGGAGAGAAGAGGATGTGATGTCTTCTATGGGTTGGAACTCAGGCCAGACAGCTCCTCCTACCTTGGACCCTGACCTGCGGCAGCCGCCCCCCCCCCCTCCCCCCAAAAAAAGAAAAGCCCCTCCCTCACATAGAGCATCCCTCGTGCGCGACGTTATATCAAGTCACAGACCCAAAGTCATGCCGGCCCACTAACAAAGCGCCCCCCTCGGGGCAAGCAGCTTCTTCAAGACCCTCATCGACCAGTCCGTCACCGTCGAGCTCAAGAACGACATCAAGGTGACGGGCACGCTCAAGTCGGTCGACCAGTACCTCAACATCAAGCTCGACGACATTTCGGTCCACGAGGAGCTGCGCTACCCCCACCTCAGCGCCGTCAAGAACGTCTTCATCCGCGGCTCCGTCGTCCGCTACGTGCACCTGCCCGCTAGCGCCGTCGACGTCACCCTGCTGGAAGATGCCGCCAGGCGAGGTGAGTCTTCTTTGCTTACATTGTTTCTTCGATGACGTCCATTCATCTACTGGAAATCCATCGTGCTGACGACGTGCCATTCTGTTCTTGCAGAGGCTTCAAATCAGGCGGCCAAGGCGAAGTGAGTGAAGCTTTTGCGGTGAGGGTTGTGGAAATAAGGCAATTCGGGGGGCACGGTTGAGCGCTGCGGAGGGCAGGGGAGATTAGGAGAGATGCTCGGCAAGACTGGCTGCACCAGTCGCCAAAATTCATGGGAGATCTCGGCGCGAGGCCTGTTTCGTGCGACCGTGGACGTGGAAATACCCGCGAACGGCATAGGAAGAGACTGAAAGGAATACCTTGGGTCATCTCGATCATGACTGCACCTGTAACCTTGGTCTCGTCCCTGATTATTCGTTCACTGTGCTGCCAGATGCTCATGGCGGGAGATGTTCTACGGCCAGTCCAAGGTTTGATGACAAGTGCTCTCGAGATGTTTGGCTTTCATTGCGTGGCCGTCAGACTGGACATGAGACCGATTCAAGATAGGACAGCAGACAACATTGAATCACGCATCATTACCAGCACACGCCGCCTCCCCGCCCATCCTTCCCATCCCACATGGCCACAATTCCAGCCCCTTGAACCTCCTTCCTCTGCCCCTCCCGAGCCTCTCCGTCGCTCCCGAGCTCATCCTCGCCCCCGTCGCCCTCCTCTCGGACGAGCCTTACGACCCCGCCCCGCCGTCTCTCGGCGAGCCACCGGTCCGTCCACCCGCGCATGCGGCGGCGCGACGGCTCGCTGCCGACGTTGACGGTCGGCACGACGCGCTCGATGCGCAGCGACATGACGAAGAGCATCAGCTCACGGAAGCTCGAGTGCTCGCTGTAGGGGACCCCGAAGCACATTGCATCGCGCGAGCTGCCCTGCTGCGGCACAAGGTCGCGCGGGCCGAAGCGCGTGCGCCACGCGGGGCCGTGCAGGATGTGCGCCGTGGGCACGGAGCTGGGCGGCATGTTGGCCGTCACCTGCGCCGCGGAGGAGCCGCCACCGCCACCTCCGGCGGCACTGCCGTTGTTGTTGGCGAGGCTGGGCCGGTAGTTCCACCCGCTGGGGCGGAACCCGACGACGCGGCCAAAGTGCGGCCGGTTGGCGTCGAGGTACTCGGCGAGCGTCTCGGCGCGCAGCTCCATCAGCATCTGCATGTGGACTTGCGCCTCGGTCGGGTCGGCCGTCATGAGCGCCGCCAGCTCCGGGTCGCCCAGCTGCGAGCACATGCGGATCTTGGCAGGCGACGCGAAGATGCGCGTCCCCAGTGCCTGCGCGATCGCCTTGCAGATGCGCTCCTTGCCGATGCTGTACGTCCCGCACACCACCAGGAGCCGGTTGCGGTTGTCGCGCGCCTTCTGGCCTAGAGCCGTGAAGGCGTTTGGGCTGGCGGCGGCGGCGGCCTGGGTGGCCTGCCTGGGTTCTGGGGCTGGCTTGCCGGCTGTGACGAAGAAGCGGCTGACGGTGTCATTGTTTCCCACACCGCGGCCCTCGCGCCGGCGGAGGACGCTGTCCCAGACTGATTCGTCTCCTGCTCGGAGGCTCTTGTCTAGCTCGAGGCACAGGTTGGCTGTTGCTTGGATGACGTCGGTCTGCGGCGGGAAGGAATACCGCGGGTTGAGATACGTAGTGTCGAGGTAGCAGACGTCAATCTTTTGCTGTTTGACTTTGCCAAGCGCATCGATGGTCTCTGGTTGCAACTGTGGGTGCTCAATATGTGCTGGACAGGCCCGGAAGTCGCCGCAGTGCAGGATGCGCTGCACGCGCTTCTCCTTTGAGCGCGAGTGTGGGTTGAGATTCGAGACGGTCTTTTCAAAGAGAAACAAGGAGCTTCCGGGACAATGGTTTGCGGGAATCATGGTCACGAATGCCCCGTCGGTCCCTGGTACGGGGACCTTCTTCTCAAACTCCAGCTCCACGACGTACTTCTCCGCCGTCCTGAGCTGGGACCTGACCAGGCTACCCGTCACCTTGCTGCAGTATATAGGGCCGTGTGTCCAATTGGCCGTGAGGCCGATGTAGTGGTCGCTGTGGAAATGGCTGAGGAAATACGCCCTACAGCCATCGACCGCGCCATACCGGAAAGCGTCAACGCAGATGTGGAAGCCCGGCATGATCTTGTAGAAGGGGCATGTCCGCTGGTACGCAGGCTTGCCTCGGGCTGCATTCTCCGCTGCGGCTGCAGTGGCCCAGGCAGTGTCCTCAGCATGACCAGACATCAGCCTCGAGAAGGCGGTTGTGGAGGCACCGTCGCTCTTGCTTTGCCCACCACCAAGCTCTATTGGGTTTGCCTGACCCGGACGCGCGACTGCGGCGCGAGCGAACCGTTTGCCTACCTCAGGCGCTGACACCAAGTCTGTCCCCTTCTCACACGATGCCTCTGATTTGATGTGTTTTGGTTCGGGTGAGGGCGGTTTCGTGGGTCTGGTTGATGGCAGGGGAGTAGGGTTTCCATCCAGACACGAGTTGACGTGTACGGTGGCCTGGTCGGGCGTGACACCTGCGAGGCTGCTACTGCAGATTGGACAGCTCTCCGTCATCCCGTCGTCTTCCATCAGCGTCTCGAGCCCGTCGTCACAGGTCTGTAGCCCGGCCTCTTCGGCCTCGAGCCGAGCCTGCTCTTTGATAAACCGCATTTCGCGCAACTCCTCGCCCTCGAATAGGTCGTCGTCGTCATCTTCATCGTTCAGGCCCTCGAGGTCGCCAAAGTCCCCGTCGGCCGATGGTTCGTTCTTGAGGGGCGCCGGGGGCGTTTTCCTGGAGACTGGCTCAGGGGTAGTGGTTAGAATCGTCCTCTCCAGATCCTTGGGTGTCGTTGGCCATACTTCCTGGTCCTCCTTGCGCAGGGGTGGTTTCGTGGGCATCGGGTCATTCGACTGGGTCTCCACCGCAGGGTTGCCATGACTGTCGGGCTCGGATTCGGGATCAGAGTCATCAAGGAACGGTCCCTTCCGCGGCTTCCTTGACGGCGGAGAGGATTTCGCAGGGGTCGGTCCGGGCTGTGGCTCGGGTTTGGTCGTGGTCGGCACAATGTTTCCGTCTTGTTTGTCTCGGCTACTGCCCAGTTTCCTCCTCTTGCTTGGTGCCTGTGCCTCGTTGTACCTCTCTTCCAGCACCGGATCCTCGGCGCCGTAGATGTCATCCTCCTCTTCTTGGGCTGGCTGACTAGCCCCCGAGACTCCATTATCGCCGCCCACGAACATGGACTCTTCGGGGCGGTCAACCTTTTGGAAGAAATTGAGAATGCTCTTATTTGTTGTGCTGGGACGCTTTGTGTTCTTCTGATTGGAAACCTTGGGAGATGGGCGCATGTTCTTGGTCGTTTTGGAGGGCGCCATGGCTGGCTGCTGGGCCTGGTCGGGCCGAGTCGATGTCGATGTCGATGTCGATGGGCGAGGCGATGGTCAAGTCGAGAATCGAGTGATGCGCAATGGTGCCGATCCAACAAAGAGTTTACATTGATTGAACAAGGACAAGACTGCCTCGGTCGTGCGCCACAAAGAAATGGCCGCCCAAAAGTCGTGACGACGTTCCGGACGGACGCGAAGAGCTCGGACCACCTCTTAACGCGCAGTCACGAGGGCGGGTCTACTTGGGCAATCCCCACCTCCTCGTCCTCTCTCCTCGGTGACGGCTCCGTGATCGATCGCCCAATTCTCTCGAGTGTCTCGCTGATGGCGAGCACGGCACCATACCCTGTGGTTACGGGAACAATAACATCTTCATGGAGATGTCCACGTTTGTAAGTTGATCACTGAATGTGGTTCACCGTGTAAATGTTCGAGGCGCTCCCACACAACCCGTCAATTACCTACTGGAGATGTGCTCAGATCAGAACACGGTGGGACCTGATCAGTCTGTGCAGCATGCAAGCGCATGTTTACCTTGATCAGACTATCAAGAATCGAGGGCAATGAATGGTAACCTTGCGGGGGGGGGCGGATGAGCTGGCTTTTGATCCTTCGGGATGCCTTTCTCATTTAACCAGCATGAGCAAGGTGACATTGGGGGCAGTTTTGCGGCAGCGGCATTGGCCTTATCTTCCCTCGTGCGCAAGAGATGCCGTTTCTTCTCGTTCTTCTCGTGACGACTCTGCCTGCCATCTTGTAGCGAGGATGGCCGTTACTGTGACATCTCTCCAGATCATCGTGTCTACAGGTGCATCGGCAACCCACACCTCAACCCTTGCGACGACATTGACCATCACCCCAAACCCGCTGACCACCGCCTTTGAGCCGCCGCCCTACTGTACCCAGAGCTATCTTTCCAATTGCCAGACAGACGCCATCTCTGGGACGCTCCCATGCTTTGTCTCCCTCTACCCCGAGGGAGTTTGCGACAGCAATGGCCAGTCCTGTTATCCTCCCGTCCCGGGAATCCTGGGCAACACATACTTGTACTCACCTGGCCTGAGCTGTCCGAGTGGGTGGTCGACCGCGTGGAAGGAGGTCCGGACACCCGCCGGCGATGATGAAGAGACCACGGCCCATTGCTGCCCAACGTGCGTACTAACCTACCTTTCTTTCCCGTGAACACATCCCTGGGTGGAGATTGATTATACCACAGCGGACTCACTGTTACAACATACGGCATCTACTCGACCTGGTGCGAGGGAACTGTCACTGCGGGCGAGGAGACCATGGTTGTCAATGGACTTTCGCAGTGTCCCTCCTCGATGACCGCCTTCACTTTCGGTCCTGGCAATCCCGTCCAGCTGAACTGGATCAACGTCGACTCGACAACTGTGTCCATCTCCGGGAACGCAGTCTTCACCGTGTCAGCCGAGCGCGTCGCTCTGCTCTACCGATCGTCCGACGTGGCAGCCGCAGGGGCATCATTGACCGCTGGCAGCGGCTCATCGAGCACCAATGCCGGAACGTCGGGCTCGGACTCGGGTTTGTCAACCGGTGCAGTGGCAGGCATAGCCATCGGCGCCGCCGCCGTCGGAATAGCCGCCGTCCTAGGGTTCTTGTGGCTATGCCTCCGCCGTCGCAACGGCTCCCAGCGCCGCGCCGCGTGGAACACCGCCGGAGATGCCCACCCACCCCCGGCAGTAGCTCATCTAGCGAGCCAGGCCCCAATAGTAGCCGGGCACGAGCTGAAAGCTACGAACTCTGTCTCTACGCGTCACGTACCCGCAGGTCACGCCGCATCGGACGCAACGGAGCTCCAGGGCAGCACGCCCTTCGAGCCTCGGTGGGCAACCCTACCGCCGCAGCGCGGCGTGGCGGGTGTGAACTCGCCAAATGGCGGCGTGACACCCGCTCACGGGGAGGTCTCATCCTCAAACGACTATCATCAGCTCGCTGGGACGTTTGAAAGAGGTCAGGGGGCCCTGGAGAATTCAAGGCAGAACACGCCGGTTGATCTCGTTGGCCGTGGCGCCGGAGCAAGAGGGTTCCCGCCAGAGAAGGTCGGTGGGTGGTGATTAGAATGTGTACATGTATAAAATATGCCAATGCAGTATGAGTGATATTGCCAATGTCATGCCTAATACTGTGGGATAAGGTCTCAGCACGGCTCTATTATCTCTGTGGAATGTGATTCGTAACAGGGCATGATCTCAGCTAGGCAAAACTTCAGACCATTTGGAAAGGACAAACTAATGACGCTGCGCTAGGTCTTTATGGAACAGAGTTCATTGGGGGGGGGGTGGAGCACAACTTTAGAAAGAGGGCAAGAAAGCTATGCATGTACACTAAAAAAATGCAGAACTCCTGCACGCCGTGGATGCAGTTCAAGAAGCTCACCAGCTAGAACCCCTGTCGCCAGCCGAGGAGCTCAGACTGGTCTGCAATTGTACAAACAATGCAGTTCATGGAATCCAAAAGCAGGAGGTTTCCAACCTGCAACACCGAGTTGCGGTTTGACTTTGAGGACGAGGCTGCAAGCGCCAACTCGAGGGATAGCACCCCTTACCCACCAATCATCGATTCACATAAAGAGGACCCGAGAGACGGTATGACGTGGCTTCAAGGCGATCGTAGCCAGCGCGCTTTCGACCAGAGCTTTGCTACAGGCTCCAGACTGCTTCCTGATCAAAACAATTCTTTCCTTGCATTGGGTCTGTGTGACATGAAGGTCTCGCTTGTTCAGCTCCTAGACAAGGCCTATACTAGTATGTGTGGCCTGAAATGGGGCAGCATGACCAGAGGCTGTGGGTACACGGAAAGAAATCATTCTCCCCAGGGGCATCAGCCACAGCCTTTTCAGATCGCTGATGTCCACCTTGCTGTAGAACAACACGGCATCTGTGGGCTGCGATTCGCGCGGCTGGCAGTGCCTCGAGGAAAGGAAGGACATAATGAGGTAGACGAGCTAGAACCCAAGCTCCGTGGCAGGGGCTCAGCCTGTGGGGGGAGTCCAAACAGGAAGGTTCTGCGTTACCTGCTGTATACGCACCATGTGCTTGAATGTATTTGGCCACAAGATCTCGGCCATGATGGCGTCGAGTTGGTTTACCCCTGCCTTGGTGAGCTCGAGCCACTGGACAATGGTGCAACAGATGACCTTGGAGACGATGGGAGTACCGACTTGAGGCGGGAAGGCAAGCTACTTCATTTTATTGACGAGCAAGCAGACGGCCTGGTCTGTCGAGAGGTCTGATTTTGGATGGAGGTCAGCTACTTGAGCGCTGACTAAGGGCTCCTTGCACTCGGTCATCGTTGTCCGAGTGCGCGGTTGTGTGAGCAATACGGAACTCCGATACAGTGCCTTTCGTCTAGACGGCATAGGGCTTGAAGTCCATTGTCGGAACTACCTGCCTGGCAATGCATTGACCTACAATGAGGAGTTTTTTATCAAAGATTCTTGGGCTGCGAGAGGCTATTCTTGAAGACTGAGCTCAGTTGTTGCTTCCATTCGCGATTGAAGCAGCGGTGGTTCCATTCATTCAGTTGCAGCAGTCCCTAAATATTTAAAGTGCCGCTCAAAATGAGGGAGAAAAAACCATCCAAAAGAGTACAAGATCAAATTGTACGATCCGGTAAAACTACGTACAAAGTTGGAAGCACCCAGAAACGTCACTCGGACCAATGAATGTCGGCTCTGCTGGTGTAAAAGTTCAGTTTCAACAATGACCGACGTAATTATTCCGCAACTAGTGGCCCTCATCAAATCAGCTGGGTCGTGCCCCGAAAGAGCATCGACTATTTCCTTGGGGGATGGTGGCGGAATCTCTTTCAGTGCCCATGAACTGCTCCATTCCTCGGGCAGAAGGGTTCCTGAGAGCTCCGCCATCTTTTCCTCGGCTGTGAAAAGTATTCCGGGATCCACGACAGCCCGAGTCTTTCGCACAATCTCACAAACTTCTTCAAAGTCCGTCTGGCTGGCAATATCGCGGATCGAACGAAAGATGCAAGCAGAGTCGTAGCCGTAGCTGTCATCCTTCAGAAGTCCCTTGAAGACGGGGAGCTGAGGATGATCCTTCCCTTCGTCCTCAGCGCGATCCCGAAGAATAGTCCGAGAGACGAGAAGCCAGACTGGAAGATCTTTGTGCAGCATCTATCATAATCGTGTAGTCTGTGGTTTCCGTCGGCGGGTTCCTATCTTTTCCCATCAAGGTCTCCCATTCCTCTCGCACATGGGTCCTCACTGCGAGCGAGCCCAACGCGACTACATAGCTTGGAAAAACAGGCTCAGATGCGCGGGATGCTTCCTCTGTCAACGGCCTTCGGTACCTGACTTCGTAAAGCGGAGTTGCCAAACGTTTCCACTGAGTTGAGCCGCTGGGGATCGCATCCCAATTTGAACGGCAGTTGATGATGTTCAGGCCAGTATAGCTCCCTATTCGGAGATGCAGCGAATATTCATCTTCAGTCGCAACATCATTGAATAATGGAATCTTCGAATTGGCACTGGGAAAGATTTTGAGAGATGGGAGATCTTGGCGGCGTAAGCCAGAGAGCTTGTGCAACCACCGTCGGTTTCCAGGGTCCTGGAGCATGAAACTATGGGGCCAGCTGTGTCCAACGTGCACCCATTTCGTCCACGGGCTTCGATAAGTGACTTCATCCCAGTGATCATCATGCTGGAATTTGTAGTGCTCGTCCACACCGTCTTCGTCTTCGCTGTCTTCGCTATCTTCTCTATCTTCAAGATCGGGGCGAATGCTGTGGTCGGAGCTCTTCCATGGGTCTGCGTGCATAGATGGGCCTTCCGCGGCGCCGGCTATTATCATATCGATCAGCTCAGTACATCAATGATTGGAGATGAATAACGACCAGTAGGTTGATAGTGTAGTCGCTTCTCGGGCATACTTTAGCCTTAATACCTTCCGTACTCGTTTAAGGAGAGGATCCTTTAGAACAAAGCAATACACCCAGAATAGTATTAGGTTATCTTAAAGTTCTACAATTTCCTTCTTAAATCTGCCCTTCTAGTATACTATTTAGTAGATATTATATTTATTATTTTTTTAATAATAGGGATTTCTTTTAAAGGAAGTCTTATAAAAAGGTATTAGTAAATTTCTAGCCTATTTTAAGTAGTTTATTAAAGTTAGGAGCTATACTTAACTACTAGCTGGGTTATAAGCTTATTATAATAAGGGCTTTCTTAGCAGCTTATACTTATTCTACAGTTTCTTCGGAAGACCTCTAGGAAGGTATATATATATAGGGATATAGATTATTAGGGAAGGAAGTATCAGCTTTAGACTTATTTTATAGAGGAATTATATTAAGGCTAGTATACTTTCGCTGTATAACTAATTACCCGAGCCAGCCTTAGGCTATTTACATTAATAGTTTATAGCGCTACGGGAAGCTAGTCTTACTAGCCTTATCTATACGGCTATTATAAGGCTAACTATATTTAGCTAAAAAAGACTACTATATTTTATACCTACTATTATTAATATTATATACTATTAAATACTAGGTATTTAAGTATTTACTACTATATAAAGGGACTATATATTACTCTATAAGAGGATATACCGGATTAAAGACAAAACCACTTTAGCCTCAAAACTGCAGAGTGGATTAGACTCACTCTCCAGCACCAACGTCTGCGACGAATTTAATGACGCTGGTAATGTATCCATGGTGGGTGTCTGACTGCCAGCTCAAGTCGATTAGATGGGGAAAGAACAACCACGACGGGTAAAAGAACAGTAAGAGTGGCCACTAAGTGACAAAATACGCCGTCTCCTCAGCCCAGTAGTTGAACAGTCTCTGGCAGACCAGCCAACTGCAACTGCTCAGTGCCTCTGTTGTTGCAATGATGCTGAGGTAGCCGCGAAAGGCCCCACACGAGACCATAATAAGTTGGATTCTCTCGGTATTTTATGAGGAGTACATTACTCCTGATTGAGCAGAATTTTGTGCTCATTCATGGAACAGGCAAGTGATGCGGTTTTCCTGCTTTCGGCACGGCATCAAGTACGACGAATGCCAGTCCCAAGATAGCCGCCGCTGACTGGGCTGGGCATTCCATCTGCTCGTACATGGGGCAACAATTTCACTGCTTGTTGGCTCTAATTTGGAAGAGTGACGTGCCAACACTGTTCCGTCTATGCGGCCACAGGCCACAGGATGGATCATGAAACCATCGAGCCAACAAGCTGTTTGAAGCAATTCTGCCTTCATAATCCCCTGCTTGCTTGGTCTTTGGGAGACAATATGGCCATAGGTCGCCGTCCTCCCTCTAGAGGCCCTCGCAATCAACACGACGTTGTTTTTGAAGCTTAATTATCTCATATACCTCTTCGAGTATTTCATCGCCTCTTCAGCTTCGTCCTTTTCCGCATCGCAAGCAAATTCTAATTCAATTGTCGTTTGACTCTTGGTACAATCATTACTACGCCTTCAAGATGTCTCAACACGCGCTGCAACCGCCGGACCATAACAAGATTATCAATTTCAAGATCAAGAATAAACAGGATCCTCAGAAGCGCCAATAGCAATTCACACAGATAACGCTTCTATGACAGCAGCTGAAACAAATTTCGATGTGATTCTAACGACTGCAAATCGAATTGCAAGTATTCTCTCGAAATTTGAGCAGTCCAGCAGCTTCAACACCGCTCGCATCACCATTCTGCTACATGACCTGAAGACAATATTAGCAATTTTACGCTTGAGGCTTCGCCGCGATTATGACTCCGAATCACCGGACCCAAGGAGAATCGCCACGCCTTATGAGGGACTCCCGCAGCGGATTCTGCAAGACGCCTACCAAAGTATCTGCCCGTTGACGATGCTGTTGCAAGGTGTTGCGCAAAGTCTCAGTAGTTTGAAAGTACACGTCCAGTCTAGTACAAACAATAACTGTTGGGGTGCTATTGAACCTCTCCGAAAAGTTCTCGGTATGATGGAGCGAAATCTGGTCAGGACAGAACCTGACAACGAGCATACTGCCTTGGCAGCGTGCATAATGTTTCACGAGAGAAATGCACGGTACACTGTCACTTCAACGACACCTCGCTAGCAAAGATTTCCAGGGCTTCGAACATACGCATATGTGTTACGACACAACCACATCAACAGCATGAGGAACCTGTTACCACCGCAAGCCCTCGCACGTGTGGAGAGGTTGGAGGATTCTTCTGAGAATCTCAAAGCTGTTTGGGACAAGTTGCCAAAGGAGGGCAGAACGTGGACCGGAGGCCCACTGGGCACCTGCCGTGGAAGCAGTCATGGGCTGCAACGCGTCATTCGCGACCATTGGATTCTCCATGACAGCCATGCCTGTTGGATCACCTCCGATTTCAGATGGGTAAGCCGGCGTTGGCACAGGAAAGCGAACGTAAAGAACGAAACCGAAATGTGCACGGTCCCTTCTCGTGCAGAATGGGAGCTATACCTCAGCTTGCTGAGCGATCCGGATCCTGACCAACCCTACGCTCCCGATGTGTTGCCATGAGCTACGGTATGCCAAAAGCCAAAACCTGGGAGAACAATAAGTTTGCCCAGCGTCCATCTGCGAGAACGAATACTCTTTCAAGACCAACTCTTCTGCCAGCTTACCCTAGACCAACGTAAGTGGGCCACCTCAAACCTTCAAAATACACCATTCGCCCACAGTTGTACTAATTGACGCAATTTGTTGCGCAGAAAGTTGGCATGGGCAAATCCTCGACGTTTGCGAACCATCCACAGCCGCTGCGACACGAGGCCGCAGGCCAGTTCATCATGAAGACGTCAGCCACACCACAGAAACCTGATCAACAGGCCCCGCACGCCCAGGCTTCAAGACTACATAGTCAATACGCTCAATAGCCAGAGAAGAAGAAAGCCAAGTCGAGAAGGTGTTGTTTCTAGGATGATAATCCCCTGACAGCTCGCACATTGCAGTAATGGAGACATCGTAAGCACGATAACACAACTGAGTCCGAGCCCTTCCGGCAGCGGAGTGCAGAGCGATGAACGGCAATCGAGGGATGTGTCGGACCAGGACGTTCGTCGACAGGAATCCAGCTAAACCACACTACGAAAAGCAACAAGTGAACAACGCAACTGACCCAGGTATTTGGCCATTTGTAACCAAAGACCCGTCACTAGCCTTCCTCAACATCTCAGCATTTGAAGAATTGCTTCGCGATGAAGATAGCACTTGAGTACGGTGGATGTACAACACAAAAGATTGGCCTACCCGCGGGCATCCCTATGGTATCGGGTCGATATTATGGGTAGCATGTTCCCTGCTTTACATCATAGCTAAGCTAATGTGCTAGAGGAAAATATGGACGTTGACGCCGATCGGACCGTAGGCACTTGGCGTCATGCAGGACACGATAAGATAGAGACCCTCGCCCGCGCTTAGCGAATTTAATTGGTCAATTCCAAATCAGACTCAAAAGTTCCTAAGAAAACACCTTGTCGAGATGCTTCTTCGGACATGACCAACCAACAGCCTCTTCTTGAGCTCGCACGCGACATGGACAATCCTGCCGCCGCGAACGTATTTGGTACGTTGGGAGCTGTGCTATGGTCACTGCAGGTAATGAAGACATACAAAGCCATCTCCTTTGGGACACGCACTACTGACTCTCATCAAGCTTTTGCCGCAAATCTGGATGAACTGGCGCCGACATGACAGCGAATCGCTGTCACACCTCTTTTTCCTCTCGTGGGCTATCGCCGGGGTGCCTCTCGGTGTGTACAACATCGCGGAAGACTATAATATCGCACTGCAGATTCAACCAAACATCCTTATTTTTCTTAGCCTCTTCACCTGGGCCCAATGCCAATATTACGGGAAAAGGCAGTCTATCAAATCAGTTGTCTTCCTTTCTGTCATTATTGGCGCAACATTGGGTGGCATCGAAGTTGGGCTCGTATTTGCTCTCAGGGTGGCGAACGAAAGAGGACAAAAATGGGCGGCGACACTAATGGCTGTCGTTGCAGCCGTACTTCTCGCCGGGGGCGTTCTGCGGCATTATGTTGACACGTGGAAGACGCGGTCTGATGCAGGATTATCGCTCAAATTCGCACTGCTGGATGCCAGTGGGGATGTCGCCTCTCTCCTCTCCGTCACATTCCAGCCCAGCCTAAGCATCTTAGGGTTGGTTATCTACGGCTCAGAGTTGGTCATATGGATTGGTCTGATTGTTATCGTCCTCTATTTCAGAAATTTCGGTCGCTCCAATCCGCAGGACATAGATTCTAGGGGAGAGCTTGTCTGGGCAACAAATGCCCCTTAAAATGCACCGATAAGTCTGCCGCAAAGATACGGGACTTATAAACTGCGCTTGTGATGCAGGTTGCTACATCGAACTCCGTCATATCATCTTCAAAGCGAGTCTGTACTGCAGGCTGCCGTTGGCTCAAGCTTGTTTAGTAGGACGGATGTGTCGCGTTCCGCCAATCGATCCCATAGCGGCGAGATTGTTCTAGGCTCCATCCTGCAGGTGCTGTCCAAGGAAGCTTAGAGAACACCTCCAGGCTATTGATAGATCATACAATTATGATGACTTAGAGCTGGTGCTGAAAAGGTTGCTTGTTGCTCATCCCAATGCCTAAGGCTACTTGCCGAGTGTCAGTTCCACACCTGCCTGAGAATCGGTACCGTTCCTATTACTCTCTGTCCTCCCTCTTGTCCCACTCAAATTGTCCTTTTACTAACATTCCGGATTCCATGCAACCTATTACTGGCGTCTGCGCCCCGTGCTACCAAGTCCGCCATCACTGCATTGAGCTCCTCTCGGTTCTCCGGCACGAATATCTTTACGAAGTCTTGTTATACTTTCGCGCAATGTAAGTTCGTCTCTTGCTCTCACACTCTCAAACTGTATTTCTGCTGATCACGACCAAAACCAATTAGCCCCGTTATCGTGTAGTGGTTACCTGGGAGAGCGGCAAATTTTCGCAACCACGTTCGATGTTTTGTTTTCGGTTTCTTTGGCAGCTGTGTCCAAAACAAATTTGCCCCCGCGGCCTTGAGCTTGCTCGCATGAACAGCTGGCAATATTCCAACCTCGATCATCCATATTACTTGCTAGTGGTGCATATCATGTGCATATGCTAAATATCACTTGGCCAAGTCTCCATACAGGTACTTTTGAGACACAGCTTTCAATCATCCGAGAGTGGGTTGAATCCCTCGGATCCAGCCATAAGATACTGAGGAGCTCGTGCCTACATCTGAGGCAATTACCTCGCACAAATAAAAGAAAAGCCGTCCACTGTATCATTTCTTGCATTTGATTGAACCAAAATTTTGCATCCCGTATATTCAATGTAGACCCTCGGCCTGGCCGAACAGTTTGTTCTATTGCAAGACTGTCAAACAGTACTACGAAGAACGGACCGGCACAGCTGACCTGTACACTCTAAGCCTTGACTTGATAAAAAATGACTTTGTGGACGGAGCGTGTCAATCCGAAGGCAATTTACCAAGAACAAAGTGTGAACTGCACAATATTTTTCAGCCACAAGGGAGCCCATCAAGATTTTGTTGTCATTGACATAGTTGCCTGCTGTGACCAATAAGAATCTGGCACAGATGAATTCCATGCCTCTGTGCTAGTCCCTATGCGTAGCTGCATCGCAGAAGTAGGGTCAAGGATCATGTTCCTCAACTTCAACTGATGGACGATAGCGCCGTATGTTTCATGGCGGCCTGAACCATGCGCCGACGGGTCTCTGATGAAAATGAGCCCACACAATGCGTTCGTGGACGCCACGTGCCGCCAGGCCACTATCATACCATCCCATGATATCGGTTTTGTGGGAGAACGCCACGAGTATCTCCAGGTGAGCCTTCAGGCGCTCGACACGGCCGCTCCTGTCGCCACATATCTGAATATAGTCGCGTAGCCATTTCTACAGGTTTAATTCTCCATTATCTGCAGTTTTGGCGTCTTCAACACTGCCCCAGTGGCCATGCATACAAGCCTTTCGGTATTTTTCTGAGTGGGTTCGAGCCAGTGCGATAGTCCGGTTGGTTGGTCAATCTCCTTAAAGGGTGGGAAAAAAATGTAGTCAGGAGACTATAGGTCTTTTTAACTGGTACGAAGAGTCGAGAACCCCCCGCCCCCTCTTCAGCAAAGCGGTGATCACGGATGAAAGGGCTTCATTGGAGGGTTCTCGACCAAGATCTTGTCCATTTATGACAAAAGCTCCTTTCCATATTCTCTTATTAAAAGCAAAGAATAGGCTTTATCAACCTTGACCAGCCTTGTTGTTACGTCAGGATGCATTTTCTTGCTATGGGAGAAAAGGGTGCAATATCTACTCCTCAAGATGCTGTGTAGCTATTTGATTGTGCGTCAGGTAGTGTCTGTGATGTTTAAGAGCTTTCATATCACGATATTACAAAACCGGACTCGAACATAACTAGGAGTCCACCTGCTGCAAGCATGGGCTCTCATAGGGTTTCACATTCATAGTCACCATTCAAAATTTCAAGTCAAGTGTGCTTCTACAATATATGCTACAAATCTTGAGTTGGTTGCGCAGCCCGGTGGACTTGTCAAAAAAGTTCATTTGTTCTATTTCCCTTACATAAGTCCTATGTTCTGTA
Organism: Diaporthe humulicola; assembly: GCA_038088545.1. Classification (NCBI taxonomy): domain Eukaryota; kingdom Fungi; phylum Ascomycota; class Sordariomycetes; order Diaporthales; family Diaporthaceae; genus Diaporthe; species Diaporthe humulicola. Next base: position 137,597 of record JBBWSL010000053.1, on the reverse strand, counting down.
TTAGACGAATAGCTTTTGTGGTGTTGGTGTATACGTCGGCTCGGGTGGTAGACTAGTGTTGACCAAGTCTGAGTCATCCTCGATGAGTCCCGAATCTTCTCCATCTGAAGTGCTCTCCGGGCTCGTAGAGCCAGCCGGTGTCGGAGTAGCAGTCGGGGGCTGCGATGTGCAGTCGATGTCTTCAGGAATACCATCACTATAGAAGTTGCCGCTGAACGAAGCGTCCAACGAGGTCTGGAAGTTGGCATCGGTAAAAGGGCACCGGGCGTGCTCATAGCTGACGCCATTGAACTGTTCTTTGGCTGCAGCAGGCAGCATATCCCAATCTATCAGCGGTGGATTTAGCGCATACTGGGCGCTGTCGGCTGAGGGGAAAACATATTCCTTAGAGTCGTAACTGACGATGGGGTGCGTATTCACTCCCCCTCTGGTAAGCTCTCCACCGCTGTAGATGGTGTTTGTGCTTGATCCAGTGTCCCAAGTCTCAGGACCCGTGGAGTAGCTGACTCCCGCGATAGTGTAGTCGTAAGCATCGCCGTTGCAAGCCTTCCGGTACAGCCATACCGCGACGCTCAGGTAATAGTGTTTGTGATTCTCTCCATCGGACTGGACCTTCGGTAGATACCATGAGTACATGACTCCAGTTCGGTTATTGGAAGAGCCGACTCGGGCATAAATCTGGCCCTTGGAGCTGTCGCGACAACGCTCGCCGATGTCTCCGGTAGGTCTCAGTCCCGCACTGATAGGCTGTTAGTTTTTTTGCCGTTCGTCTTACATGTCACTAAACACCTAAAAGCTTACCCATGATAACCTTCCCTGTCAACGGCAGCGTAGGGGAAGCATCCACGACCATCATTGAGCCCTGGTTTGAACAATAATTCAATATCGCCCCCCTCGCCGTCTGCCGCGTATTGTTGGAACGGTGCAATGTCGTCGTGGTTCTTCCACTTATCGCCCACCGCAACGTCTCCATCCCGCGGTAGGATAGTACGGGAACATACGAGGCTCACCAGGCTCAGGTGAACGAGTGACCTCAACGAAGGAAAGGACATGGCTGCTGCGTATTAACGAAAGAACACAAAGCCAATGGACAAGATGGTGTTTAGTTTAAAGAGAGTAAGGCTGTCTTGCTCTTCAGCAGACATTAGCTGGAGTAAGAGTTGGTAGCTCGACATAGTTATATAAGTAGAGTTATGATGTCTTGGGCCTGTATACATAAACTCATAAAGCAAAAATTATGCTTGCTCCTGTTCATCCCATGCTGCTCATCAAGGATGTTGTTTTTAGAGCTACTGAAACAGATCCCACATGATCCTGCCAAGAACAGTGATAAGTGTGGCGAGTAAGTCAATGTTTCTTTCTTGGCCGTACCTAGGTGCTATCTGATTTTCGTTCTTCATTCCGTTGAATCTGCGCTTTCTCATAAAGAGCCCCTGCGCTCGCAGTACTCTTAATTCGCCGTGCAACTCGACCGTATTGCTCGACTTGCTCGTTTGGATGCTAGATGCGCGAGCGACTGGAGAAAAGGTTGAAATATCAGGCAGTAAGGAAGCGAAGGATTGCACAATGAGCACGTTGCTAGTAGTTTCTACATGTCAATTCTGATCCGATGGGATTGAATACATGCGATTTGTAAGACGGTATGATTCAGTCTGCTAATTGAAGACAGTCTGCAGCTCGAGGAGGCAATCTTGGTTGAAGATCAAAAGGGATGTGCATATTTTTGCTGACAAGATACTCCCTACTTTGGTAGAGATCTGCACTGCGGACGTGGAAGATCCCATCCGTGTGTATGCACGGGTGGACTGAGCCACAACATCTCGAGAGTAGCCATGATTCAGTCTGCTAAGAATAGATAACATGCAGCCAGACTCGCTTACCCAGCCTCTAGATCCCAGCGGAAGATCTTGTCTTCAATATACTCTAGACTGCCAATTCTAGAATTCACGGGAAGCGTTCAGTGGTATTTTACTAAATTTAAAGGAGAAATGAATCCTAATTCATACTGGGCGGCCTGACCGTGTTTCATTTTGAGAACCCAGCACTGCAGAGCACAAGGCAGGAAGAGTCAAGCGACGATGAACTCGAGAAAAAAAACCCGGTTGAGGCTCAAAATGACTCGTAGTTGGTAAATGGGGCATTTATCTTATTCTATATAGACGCGCTAGAATCGCTCTCATTTGAAGACAGAAGCTGAGAAACACCACTAGCCACATGAGCAAGCCATTCGTTTTATTTGTGCAAAAGTTCAAAGACCCCGCCCTAATAATCCTCATACGCTGATAAAATATGATCTCACATTCATTAGCAACCATTTTTCTGGCACTGGGCCTGCTTGGTAACATTGTAAGGAAGCACTCGTTCTACAGCCCATGACTTATATGGCCTCCAGCTATCAGTCTGCGTAAATTCACTCTACTGACCTTCCATTCCAGATATCCTGTGCTCCTGTTCGGCCATTCGCTGTAAGCTGTCTCAGCTGTTCTGACTCTGGATCGCGACATGGCTAATCTTTGCTTAGGGGAATAATGCTTACTCGGTTGATATCACGACGGATGATGCAGAAACTCGATGGGTCTTCCAAATTTACGCCGACGGCTATACAGATGAAGATGAAGAAGGCAACCAGATGCCTCTCGATAATCTGATGATCAACAAGGAATCTAAACGCTTGACGGTCCTCAAAGCTATGAACGGGCTTGATACGACAGAGCCGCGACTCAAGATGCGACAGGTGCTGAAGGAGTGTTGGGAGCAAGCAGGCCTCCAGCCGTCGGAGCTGAAGGAGGTTCTGGGCTACATGATCGATAATACCAATATGAAGGAAGCCATTGCAGACTGCCGAACCAGTCAGGGCTTAGCAGAAAACGACTCTTTCGAGGTGACCGGCACGGATGTGGACGCAAAGAAGACGTGTTGGGACAGGCTTGGAACTACGATCTTCTCATCCGCTATACGGGGGGCTATCAGGGATTTCGATATCAACAAGCAGCTGATTAGCATCAAGGTGGACAACGGAGGTGACTGGGATCATGTCTACTATGGGTTCTCAACATGAGTACCCTAAGCAATTGGACGTTTTCTATGACGAATTAACGATCCATTCCAACAGCTCATAAAAGTTTTCTTGAACCCAACGCAATAAAGCCCTCCAACGCATTGGTTCGTGACCGTATACTTGTTGACATTCCGCAAGGTGTATGGGGGCGGTGCCATTCGTTCTCACCCCTGTGGATGGACGCTAGGTGTCTGTCTGATTGTATGGCATAGAATTGTAACATTGTAAATCGGCGATGACTGTGGTCTGATTTCACTGAGCTGGCCTGGACATCCCGGCCCAGCGCGTACAGCAGTCACGGCCTGACAGTGACAAGAAGACATGATCAGGCACACAGCTAAGCAAATAAAATCACTGGCACGAAAGCAGACACTCACAAGGCAAATCACTAAGAATGTAAACGTGAGGGTAAGTTGGCAATCGTTGCTTAGAACATTTATCACACTCGTAATTCTTTAGAGAAGCTTGGTATGTATGTGCTTTGAGTTTTGAGGACACTCTCTTAGTTGATTTTACAGCCTTGATCTTGGCGTTCACTCGAATTTCAACGATTTGGCTAATATAGGAAATACCTTTGCGACCACCTCGGCAACATTTGAATGCATTTTCGGGTCAAGAACTGTTGGTTACGTACACGAAATTGCAACAGGCGAGTACACAATGATTCAGACGGGCTTATTCCAGTATCAATGAGATCCTGCACAAACACAACTGTTCTTGTACTAGTGAAGGCGATGGAGCAATCTACATCTGTCTGTGACAGGAATCTTCATGACCTCTAGCTTTGCTGTGTAAGTCTTCCCAGCTAGCTATATTTTGATCGTCGAAATACCTCAGTAATAAGTGCAGGTGCAGCCTTCGGCAGGGCAACCGAACGCTATAGATATTTGACGAGTTAGTCAAACAATGGTAAGACAGACCGGATGGCCAACTCACCCGGGTAAATCACGCAACCTTGAGAAGTCTTTGTACAGTCGGTGCCTTTAGCACCACAATCTATCGAACGCCAATCAGTAGGCATCAAACAAGTTCGAGGGCTGTCATCTTACTGGTATCATCGCATGGTCCAGCGTATTCCGGATAGTCGCCGTATACTTCGCACCCATCTTGTCTGGACCGTAAAGCGTCCAGGGGCAGTTTCACAGAGAGCGCGGCTGGCGTAAATAACAAATGGAAATATGTTGCAAAACGCATGGTAAGATACACTAGCTAAGGAGTTAGACTCCTTATGTTCTTGGGATTGAGAGAGAAGGTCAAAAATGAATTTCTCGAAGTGTTGATATTACACCGATATTTTCTTGGAAACCTGGCACAAACGGCCAGGACATTCGACTTTATATAACGAGATTGAGCCAAGACATGATTGCTTCTGCTTTCCGTGGCCAAATTGAGAGACATCTGGACAACACGTCACTCGACCAATTGATTACTTGGCGTACACATGCTTTGCCGCTCCTGTTTGTCCTTAACGAGTACAATTGCAGGCCATAGCGTAGAGATGTTACGCCATTACTTGAAGGTTAGACTTGGCAACTTGGCCTTTTTTCTGTTTGTGGTATTGGCGCGACAGTATGACTGTCTGCAGGGCACGGACTGCTGTTACGCTGTTGACCGAGTTCGGCAAGGTAGCGGTGAATCTAGTTGATATTACCTCGCAGCCTGCTCGAGAGAAAACTTAAGCCAAGCCAGATGGTTCTCTAGACAGTCTACTTTTCTGGATGACAAGTTGTGCCGACACCTAGGCACGGCACACCGATCAGCCCATCAGGCAACGTAACATGTAAGCAGCTACATAGAATATTCATCAGTGACCAGCACAGCATTCTCACATGCTAGTCTATTGGTCTATTCACTTTTGATAGTTAAACTCATTTGTAATATTTGAAAGCGTCTTAGTGAACAAAGGAATAATCATTGCTTGAGGCTCCTTAGCGCGCATGGGCTTTTTTTTTTTTTTAAGGAAAAGATATTCCGAATTCAAATACGAGGAAGACTTAAGTTCAGGTGTATGTATTCTACAGTTTAAAGTGGCACATTGGCCGTACTTCGAGTATTTCGCAATCTCTTGCAATAGGCAGGAGTGGTTTTAAAAATGTCTCATAGATTAGAAGAGTAGCTAGAAAAGCCATGTTGGTTCCATAATGCTGCTTCAATTCCAATAGTTTCCTGATTGAGAGCCAACCTGGCCCGGCTGAAATACCTGCACGTGGTTCATAATAGAACTCAAGACTCTTTTACTGTCCCGCTTCCGCCTACGTCGTTGTGCGGGTGATACGTCCAAGCGCCAAATACCTTTCCCTGCCTGTTTATAAATACATACAAATTCCAACGGCTCGGGAGTAGGTTCATGGCACGGATAAGTGAGCCGCTGACCTTTGTTGTGTGATGTCGTGTGGAGTAGAAAGCCTCACATAGTTCGACTTGTCGAACGGCTCGGCATCTCTAGTAGCCTTTAATAACTTACTCAATCACCTTTTCTCCCAAAAAACAAGCTATTAATAAATTGAAATGAGATATTAATCTTCGTTCGGCCCTTTTTGACGTCGTCCTTCAACGTGTAAAGATCAAATCACTTTTTATTACAAACCTGAAATTGACTATTCATCACTCAACTATCCAAATTTAGCCACCAATAGCATTTTTGAAGCAAGAAGTCGGCAATGATGAGCCTCTCACCTAGGCGGAGCAAAAGTATCTTGAGCTACCTTGCTGTTGCACACCGCAGGCCGACTCGAACAGCGTCGTCTTCTTCGAAGCGGCAACCTCAAAATGAAAAGTCCCAGAGCAACAGCGAAACCACGGTCGATGTGAAACCCTATCCAACTTACACATCTAGGAGGGAAGATGATCCCAAACGTAACCGTCGGCATAAGAGCAGCCGATCGTTGGACCATCGGTCAAGTTATAGGAGCGACCATCAGTCGCTCCAACTGGAACCAAAAGATCAACGCCAAGGTTCGTACTTTGAGGACTCAGATTCAGAATCCCACAAGGAGAAGTCCTTCTTCTCACGCGCTGCTTTCTTTGTAGATGATCGACGCAATTCGTACACAAGTCAAGCTGAACAAAGCACCTTCGATCCCGAATCACCTCTTGAGCCCCCTTGGCACCGGGAGCCCACTGTCGCGGACGCAGAGAAGCACCACATTTCCCCAGGGCGATGCCTGAAGCACTGGGATCCTGACGAGGATCCGATACTGCTGCTTACGACCGTATTCGATGCGTACTCCCTTGGGAAATGGGTCCTCGACCAGACGGCGCGCATCTACGGAGAGCATGATGAAATGACAGATCTTGCCGCCGAGTTCTGGTTCGAACATATCAAATTGGGTGGAAAGATCAAACACGCGAAGAGCCGCCTGGCGAAGATCACAGATCCAAAGATCCGTAAACGGGTCAAGGAGTTCATCACTTTCGGCGATAAGCTTGTTAATGAACTTGAGAAAATACTGAAGAAATGTGAGCAACGTGTACTGGAGGTGACGGGGATAGATGAGATTCCAAAGCTCGGCCACAAGAGTGTCGTCGTCTTTGTCGATACCTTCATCGGCCGCAATCCCGCGCAACGAGATGCATTTAATGACCTCACACGCAGTATACGGAAGTGGAACACCTGGTTTGATACTGACTGTGCGAAGCTTCTATCATAGTGAATCATCGTTAGGGGATAGATAAACACTGTTGTCATTACACAACCCTGCAACGCCAGGTCATATTGTGTCTTCACACTTCTTGAACCATGAGAATAAATGACTGCCAATGATCCGGATAGCTCCAATACCTTTTCCACTACTTTGTCATTGTACACCTCTTCATATCCCATATCCTCATTTGCTGGTCGAGATGTCCAAAGTAAGTCAACTTTGAGGTTTGTCCAAAAACAAAGATCATGCACAAAAGAGAACTTTTCCTGAAGTTGAGAGAGGAAGACCTCGACCGAGTATCTCAGGGAGTGCAAGACCTCCACTTGCTAACGACCCGTCCCCAGCAACAAGTGGAAGAAATCCCAGCCCATGTTGCTAGCTGAAGGTATGGCTGAACTGACATCGAAGTTCCAAAAACACCGAAACATCTGCACTTTACACATAACACTACGGAACATTATGCGGCTCGTCCACACAAGTACAAATACGGCCTCCTGGCTCATTTACACGCGAGCGGACGCTACGAACACCCCTTGGTGAACTTCATCATCATTGTGATCGTATCACTGACAGAGTACAAGCCTGGGAAGATCAAGCAGACTTAAAATAGGATATCATTCATTCATCCAGATGATTACAATATATATATATATGGGTACCACTCTCGCTGGTTCACGGACGGTCTGCCTTAGACATCACAGGCTATATCCATGTGTTGCACCGGCCAGGCCCAATGGTTGCTCCGGCTTTGTCGAGAAGATGGCCTCCAGCGCGTCGCGGACCTCAAACTCTTCCATGACGGCTCCGAATCTGTGTGCCAATGCTTGTCAGTCGCAGCCCCGGAGGAGAGTGGGGGGACACCCAGACACACGACGCATCATCTACTCCCACGTAGTCAGGGGATAATTGTTACTTACCCGTAACATCGGACCTTGCTGCCGAGCTCCTCCGTCAGCTTCACAAAATCCCTTTCGTTCAGCTCCCCGAGTCGCGGGTGGGCCAGCACCATGCCCCACGCCATGACAGGCGTTATCTCGCCATCGAGGTTCAACTTCTGGCTGAGGTCCAACAGTGTAGTCAGGTCCGACTTGCTGAGCTCCCACGTCCGCAACGGCCCCCCGGTGGGACCATCTACATCCATAGGTGCCGAAGAATTGGGATTTGCGGCCGTTGCTGCACCTGCCCTCTCCGCAGTCGGGGGACTCGGGGCGGCATGGTTCCTGCTGAAGTTCCGGCTGACGTTGGAGCTTTTTTGGTTGCTCGTTTGACGAGCGTGGCCGTTGGGACCGGGGTTCTTGTTGCTGTGCTTGTGACCAAACGGGACATCCGGCGTCAGGTCTGAAAATGGCTCTGGCGGACATGATGCCATCAGTGCGTGGCCACAAGGCTCGGTGCCACCGTTAGCGCTCGAGCGATCCAAGAGCCAGGGCATGTGATCCATGCAGGGCCTCTCAAGACTAGAGGAGCGAATCCGTGGTCAGCAAAGCATCCTCTTCCCGTCATGCTCATCACAAAGCCGTTGGCCGGATGGTTGAGTCGAGAATTGGTGTTGAGTGGGTGTGGTGGGTCCACTGCAGTGTGTCCCGCCGTGCAACGATGTCGATCTTGTGCGATGTGAGACAACGAGTGTGAAGAAGTGTGCGGGTATGAGATGAAGACGGTCGCTAACGGGGAGGAGATAAATAAGCGTTCGGGGGAGTTTCGTACGATAAAACGAAGTCAACGCCAGCCTGATCATAGTCTATGCCCGGATTGCGCCGGGGTACAGTCAACTGTGCGGATGGTGATTGTCGGTGAAGGCCCGCAGCCTGCTGGTTCGGACTGAGGCCACCCAGCGGCGACATGCCTTGCATCGCGGTCGTGGTGCTTAATGCGGAGCCTGGCGGTGGCGTATACGCTGAGTTCTGAGTGGAAGCCGAGGCGAGGCCATAACTGCCGGAGCCAGACATGGATGCTGAACTATTGCTACCGATATATGGGCCCACAGATGGGCTGCTGAGGCTGTCGTCCATCATGGTTAATGCTCCAGACACCCCCAATCCATTTTGCTGCATCAGTGCCTTGAGCGAACGGTTCTCCTCGGCCAGGCGGTCCTTGTCCTGGCTGACATTCGAATAGACCTCCTTAAGGCGAAGGACTTCATCCTCGAGAGCCTTTATGTATAGCTCTTTCCGCTCTCGATGAGTCCTACCCAAACGTCACCGTCAGCGAGAGACCACCATCAGAGTGGTAGGACGCCAATGACCAAGACCGGCTTACCTCTGTGCCTGCCTGTTCAACTCTTGTCTCCTCGTCAGGGCGGGTTTGCTGTCGGGTTTTGGGCCGCGGCGTTTTGCTGGCTGTCCGTCCCTCGTCAACTTCTTGTCCGAAGAAGTAAGAGATTTGAGAAAGCCAAAGCCGAGCGTGCCATTCTTCTCACTAGGCTGCTGAGGTGTGGGATGTGCCGGTGCCCCGTATGCGATGCCGGTGCCGACCCCGCCGAACTCGCTCTTGATGTTCGGCGGAGACATGGACGTTGTCGCCATGTTGTAGTAGGTCTGATCAGACAGCGAAGCGTTGGAGGGCTTGCGGCGGGTGTTGGCGGAGTCCTGGGAGGAGTGCGAACCCGATGGAGAGTAGTGGCGATGGCGGTATTGGTTCGGAGGGGATGGATATGCGGCAGCTACCAAGCGTGGTCCTGGGTCAGCCATTTTGTCTCTCGTTTTGGGCGCCTATAAGTACTATGATGACCAGTCTGCAAGCTAAGACGGCGCCGTGCAGATTCCAGTCTGGAGTTTTTCGACTGCAACGGATGAGGTTGATCCGATGTTGCTACTCATTGGGATGGATCGCAGAACAGTGGCGCAGAGGAGATGGCATCAGACAGCGAGCGGGGGCTTATGCCAAAGCACAGCACAAGGAGGGCGATATCAGGGAACGAGGTATCGCACAATGCGTAGGGGAAGAGACGGAGGACGTACCAGGTGGGCTCTGGCAGGAGTAGCACTTGTTTAAAGATGCGATGAAGGGAGGTGGACCCGATCCAGGGCAGGGCACCTCTCTGGGAGGGTTCGCTATGCAGTGCCTGATCTGCTCGAGGATGTGGAACGGTGGCAGCAAGAGGCGAGGGGTTGTATTCGAGGAGGGCCGGCAGGTGGCAGTGGCACCTCGTGGGTCCGGGTCCGGGTCAGGGTGGGTTGGGGACAGCCCCGGCTCGCGAATCGAATCCAATCGCGAGAAGGGACCGAAATGTGAGAGACGGCCGGCCCTGCGTCATGCACACAGAAAAAGGGACCCGGTCGGGCTTCTACCTAGGCGGGCTATGCACTAGCAGCACTCGGAAACGAAAGAGACCGGGTTTTCCGGGTCAGATTGAGTAATAGAGCCGAAAGGGTTCGCAAGGGCGACTCTGGGTGCCTGGGACAAAGTGCGCAATTGCGTGGCTATGTGACGGGCGGTCGAGCCCAAAAAGCCGACTTGTGGTGAGATGACACGACAGGAGAAGACGAGGCGAAGCGAGGGAGGGCGTGGAGGGCGTGGAGGGCGTGGAGGGCGTTGTCCCCTTATCAGGGCAGGTCGATAGAGAAGGCCGACGACTAAGAACCAAGGGCGGCAGGGCTCGCCGAGTAGGGTGGCACTGCGCAGGCCACTCCGTAGACTAGACTACCACCTACCGAGTGTGCGAGCTGAGGCGGGCTGGCGGGCTGTTCTAACTCCCTGACTCCTGGGCGTGTGGGGCAGGGTGGGCGGCGCCAAGACGGACGGGATGGTAGCTGTTGTGGGGGAGGGACCAGGTGCGGGAGCCGGCTTGTGAGTGGTGCTTGGATGATGATGAAACCTGTCGAGTGCAGAGCAGCGTCTGAGAGATGTTGGAGCCGAGCGATGCTGGAACCTAGATAATGTAGTCTTGTACATGTACATGGTCCACATCAGGGACCGAAAGGGAGAAGTGGGCGTGTGCTTGCGCTATCCGGTGGTGATGGTGAGGTGATGGTGAGGTGACGGCGAGGGTGATGGTGATGGTGATGGTGACAACAATGGGCGGTGGCGGTTGCCCGATGGGGTCGGTGACCTCGATGGCCCGGCGTGGCTGCGTGGCTGCCGTGGGTGAGGGCGGAAGTGGACCCTGCCGCACACTGCAGAGATCTACACGTTGGACGTTGGACGATGGGCAGTGGGACTACCACAGCAATGGGATAGACAAGACACAACGACAACGTCGGATGAAATGTGCCCGGATGGCGGAGTGAGCTGGTAGCAGTGGTAGGTAGACACGCAGACTTGGTAGACTGACTACCTTGATAGACTACCAAGGATAGAGGCTGGGCTGCTGGTCCATGCAATCAAGTTCAGATGTGTCGAGAAGAAAGCAGACAAGGTCCACGGTGCAATGCCAATGTCAGTCAGTGTCAATGTCCAAACGGCGGGTGGAGCAGGACGAAGGCTCTTGTGCTCGCTCGTTGCTCACCTCTGTTCTTACTCAGGGCCACATCAACTGTGGAAGGAGGGGAAAGTGGCCATGCCAAGGCTGCACAAGGGCGCCGAGTACCGTTGGACTGCAGAGTGCAGGAACCCTTGGTCCTGCCGTAACAAGAAAGGAGCTTATTCAGCGGGCCAGACACGTGGGGCGTCATCGAGGTACAAGGTACTCCGTACACGTACATGTCACCATGTCCAAGTTCCGGGGTACGTGCTCGAGAATGATCTTCATCCTCCAGCACTGCAGGGGCGATATCCAGTTGCCAGACAAAGGCAGGCCAAGACTTGCCTCTGCATTCCCTCAGACGCTGTGGCTGATCGTGTCTGAGCCGGAGAAACACTCCGTCTTGGCCTGGCGGACCCACCCTTGACACAGCAAAGACTACAAGCCAACAGGGACGACGACATGCACCATGTAGTCGAGACTAATAATAAGCTTATTCTTCCATTCCGTCACCTTGCTATCTCTGGCCGCGAACACCAACTGAAGCTTCAAATGTTCGGGCACCATCAACGCGATGATGCGCCCCCACCCGATGGTTCGAGGGCCCGAGTCTCGGTCCTGGCCACACGTGCACAATGCCTTGGATCAAGCGTTGATACAGCCAGAAGGCTGTCCCCGCGAGGGCAATGTCTAGGCCGTGGTCTGAAATGGTGCCACGACTTCGGAATGTACTGGACCTGCCGCATCTCGTGCCGATGTGGGGACGGCGATGAGATGACGATGAGGCAAACATGACCCCCCCTGGCCATTAGTCCCCGAACCCTCACCTCGGATCGAGCCCTGGGTGCCTTCCAAATCTTGCAGCCGGCTGGTGAGCGTCGGTATTACCTAGGTATCTATCCTTGGCTCTCGTGAGCCTCAGATGCCCCAGGTCCTTCAGATCCTCAGAGATCTCTGTGATCGTCTCAGGGCCCCTCTTAGCCTGGCCTCTATCACGCATCTGGAATCCGATGCGGTCACACTGACGATCCCGCTGTCAACCAATCTCTGGTCCACTCCTGTTCACGATTTGCCGTTTGTCTGTCTTGTGGCGTCAACGATTGTCTACTCTATCCGCGCTCGGGCACCGGCACTAGAAGGCTCCTGTGCACTCGAGCCGCTTGTCAAGAACGAGCCGCGTTGACGTGACATCGCGTCCATCGCCTGCCGAATCTGTCGCCGTCGCATCTTGACACTTGACAGACTGTGACCGCTATCACAGCCACCAGTCGCCTGCAAGCTCTGAAACACGGGGCTAGCGGTGACCCTGTCCTTCCCGGCCCGACCTCGACGGCGGCAGCGACTGTCATCAACCAACTTTGTTCGAACCAAGAAGCGAGAGGCTTGCGTGAGAGTGACAGTGAGAGTGCGCGTGAGAGCGAGAGTGAGAGTGAGATTGAGAGTGCAGGCTACCTGAGGAGAATCAGCTGGGCATCCTGGTTCGCAGTCATTGACGCCATCCATCGTTCCCCTCCTCAACAAATCCACCTCGCCCTGCACACTGCGTTCTGGCCACACGACTCTTGCCATCCGGTTGCTAACATGTCAGGCGCTCTCGGCGGCCTGCTCGCCCACCTCCGCGGCATAGCCATCATCACCCCGTGGGCACTTGCTCTGCTGATTCAGGACGCGCTTCTCTCGCTCCTCCTGCTGCTGAGGCCTTTCAACCCCCTCCTGGCGTACAGGCTCTCCAGCCCCATCGCGTGGTCCTGCTGGGCCGGCATCCAGTTCATCTTCGAGCGCCTCAACGGCGCCAGGATCGTCGTCTCCGGGGACAAGCTCCCTGCCGGCGAGTCGGCCGTCGTCATCGCCAACCATGTGGGCTGGAGCGACTTCTACATGATCCAGCACCTGGCCATGAAGGCCAGGATGCTCGGATATTGCAGATACTTCGCCAAGGCCCAGCTGAAGAAGGTTCCGCTGCTAGGCTGGGGTCTGGTGGCCATGGGGATGCCGCTTGTGACCAGGAACTGTACGTTTTGGTTTCCTCTCTCTCATCGTGTCCATCTATTAGTTACGGGCAATGCTTTCTCATCATGCGTACCCTGGTTTGGAAGATCACACCAATCCGGGCAAAATCAGCAACTAGCAATGCCCGTAACAACATCACACCACCATTCGACAGCATCCTGCACACACGCCCTCACTCAGTACCGCAACAGAAGAAGTTCGGGGTGGGAGGAACACTAACACTCCTCACAGGGCAACAAGACAGGCGCGAGCTCGACCGTGTCTTCTCAGGCATCACCCGGCACCGATTTCCGACCTGGCTCATCTCCTTCAGCGAGGCGACGCGCTTCACGCCGCAGAAGCAACGTGAGATGCAGGAATGGTGCGAGGCCACCAGCCGGCCCCAGCCCCGCCACCTGCTCTACCCGCGCACAAAGGGCTTCATCGCCACCGTCCAGCACGTGCGCAGCGCCGCCCACGTCAAGGCCGTCTACGACCTGACCATCGCATACCGCCGCGGGGACCGGTTCTTGGCGGCCCCGCCCTTCTGGGACACCATCCGCTTGGGCGGTCTCAGTAGCGGGCCCGGCGGGTACCGGTTCGAAGTACACCTGCGACGCTTCGCCATGGAGGATTTGCCGCTCGAGGATGCGCAGCTCGCCAAGTGGCTTGAGACGAGGTGGCTTGAGAAGGGGGAGTGGCTGGAGAGGAAGAGGGTTGAGTGGGAGGCCGAGGACCGGGGCAGTTGAAGTGCTTTGTCTACCGGCGCAGGTTTCTGGTTTCTTTACTCACTTTACCGTACCATAGACGCGCATGTGATAACTCTTGAAGGGTTTTGGGGAATTGATCAGATAGCGACTCCATTGACTAGATCCAACGATGAATAGAACAAGACTGCGGGGTTGGCAGGAGACTCTGTGTTTTAGAATGGAGAGGTGGCGCTAGAACATTGGTCTGGTTTGTCATGGCCATGAGGAGATGATGGGAACATCGAATGGGGAATATAATGTTACTTTCGTGCAACAATGGTCAACACGTTGCTTGTCGAAGCCATAGAAGCGAGACAATTGACCATGAGACCTTTCTGGGTAATATTGTCTTCACATCCCTACCTTGGTATGCAATCTACCAGGGTCTGCTGCATGATACTTGTGGTATAATTCTCGTGCTGCATGTCCACCTGATCATCCTTCTCGTCGGGAATCGGTAGGTCGCACCGTCTCCAGAGCCCAGATCTTTGACAGCGGGGCTCATGTCTTGAATTCGCGCTGGTCCTCGGGCTTGATATGTTATTCCACATGACAATATGGGATGCAGAAAGAAAGTTTGAGAGCGATGACAGACTCCTTCGTAAAGAACATTGAGGTTAATCCCTAAGAGGCTATCCCTGGGAGACATCATGCAGAAGTCCCGTTCGAACCACCTCAGACGTTAAGATCATTACAATATATCATTATGAACGAAAAGGAGAAAAATCCTCATGAGAAACTTGCCTCCAGGACTTCTGATGCCAACAGAGCAGTCAATCCTGAACTCGTAAGTCAATACGTTCTCACTACTGCCTTATTATTTTAATCTAGATAGACAACACAACTATTACTAAAAGACCTGACCTTAGCTACAGTAATAGGGTTACAAGAAGATTTTCTATGAATCTAAATAGTCTTGGTGTATGTTATACAATTCGCTATCGGCACGTATAGTTATACGAATTTCATATTGCCCAGTCTATTAAGGACCTTGGATGGAAATATTGAGACTGAAATAATAACGAATAGGCATTGGGTCTATGGCGGTAAGGAAGCCGCAACAGCCCTAAAAAGACTTCAAGCCACTTGAACGGCAAGTGTAGGATAGATAGGAGCTACTTCTTATATTTCTAGCTAATTCAGTCACTAACAATATGTTATCACACATTTACACCGCTGCGAGTACGCGGGCCAGGAGATAAGGATTAGAAGGAAACATATCAGGGCCGTAATCCAGAGCATGGTCGTTCCCAATTTGATGGCAGCAGAAGCTTTGGCCCTTTATGGATACAAACGTATCGAGTAGGAAGACGACGGCGAGAAGACATTTGTCCCCTACGCCAGTGGGATCATTTGTACTTTCGGTTGCTAGATTCGTTTGAGGAGCTCAGGAAAGACTAACATTCCTCGCCACATGGTTGACAATTGTTCAGGGCCTCAATCATCAAGAGCAGCGTTATTGTCGCTTTCCTAGATTTGATCAAGTGTAGCCCATGTCGACTGAAACAAAAGCCTTTAAATATCGGTTTCCGCATAAAGTTAGCCAAGTCTTGTAACTTTCCCTTTACTAGATTCTGATTATACTTCGTTATAATACCGGTTAAGACTTTCCAGTCTTTATGGTTCTATTCGATATTTCTTTTCGCATGCAAAATTCATATAAGTTCTCAGACCTATTTTGTTCTCCCTTTAGTCTCGAAGGACATCTATTTTCCGACCTCCATAATTCAAGGTCCATCTTTGGCAGTATAAACAAGCTATTAACGGAACATTGATTCCTTCCAAATTCAATCTTAGAATTTCCTCTTTACTCGATCTCAAGACTGACCACTTGGGCAGGCCCAGAAAAACCCCCTCCTGCATAGGACTAACAGGAAGGCAGCAGGGCCAAGATCCAGTTTCGCCCGTGCTAGCGACTTTAGGTCTATTTCGCAGGTGATCGTCATCATCGTAGATCACCAAAATTGGCGGTCACTTTTCTATCATGTACGATTGCATAAACGCGCTCCACGGGAGGTGTCTCACATATCTAGTGACCGGCGAATTAACTAATTAATGTCAGTAGCTCTTGCTATCACACCCAGACCGGCGCAGGTGAGAGCCAAGGCTCTAGATTAGACGCAACTAGACAACTGCAAAATTTATCTTGACAACGAGGAGAAGGTGCTCGAGGGGGAACCCCACAAAAAAGCCGGCGCAATTGAGAGCCCAAGATATCAGACACATTCTCGGCATCACGAGCTGCATGGGGTGAGTATATTGACTTTGCTACAACAGCGCCAAATCTTGCCTCTTCAGGGAGCCCCGACGACCTACCAGTGAGATGAAACATTCGAACACAATATGCACAGTATGCGCATGAGATTATTGATCGAGCGAATCATGTTCGCAGCCGTCTTGTGAGCCTTTCATCGATCCCACCCAATTTGCCCACTTGTGAGAAGCGCAGCCACGATCGTCAGCTCCAACCCTCTTAACTATCTCAAGCTTCCTGGACTCTTCCCTGCCTGAGACCAGAGAGCTAGGACGTGCGTCGAGTTGCAGCACAGCTTACAGTCCAGAATGACAAGACTAGGGGTTATTCACACGCTCAACTAAATTGAAATCCATGACTTCCAGGCTTGATACCATTGGAGATGTCCCCGGCCTCCAATCATTTGAACACTCCCGGCGCAGATATCCCAGGGCCGCAGCAGCAGGTCTGCCCATTAGAATTGCCAGGAGAGACATCCGGCGGTCGCACAGCATGAGCCCCCACACCCCTTGTGAAGCAAAAAGGAAAGCCTGGCTGACAAGAAATGGGGCCGGGCCATCTTCTTAGCCTGTGCCCGAGTACAACACCTGCTACTACTACATATAACCCGCCACCATTACCACCCCAGTCTTACACCTACCAGCCCACCGTGTTCCCTCAAGGCGGCCGCCTGCCCGCCTGCACGCATAAGTAACTTTTCAAGACGTACCAGGCGACCGGAGCACACAGGAGAATACCATTCCAGCTGCCGGGTAACTCACTGTATCTCGCATTGTCATGCTGGTGCATGAGGCGATTGTAATCGATACAGTGACCGTGATAAAGGGGGAAGGAGGACACGAACGATTGTGCTCTGGACTCCAGGATGAGGAACAGAGAAAAAGCAAACCGATTACCAAAATGAAAAAGCAGTCCAGGCCGCGACTACCACCCTGAGAGCACAAGCCGAACAGGAGAGACGGGTGGATCCGAGCCGAGCATCTCATGCACAAGATCAATAGCAAAAGGAGACAAAAGAAAACATCAATCGTCCATCATCCGCGGTCACTCCACTCTCCCTTCTTGCTGGCCAACACCACCTCAATAGATGTTCCTAACTAGAATCTCCCAACTTCCAAGCCAACCGTCCCTCTCCCGGGGCCACACAGCATGACACTATCTGTCGCCATCACCACAACCACATCTGACAGGTCGGCCGCAGGGCCCCTTCCTCCGTCAGTTCCCTCTTAGCACTTCATGTCCTCGCATCCTCAGGACCGAATATCGACGATTGGGCCAGGTAAAGAAATGGTTGGGATAGACATGCCCGATCTTTTCCTCCCACCGCTTGTCCCCGCTCGAGAATTATGTATGAAACAAAAAAAGCCCTACCAAGGATTGCGCAGAACATTTCGCCCAACTGCCGATGACACGATGGTGACGCGTGAGCTTGGCAGCGCGTGGACCGGACCACCCATCATCTTCACCATCCCCGCTTCATTAAGTATCCCGGGGACTGGCTCAACAGGCGCGGAATCCCGGGGGAGGGGGGTTGATAAAGGATGAGTGCGGTTGCTTGGGAAGGAGTCGCAAGCAGCAGGAATAAATATCAACTAACAGCTCGCCCTCGCGTGAGAAAGAAAGAACAAAAGACAAGAGAAGAGTCTCTGCTCCAATCTCAGAAGGAAGCCGAGTTCGCATCGCAGTCGCGCCACATTTATCACCACCACCGGGCAGGTGGCTCATCGAACCAGTGGTGCTGCATAAGCTGCTCAGTGCATGTGGAAAGGAGGTGACCGACATGCAACGAGACACACATACTTCCGGGCCTTTGACCAGGGGAAAGCAGTACAGTGACCAACACCAGTGGCAGGAGAGCAAAACGCCCCGGCCCGGATCACCCGTTTGCTTTTCTTTTTCACCGTCCCAATGTCTCACATCAAAGGCCCTCACATTCGGACATTGGCATTGTAGTCCACCCCAGTGCAAGCGACCCGCCAAATTTAGACCACCCGAGCCCATCACGCACACATTGGGGCCGCCCAATGATCTTCCAGGGGTAATCCCATCAGGGCGGGAACCCTCACTTACCACAGTACCACTCACTTCAACAAAGCCCAGCCGTCAGCCAGCACAGGCACTCTTACGCCCCACCCCATACTCATCGGTATACACACTTGTTCTCCCTCACAGACACGGGCATGCGTAACGTGCACGGCTACCACAACGTACGACTAAAACCCCCCAGGCGACCTATTGCCGTGCACTACCAAGAAAACCAAGGAACTTCCTACCGGTGCTCAGGGCCATCGTAGCCAAAGACAAGGTAAATATCTCCAGTGCCGTGCTGTGCCGCGCTGGTCATTTCCCCCTCTACCCAAGAGAAAAGAAAAGACAAAACAAAAACAAATAACAACAGAGACAATCACCACAAGGACACACCACCTACAGCCCGTGCCCGTGCCACCCCAAATCCACCCAATGTACTGCAGCCCTCGAGTCATGGCTACGCATGCCGTCACTCTTCCACCCCTGATAAAGTGCTTGCAGCGGCAGCATTGGAAGCCGCGCCCGGCTCACAAGGTGGGGTGGGTACCACAAGACCACTACAGTTGCACACCCCGCGACGCCACACAACACATACCTTGGGGACGATGTGGAGAGTGAGGTGAGGAGAGTGGAGAGAAGAGCAACGTCGGGGAAGAAGAGAAAGTGGAGCACCCATAATAAGAACAAGAGGCAGGGGAGCAAAGAGAAGAGCCTGGGCCCACGTGCCACAGGGCCAAACTCGGCCGGGATGGGGCTGAGCAGCTTACCGTAGTATTGCAGCTCGGCCGACTGGTCTGGTCATTCTTTCCAGGTGCAGGACAATGAGCATACGAGCCATCCTGCCAACTTGCCCTTGGTCATGGCCGACTATTTGACAAGCCCGTTTCTTCTCTGTTGTCTTCGTCACGGACATGAGCACGCTGGGTCTTAGGGTGGGGCAGGTTAAGGCATTCGCAAAATTGCCTTTCTGGGCGAGGGGAATTGGCTCAAGCCAAAATGCGCATGGCAGGGCAAGTTAAAGACGAGGATCCCCCAATTTTCCCTATTCTCCTGGTCCCCTGACCCCGAGCGCGCCTAGAAGATCCCGACGAAGAGCCATAGTGAAGTAGACACCCACTAAGCACAAGCTCGTTCCCATAGCGCTGGCGCAAGGGAGTTGGGGGAGGGTGGGCTCATGTAGGGCGGCCCCACGACTACAATGTCCACGGTGAAACATGGCGTATGCCAGAACCAGACATCATCACCCTGCGCCGAGCGGCAGTAGGTAGAGGTGACCATCGAGCTACATCCTTGTAAGCGCAAACTGGGGTAGTGATAAACGTTACAATCGTCTAGAAAGGTTCGAGTTATTGAGTGAGACAGCGCCGAGGAACTGTGCTAGGTTCTTGAGAGGGTAAGTATTCTAGGTGAGGCCGAGGAGGGGTTAGAGGGGCTACCGCACCCGAGTTCCAGGTCACGGGAACGATGAACTGGCGAATCGGCAGTAACGCCTGAATGGACTGTCGAACGCAGACAGGATCGAGCTGGTGAACCATGATCGCTTGGTGGTGGTCAGCTCCACCGCAGGGCAGACCATGAACCGCTGTCCTCACCGCCGTTGCTATCAAGAAACGTTTG
This sequence comes from Diaporthe humulicola, assembly GCA_038088545.1. Taxonomy (NCBI): domain Eukaryota; kingdom Fungi; phylum Ascomycota; class Sordariomycetes; order Diaporthales; family Diaporthaceae; genus Diaporthe; species Diaporthe humulicola. The sequence goes on along the minus strand of JBBWSL010000053.1, from coordinate 117,856 downwards.
AGTGAAAGACACGTATGACCAAGTGCTGTCTCACATTATTTTCGCTCCACCATTCTCACACCGAATACAAGGCAAGTATGGAATGGTTACAGATAAATATGGATCTTCACGGGTCGACTACAACATACAGACCATGACTCCCGGGAATAAACCCCCTGGTAAAAAAAAACTTCCACATTCAGTCAAGATCAATGAGCTTTGGGACGTACTACGGCCTTCGGCGAGCCTACATATTGGCGTGCATGGCCTTTGGATTGTCGGTGGGCAGTACGTGGCGCTTCAACGGTACAATGGCAGTTGATGAACAGTGATCAACTCCTTGATAGTCACGCTTGCCCTTCGAACGACGCTGAACACCCAATCATAGCTAAGCTGCATTTCTTTCGGTGAGGGCTGGTGGCCGATCATTGTGTGGTGGCCGGTTTGGTGAAACGTTCTTCGGGGTACAGCCGGCAGTCTGGTGGACAAACACAAGTACGCTACTTTGAGGGACGGCAGCCATCGGCCCCGGCGAAATGTGCTCGGGCGCACAGCTGCGATCCTGCCCGGTGTGGTTTCGTACCCACCCTCTGGCTGTCTTGTGAGCCGAGCTTACCACAACACCAAGCATCGGCTTCTTCCTAGTCGAAGCTGACGCAGGTGCACACGGTTGCATCTGTAAACCAAAACGAGGACAGCAGTTCTCGAAGGCAAGATGATGCATGACCAACCTCAATTGGCTGCTGAAGACATTCCCCAATGCGTGCAGGAGTGTGTGCGCGTGCATTACATGCAAAAGACGCAATGCAACCCCGGGTTCTCATTGTATACTGGAATCAATTTGGGGGCGAGCCCATGACTGGCTGCAATGGGTCGGCCCAAGGATTCGATGGATGCTCCATCATCATGCAAGATGCGGGAAGGGCACTGGTCGCAGGGCTGCTGTGGTATGTGCTGGCGCCCTCGGGCGGGGGATTCGGGAGCTGGGCGGGCTTATGGGAGGCAGCTGAGCGGATGGGCATCTCTTCAAGCAGCGCTCAAGGCACTGTACCGTGGCCGCCAGTCCAGTACTGTAGATATAGATGAACGCTTCCCTGTTCGGATACCATCTCTTGTTCAAGACAAAAAGTTGCTGTGTTTGACCAGAGACGCCGTCTGAAACTCTCGGGGAGTGTATTATATCCGTGGCCGGGCTTGTGACATCTTGTTGGCAAGGTTCCCAGGCGTGGAGGGAGAAATATGCTCTAGGAGCATGTCTCTGGTTACTTCGACACTCGAGTAGAAGATTGAGGAAGATAGTGTCACAGCCATCCACAAAAGTCTCCGTCGTCCCAAGTGTCCTGATGTTTCATTTGCTTTCAAGCTAGGTCTAGACCCATCTTTTGAGCAAGACAAACTTTCGATTTTGGCGTTGCAACTTTTTGTGCGGATGGTTTGCACGGAGTATTGGCTCGGCGCCGCAACATTGGCCTCGGACCAGTGACAAGCAAACTGCCATGGTCATCGGCTCACCCACACGCTCGACATGATCCTTACTTGTTCGCTCCCGGGGAGGGATCTTGACAACTCTATTTGTAAAATCTAGCTGCCAAATTTCACCATGGACAGCGGCCGTTCGCAGCAGGGCACAAGCATCGAATCATCCTCGGGATGCTGCGCGACTGCTACTAGGGTGATCAAACGACGCACAAGGCGCTGCCATGGTGACGGAGGTGGGCTTGAGACAGGTAGAAGAAGTGGTATTTTGCTGCTGGCGTGTTCCAACCGGAGAGCACGAGTTGATGTTCCCCAGACAAGAAACGAGATTCTGGCCAAGCCCCGCGCGGGAACCTTGGGACATCCCGTCGCGCGCAGGCACGATACCAACGTGCGGCAAGGGGCTCGCTCAAATGTGCGACTGAGCACCTGACAAGCCTCGCTGGTAGCCAGACAGTCAGACAGGATTTGATCGGCGCACGTCAGAGATGAGTGCTGAAGTGGCTCGGGTTCCATTCCAACACGACCGGGCGCTTGTTTGGCCGGCTTGGTCAACTTGCAATGCTGGCGCGTGCGAGACCCATTTTGGTTTTGCCTCGGCCGTGCGTTCTCGGAAGAGGGCACTTGGGTGACAGACCTAGAAGCTGAAGAGCAGACACGAATTAGAGGGTGTGACCGGGAGGTGGAGGATGACGGTGAGAATGGGCTAGGTCGCGGGCTACGGCACGACCTGCAGACGAGATGCAGTAGCCGCCTCACTGGCATCATGCATGCTGTACCCGGGTGAGGGAGCTGTCCACACATTGCAGCCCATGGGTGGCAAACTAGCATGGATGATATGGTGGACAGCCGTTTTAGCTGCCGTTGGACCCCCCCCCCCCGCGGCCATGGAAAAAGAAGTGGTGTCGGGCACTACCTAGGAGACTTCTTGGAGTGGCAGCCAACATGACATCGAAAGTGGGCATGAACATCGGCCAAGCAATGGCAGATCCAGCTACGATTGCTTCTTCCATGTCGATTTCCGGCAGAACAGACTGACCAAGGGGGGAGTGTATCGCTCTACTCTGCGGCCTCGGTGCACATGTGCACCGGACTGTACCACAGCAGTACAGGGACTGGTTATCTAGTCCCAAGGATGCCCCAGGAACCGAGCAAGGAGACCAGGGATGAGGGAAAAGTATGGTTGACATGTGGCAGGTGGAATCCACGCGAGACGCGAATGGCATTCGTCCCGAAGTGGATTTTCCGGGGCTGCATATCTCGAGCAGATCCAAGTGTCTTGTGCGACGGGGTCATGCAAGCGTGGTGTCTTTTTGTCTCTGGGTCAGCCAACGGTGGCTTGATCTGTGAGACTAGCCAGTGTTTCCGAGTCTGAGCAGCCTGGGTGCCCGGAATTGCTGATAAGACGGGCTGGACTGGGAGGGACGACCACTGTTGGCAGGCAAGGGCCAGAGGGCGATGGTGCATCGGCGTGATTGGCAATGGCGTTCAGCCAGCGGCCAGGCCGTTGGCTTTCTGGTAGGGTGGAAGGGCGTTAGCAGGCATTAGCATGAGGCTATCCTACCTATAGTCTATCTAGGACAAAGGACGCTTCGGTGTGTGGACCTGTGTGGACCTGTGGACCTGTGGACCTGTGTAGACTGGCGATAGAAGCCATGGAATGCCACTTGCCTGAGACACTCGTCCTCAGCCGTGCCAGTCGTGTCTTGCCTGCCGTTTAGCCGTGGTACTGTAGCCGCAGCCATGGCCGAGGCCGTACGCGGAAGTAGGCAGTATATCTATCTAGTCTACCTACCTGGCCGTGCTACCTACCTACATGGTGATGATTAGGTGCTACCTACATGGTGATGATTACTGTGCAGTCGTCCGTTGACCTCCATGACACCCGCGGTGCCAGGATCAGCCTTGGGCGAAGGTGGCAGGATGGGGAGGCATCTTCAGCGAGGGTGCTCGGGTTGGCAGCCTGGCAGTGCTGGCTGGCTGGCAGGTCGGATGTGCTGGCAGCTGGAGTCACTCGGGGATATGGAGGTGGATGTGACGGTGACGAAAGAGTCATTGTGTGCATTGGAGATCCGGGGAGGCAGCATACTGTTGCTGTGTACACAGTAGCGTGTCGACACCAAGGCTCAAGAGAACAGGAGTGCCAGAGCAGAATCAGAATCCCATGACCACCGTGCCACCGGATGGGGTTGTACCACGCTATCACTCGATACACGTGTTTGCCCCCAGGACTGGGTGTGGTGCGGCGTACCCCACTACCAATACCGGGCGGCGGGATCCGCCCTGGCAGCCTGGCTTGGGGTTCCCGGGAGGGGTGGCCAGCTAACCTCCAACTGTCCTGATTCGGTCGAGCTGCACGGCGGAAACGTTCCTTACCCTGGGCAGGCCTGGGGTTTTTTCGTGTTTTTTTTTTGGTTTCTTTTTGGAGACGTGCACCAATTTCGACTGAGCGTGCCCAGGCCATGTCGGACTTCAGACAGACAGATGACGTTGCCCGTACGTGATGCGGCATGCCGCGAGAATGTGAGAACAGGCACTTTCATTTCTCAACGTAGGTACCTTGGGTACTTTAGAGGTTGATAGTTTGTGCAGTCTATCGTCCAGGCTGTCGTCCAGGAAGGAGGGGTCGGTTCTGTTTCTCCAAATACTGTGCCGCGCTGTGCCGTACCGTGCTGTGCCGTACCGCGCCTGTCCAAGGTTACGGGGTACTGAGCCGCGCCTCCCCGTGCTTGAAAGCTAGAGTCCAGGGATGGTCCAGGAATGTCCAGATGTGTCCGGGTGGTCGAGGTCACACAGTTGGGAGGGGGAGGGGGGGACGCCAAAGGAGTGAAGAGACAGAGAAGAGAGATGCTACTGTGTACTGCCAACCTTGGAACGTGTGGGCTACTTTTTCCCCAAGCAGTCGGACTGGGCGGACTGACAGCGCTGTTGCTGCTGGGGGCCGCCGTTTATTAGAGTTCTCCACTTTCAAACTTTACTCTGTCTCTCGAAACCACACCAAACTTCAAGCCCATGGTGCAATTCGAAGCATCCCCTGTGAACGAGTGCACTGGTGCGTACCTAGGTAGGCTGTCTACCTGCTTGTGGTATACCTACTGTGTAGGTACAGGAGCAGATAGCCCGAGCTCTCCAAGACCAACACAAGCCACTGCTGAGCACACTGCCCCCAGGTGCCTCCCCTCTTCCTCAGTCTTTCTGCACACCACCAGTATTCCCAATTATTGACACACACACACACACACACACTTCTCTCCCCTCCTCCCTTTATCTTTCTCTCTTTTGACTTTGCCTCTGTTTCTCCGTGTGTTGTTGAATTGCATCAATTCTCCTCCCCTGCCTCACCCTGCCGCTCACTCATGGCCCCACTGCCATCAACCGAAACTGGGATTTCAACTGTGGCTCCTCTGCAACCTGGACACCTGGAGTGCAAGGATTGAACCAGGTGTGTTTTTGGTTCTGGACGTGCCCGGTGAGCCGCACCAGCCGTTGTTCCGTTGTTCGCACCACCGTTGTCCTGTCCTGACCTGACCTTGGCCCCGACCCGACCCAACCCGGCCTAACATTACATTACATTACTTTACGTTAGTCAATCATCGACCTGCCTGCACTGCACTTTGAGCAGGATCGGGTAATTTGTGCTCCATCCACATGCACCACGCGTGCATGCATAGCATAGGTAGTCCGGTATGTAGGTCCTCTTTTTCTTTGTCCCTGTTTTGTTGCCCCCTCTCTGTTAGCGCTGTGGCCCACGGCAGCACCGTTGCACTAGCAGCCCGGCAAGACGTTGACGAGATGATGCTGCACTGTAATCCCCCCGTGTCCACACTCGCGCTTCCCACTCCAACCTGGTCCTGACACCGGCCAACCAGGACCAACCAGCCTGCCAGGCCCAAGTCAAGACAAGCCAAGGCAAGCCGGACCAAGTCGAGCAAGCCCAAGTCTGCTGGGTCCCTCACTCCCTCAGGTCCAGTCTCCCACTCCCAGTCTCCCAGTCCCTCAGTCTCTTGGTCAGCCTGGGGCTCCACAATCGAAACAGGCCTCTCCCCAGTGCACCTGCACCTGCACCCGCACCCGCAACGCACACCCGCGTGCGCGACCCGCGACCGAGGACCGACAAATAGGCCAATACCAGCAGGGGACAGCAGCTTGCGGCCCATTTTTGTTTTCCTTTCCACAAGACGGCGTCACGGGCCATCGTCTGCTCGCTCCTCTGGGCCACCCTTCACCTTCAACACTGCCTCTCTCGATCTGATCTCACCAGCTTTTGCAGAGGCACAGGGACGTCACCACCAGCTATGTCTCGGGTCGCCGCATGCTGCTTGATGTAGCTCTGGGCTGTTCGTGCCAGACTCCTCTGTCCTGGCCGGGCTGTCGGTCCAGCCCTGCCCTGCCCTGCCCTGCCCTGCCCTGCCTTGCCTGGCCTGCTGTTGGCTGCCGGCCATCGCCATCGCCGCTGCCGCCGCCCACGACTTACTTATCGCCAGTCCTCCGTCCGCCGCACTCCGTTTCGAGCCCTCTGGCCCACCACGTCCAACTCCATAGGCACGTCAATCATTCATGCGCTCTCTCACCACCGACGCGTTTGCCCACACGGTTGCAACCTCGAGACACCCCGAGACGCCCCCTGAACGGTCCCAGCCTGCGAATCGCTCCGAGCCCACATCGTATTGCCCCCAGAACGAGCACACAGATGAGCTGGTCCACGTTGGATCTGTCCTCTGAACCCAGCCCCCAATGGATACAGATCCGTCACAGCTGGCTCCGCCGGCGGTGACGTCGCTGCGCGCCCACACAGCCGGCGTCATGGAGAGGTCTCTCAGCCAGCACCAAAGGGAGAAGGACAGGGAAGACCTCAAGGAGGCTGCAGAACAGACCCTCAACGTTATTGTTGACCTGAATCTTGACGGCTCCATTCGCTGGGTGAGCCCCTCCTGGGTAGACGTTATCGGCACAGACGCCGCCCAGACCGAGGGCACCCCCATTTCCGATGTCGTCGTAAGCGAGCCGACAACCATTTTCACCGACGTCGTTGAGTCCATGAAGGAAGATGATTCGGGCAGCAAGTTCATTCGCTTCTCTGTCAAGACTGGCCCCGAGTCAAAGCTGCTTACCCCGGAAGGCGGTGCCCCCGAGAGCGAACGGCCGGAAGCGCACGAACAAGAGGAGGAGGAGAGCCTACAAGTCGTCGACCTCGAGGCACAAGGCATCATGGTCCACGACACTGGTGGAGAAAGCCACGTATGTCACCTGGGAGAACGAACACGTAATCACAAAGCTGACTTGTATCCTAGGTTATGTGGATGATCAGGCCATGGGTTGCGCCTCGAGAGATCAAGATAGATCTCGACTCCGAACTCGTCGACTCGCTTGGTTCCGGCGCCGAGGTTCTGGCTGGCTATCTGACCAGGCTCGCAGAAGTTGGCTTGGAGGATCCGACCAACTACGACCCTCCGCCGCCCGTTCTCTGCCGAATCTGCGAACGCCAGATACCGCCCTGGTGGTTCGAAAAACACACAGACCTTTGCTTGCAGGAGCATCAAGCTGAAATGGAGGTGCAGATGGCCCAGGAAAGCTTGTCAGAGCACCGTCATGCTATTGTCAAGGTCCTTGATGCTCTGGAGGCCCGAAAGAGTCGCTCGCTCATCGGGGAGCAGACGGCTCTCCCGGCAGCCGAATACAAAGGAATGCCTATTGGGCCTCCACAATCGAGCTCCTCGTCTCCCGGGACGTCCTCCCCGTCAACCAGCGGTGCCCGGTCAAGGGAGAGATCTTCGGGGTTTGGCCATTCCCGCGCAAGATCCTTCGCCGTCCGACGACCACAGGCGCGGATCGTCGAACTGCTGTTGGATCTGTGCGACACAGCGATCGAGATCAGCACGCCAGCAATCAAAGAGTCTTCGACACAGAATCCAGGCGAATTCCGCACCCAGTCGCCTCAATCCGAATCCAGAATAGCCCAGGTGATGCAATGGCACTCTCCCAGTACCAACACTCTTGAGCAGGAGCAGGGTCTGGCGTTTTTGTGTGCTGACACCGAACGCATCGCAAGGGCCAAGATCGATGCCGTCTTCCGTCACAGAAAAATCATCGAATACGCCGAGCGCATTCGTGTTGAGTTCTCCATCAAGGTTCAGGACTCCATAGATGGTGCCATGCGACGAGCTGCTCGGATCGCTGCCGGGAGGATGAGCGATTCGACCGAGTCTGGCTCCGAGACTGGGGAAGAGGATGTTACGCCTGCTCAGGAAGAGGGCATTTTCCCCGGATCGTTCGACGCAGGCACGTCTCTTGCCATGGCCTTGGAAAAAGCGAACCTGAGTGACGACGTTGACAAGCGCCGTTTCTCCACGGCCATCGACTCGACACGGTCAAGCAGCCCGAGAGAATGCCCCACGCCGCGTTCACACCACGGTATGCTAGGTGCGGCCGGCCAGGGTGCAAGAGAGTCACGCCGAGAATCTATGCTTCTCGAGAGTGACACTGGAGATAGTGAGGGCAGTGTGAGGTCGTCTTCGGTGGCCTCTCGGCCTCCTCCACGTACAGAGTCGCCGATATCAGAGTTTGGGGATTTGAGGAGACAGGCCAGCTCTCGGTCGCACAACCGACGAAGTTGGATCCTCCCTGGTGCTATTTCTCCACGGAGACAGGAATCGCCGTCCCGAGGTCCCCAGCAACCTTCATCGCCCCTCAGAATCTCGAAACCACGCGTACCAGGGTTTCAACAAGATGGCATGGTTTCTCCAGAGCCGTCACCAAAATTGCCCAACAGCGAGTTCAGCTCACCCATCGCTGTTCCTCAGCATCAACACCACCAGCACCACCAGCATCATCACAGGAGGCAATCCTCTGCTGCTATATCATCATCGACGGGAGAAAATTTCAGGTTGCCACCGTCGCCGCGGCTCAATGGCGTGGCTGCCCCGCCTATGGCTCGTGCGGTTCCACCCTCGATCAAAGACTTCGAGGTTATCAAACCCATCAGCAAAGGTGCTTTCGGGAGCGTTTACCTTTCTAAAAAGAAGTCCACCGGAGAATACTTCGCAATTAAAGTGCTTAAAAAGGCGGACATGGTGGCCAAGAATCAGGTAACCAACGTCAAGGCTGAGCGGGCTATCATGATGTGGCAAGGCGAAAGTGACTTTGTCGCTAAGCTCTACTGGACGTTCTCGAGCAAAGACTACTTGTATCTCGTCATGGAATACCTCAACGGTGGTGACTGTGCATCTCTGATCAAGGTGCTCGGTGGACTCCCCGAAGACTGGGTGAAGAAGTATCTTGGCGAGGTTGTCCTTGGTGTCGAGCATCTGCACAGTCGTGGTATTGTGCACAGAGACCTGAAGCCGGACAACCTCCTCATTGATCAAAAAGGCCATCTGAAGCTCACTGATTTCGGTCTCTCGCGAATGGGTCTGGTGGGCCGGCAGAAGCGGGCCCTTAACAGTGGTTCAACCGAGCCCGCCCCTGACTTGTTGAAAACAGGGCCATTCGCAAGGTCGACGTCCGTAGGGTCTTCAATTTCTCGATCCGCATCACTTGATGTTCATGCACCACGCCATCCGTCATCGCCCGGCTCAACACCGCAGATGACTCCTAGCGATTTCGGCCTCAACCTCGGGCAACCGTCGTACTTCAGCCTCGGAACCGCGCAAGAGCCTCGCCGGATATCTAGCAGCCATCGAAGCGACAGTGGGGGCAGCGAGTCTTTGACTCACATGCTTGGGAACTTCACTTTGAACGACAGTACTCAAGGCTCGGCATCTCAGGCCGTCATGTCACCCCACGATGGAAGCGAAGGAGGCAGCCCCTCGGTAGACGCCGGATCTCTGCGCCAAGCAAGCACGACGAGTACCCAAGGCAGCATGGACCAAGGAAAGGCAACCCCGCCTTTACCAAGCATGCCTCCCCCGAACTGGGCCCTGTTTGACCCGGAAGACACAAGTCGGCGGTTTGTCGGCACGCCAGACTATCTAGCTCCCGAGACGATACGAGGCGAGCCTCAAGACGAGACGAGTGATTGGTGGTCGGTTGGCTGCATTTTGTTCGAATTTCTCTACGGGATACCACCTTTCAATGCAAGCGAGCCCGATCAGGTATTTGAGAATATCCTCGCTCGGCGGATACACTGGCCAGACGAGGGCGAAGATGAAGTGTCCCCTGAAGCGAAGGACCTGATAAACAAATTACTATGTATTGACCCACAGGAACGCCTGGGTTCGAACAAGGACGATGATTTCGCATCCGGTGGAGAAGAGATCCGAAACCACACTTGGTTCCAAGGACTCAACTGGGAGACTCTACTGCTGGATGAGGCCCAGTTTGTACCTCAGCCCGAGAATCTCGAGGACACCGAATATTTCGATGCCCGGGGCGCCACGCTGCAATCGTTTGCGGAAGAAATGGAGGACCAAATGTCACCGCCGACAAGCGGCCCTGTCACGGATTATCCAGATCGGCCGCACGACGCTTTGAACCGCGTGCGCTCCCAAGTCAACTCAATGAAGCGAGGACTGATGCCTCTTCACATACCGCCACACGTCCGAGATCTAAAGACCAGGAGACTGAGCGAGCCTATGGTCAACGATGACTTTGGCAACTTTGCTTACAAGAACTTACCTGTGCTAGACAAAGCAAACAAGGATGTCATACAAAAATTGCGCGCCGATGCTTTAGCGGCCCAGAACAAATCGTCAGCCGCCACCAGCCCCGTTGGCGTAAACCAAGTCACGTCGCCGGGAGGCGCTGGCCTCGAAGGCAGTCCCGTGCTGTCAAATCCGGTACATAGAACATTGTCCAACGCCAAAGCCACGCAACGACCCCAGTCACCATCAGGCTTGAGCAACTCGCATTCGTCACCAAGTCGGGTCTCACAGCCATCCTCGCCTCTTCTGGTTTCTTTCGTTGCTGGGCAAGAAGGAAGACGTAAGGCTTCCAGTAATGCTTCCAATCTGTCTCAACAGTCAAGCTCTGGTAGCTCACTTCAGCCAGGCAATTTCTTCGATGTGCCGCGAGTTCCGCCGAGCCTTCAGAAGGCTGCTTCATCGGTGTCAGCATCCCCTGTAAAGGGCCGTGGGGCGCCACCACCACTTGCTCTATCGCCGCAGAGGACGGTGACGACGCCTCGCCAAGGAAGTGGTCAATCGAGCGCTCGGTCAAGGTCACTTACGGTTGGCTCGCAGGAAGGCAGCCCTGTGGCCGCAGATCTCTTAGCCCATCACCGGAACCGTCGCAGTCAGGTCTTTGATATGTCACCTTCATCCTCTGATAACGAAGGCGAAAAGGCCAATGCCGCCCTTCTCAGGGTCCAGAGGCGGCGCCACAGCTCCCGGCGCCTGTCGCAGATTACATATGACTGCCCAACATTCCGGCCGTTGGATGTCCTCATCTGCGAGGACCACCCAGTGTCCCGGATGGTCATGGAAAAGCTACTGGAGAAGCTGCGTTGCCGCACCATCTCCGCTTCCACGGGCTCTGAAGCTGTTCGATACGCCATGAGCGATATCAAGTTCGATGTAATCTTCATGGAGTTCAAACTACCACAAATCAATGGTGCCGACGTTGCCAAGATGATCCGTGAGACCAAGAATGCCAACTCACATACCCCACTGGTAGCAATCACCGCATACCTGAAGGAGCTCCAGGCACCGCACTACTTCGACTCGTTGATTGAGAAGCCCATCAGCTCGTCGAAGCTGACCGAGGTCCTCACTCACTTCTGTCAGTGGAAGCCAGCGTCTCCCAGCCAGCCTCACATGACGCCAATGTCGCTTGCCCGGCCTATACCGTCAAGTTTGAGGCAGGAGAGCCTGAGACTGGAGGATAGCCCTACCAGTGGTACGTCTTCTGGTTTTGCAAACCGGCCCGGCAGCAGCTTCCGTGGTTCTAGCCGCGAGGACTCGATTTCGTCTAGCCTTTTTGGCGACTCAGAGTCAATATCGACTGATGACATTCCTGTCGTGATTAGTCGCAAGGCTACGGGTGATTGGAGCGAGCACGGCCTGGGAATTGATGTCTCATCGGAGGAGCATATCCTAAGCTCAAGCGATCCCGCCAAGGGCATGCCCCCTCTGCGGCTCCAGACTAGTGCTCCGGGGCAGATCGAGCACGCCCCAACCGCGATGCCGGTAGCCGGTCCACAGCCACGTCGCTCCTTCGAGAGGCTCAGAGCAAAGCGAGAGATTATGGAGAAGAGACGCCTCGAGGGCAACGCGGGCTTCGATTCCGCAGATGATGAAGACGAAGAGCTCGGCCTTGGGAGCGTTGGCAAGGCGGGTAGCCCTGGGCCGACATCTGCCCCTGCATCAGCTCAAGCTTCGAAACAGCAGCACTATCGCAGCAAGTCGGTGCTACCTTCGTCGAAGCTGGGAATCGAGATGATGCGCGCTAATAGCCATGAGAGTAACCATTTGCCGGATGGCCCGGCTGCAATCGAGCTCAGGATGCAAGGCCTTCCCACATCTATGAACGAAGCCGAATGCCTGTCTCCGCGATCCGGTAGCACTCTCCAGCCGCCCGGTCTTCACGCCGATGGGCCAGCTCTGGGTCCTGCTCCTGTGATCAAGGAGAATAATGAGGAGGACGAGAAAACGGTCATCGTCCACACGCCTCCCGCGGGGGAAACAACTGAACTAGCTGTGAAGGACACAGGTGAGGTCGAGGAGACACCACGACCGCCGCCAGCCACGACCGACCGAAAATCATCATCTTCCACACTCAAAGCCACAGACAAGTCAAGTGCAACAGTACAAGAGGACAACACCAGTGTGGCAGAGCAGACTCTTGAAGTTGGCGGCGGACGGAGGACAGCTGACAACAGCTGACTATCCGACTATTGCAATGACCAAGATCAAGCCGGTGCGGTTGCACAACCAGCAACTGCCACCAGCAGAAAAAACGACACCAACACCTTTTCCTTGCGTTATTTGATTTCAATTGCGAACCTGAAGCTCAGCGCGGCGTTCAATGGGCCTGATAAGGTTTGATCCAAGTGTGTTGAAAAGGAGACCACCGGTACTTTAGTTTTGTATTTCCAAGCGAGCATTTTCACTTGCTGGAGGAGATGATGGTAGGCAGTGGCTGGTTGCCAGATCGGTCCGAGCTGATTACCTATCCGAGCGAGTGCGGAGGTTGAACTGACTGAGGCATTATCGGTTTTTTCATGCTTCTCCTTTTCTCTCCACCTCTTCAGCACCGGCGTTTTTCTTTCCCAGAGGATGTGGAAAAGAACCGCACAGGCAGAAATCAGACACAAAATACGCATACTCCGTCCGTCTCGGCGTCATCATCGTCGTCGTCATCATCAGCATCGAAGGGCATTGGAAGTTATAATTAAGGGAAGCTTGCAGAAGCGCAACGGCTAGGCAGCCGGCTTTTCGTTCAGGAGTGTGCCTTTTTTTTCCCCTTTGTTTCTCTGTGTATCTTAATCTCGCGAGGACATTTGTTTTTGTCGTCATCGCCCGGAATCCTGAGGGCCGTGGAATCGACCTGGCCTGGCCTGTTTGTCAGCTTTCTGAGGTCACTGGGTCGGTCTGTGGGTCGTATGGGAGGCAGATTTCATACATTATTGGGGTTTTCCTCGCCCGTCCAGGCAGGGTTCGGCCTCACATACTTGCATTACATACCTCCGTACACAAATGATTTCATTTGTGGCGCGGGGCGGACGGAGGCGACAGGAAGCAGGAAACATGGGAAGGCCGGCTTGGGCAGAGAGTGAGGCGATGCCAATATTGAATTTGTATGTACGTCGCGGCGGCATGGGAAAACGAAACGAAAAGATGATTGAACAAATCAACAACAACAGTAAAAAAAAATGGGGGAGGGGGCGGGGGGCGGTTGTCTGGATCGACCAACTAAGGAGACGGGCGGACGGACCGGCGAATCAAGCTTGATGGATGGGTTTCGTCTGGCGCTCCTCGGGGTGGGATTGAATATAAACAAGATTGGAAAGAGATGCTTGTTGCTGCTGGCCATGCCCCAATCAAAACCACATACATGAGTGAACGCAAACGGAAGGCAAGACTGCGAGGGGAATTAAAAACTCGGGTTTCCCTGATTGTCCACTTTGTCCCACTGCAATTCATACCATTAAACCATGGGGCCGAGCCAAACCGAACAGGTGCCTGCGTTTAGATACGCTGAGTGGCCATTGGCTTTGACTTTATGTGCCCAGTCGAAGGGCTTTGACACCAGGAACCATCCCGACTTCTCTGGCAATCTCGGACAGAGATAGAAGCCTGTCACACATGGATGCAGCCTTGGATTCTCCCAGCACAAGTGTCGAAACGTTGTTGACAGATGGTTTCCAGGTGTTCAATGAGCAAGTCTGTATTATAGCTGCATGTACCTCCTGAACCAGCAAGCTTGTGTAATTCTCTATGGCTTGTCTGTAATCACTGCCCTGCCGCCAATTCGTGCCCATGTGTTCAAGAGTCGAGGACCTGCTGACCCCGGCATACTAAGACTGCTAGTCTGAAAGGATGGTATTAGTTTAGGGAGTTGAATGAGGAATGGGGTGCGTAGTAGATCTATACAAGTAGCACGGTGCGATCGATGTGGTGAAATTATCGCGCAGTGAGCAATTACATCCAAAGTTGTACCTCTCCCACATCTGATCTATTCCAGCGTCCGACTCTTTATCAAGGACTCGGAATGGTTTAGCGGCAAGAACCAAAGGAAATCATCTGAATTTCATGCTTCTGGTGCAACTGTGGACCCCAACCATGCCCAAGTGATATTCTCATTCGCTTAGTGTCGAGCTCATATGAGGGCTAGCAGGCAAGCTGGAAAGATTCATGTATAATAAACTTAGTCAAGCTCCATCAGTGTCATGGGCTGTTGACTAGCTAAATATTCAGTCATGACCGGCTGCTCTACGTACGTATTCATACATTCTACCAACTCCTCACTCATTCTTTGTTCTCTTTTTGTCCTTGAGATAACCGCCATTGCATGCCCCAGAGCCAATTAGCTATTAACATAGGTGTAAAGGATATTACTAGAAACGCTAGTCCCAGATATGTTGCTCCTGTGCCCAGTGTTTTGATCATTTCTTCGACGAACGCCACCATGATAGCAGCTAGTGCACAACGCACGAGATTGTTTATAGCAGTGCTGCTGGCGCCTTTTCCGGGACAAAGATCGGCGACCAGGGTCTGGTTAATTGAGAACATCGCGTTCGCGGACGTTGCGATGAGAAACTGGAGTGTCAGTGGCAGGGCGATCCAGCCGGGTCGGTGATACGCGCTGGGAAAAGATAAAGAGAAGCCGTATCCAGCGATTGAGAAGGTGAATAAGGCCAGGATCCAAGGTAACCGGCGCAAGCGGAGTCTTTCGATCTCAAAGTCGAGTGGTACACTTTTAGGGGAGAGCTCGTAAGACTCCGGCAAGTCGTGGGTCATCTTATAAGCCTGTGAAGCGGCTGCAAAATCACGGTTCAGCACTTTGCCAATAACTGCTGATCCAACAATGGTGCCAATACCTATTGATATTGTTAGCGATGGTTCCGGTACGGAAACACAAAGAAAAGAGTACCATTAGGAAGGTATATCACCCCTAGTAGCAACTCGTTTAGTCCAAAATCAACAGCAAAGAGGTTTGTTGTACTCGACGTTACCATACTCCACACGGCGTATATGAGTCCGAAAAAGTACACATTGAAGGCGACCTCCTTTCGAATAAGTAGCTTGAATGGACTCCCAAATGTGGCCAGCGTAACCTCTTTCCTCTTCGGTTCCTGGTCTGGATCTCGAATGTACTTCGGTGGCCGTATCATTCTCCACACCGACTGGTAGATAGGACTCCTTAATCGCCAGGAGCCATTACCGGCCAGACTGCGCATTGTTTCGGGTAGGAACATGACGATGAGGATAGTGACTGCCACGGAAAGTCCGAGTAGGAAGATGAATATGGCGCGGAACCCTAGAAACTGCGCAAATATACCGCCCAAAACTGGACCAAAGGCAACAGCGAAGTTCCGCACGGCCTGATAGAAGCTTATGTAGCCACCGCGCTCTGAAATGGAACAAATGTCCTGGAGGACACCGTTCCCAATGCTGGCCGTTGAAGCAGCGCCTGCGGCCTGCATTGCTCTGAAGGTCACGAGGACGGCGTAATTTGGGGTGAAGCTGAGTGCTATGTTTGCTATCACGTAGATACTGAAGGACGCAACTGCTCTGTGTTAGTCACCTGCTACGGATCCTGAAGTCATAAATTCTGAAACATTCCAAAAGACAAAGATCGGGGAATTGTGGCAGGAGAGGAGCGATACTGACGGTAGATCGGCCTTCGCCCGATAGTGTCAGAAAGCGGACCCCAAAGTAGCGGCACAATGCCTTGGATGACCAAGTAAGACGTGATTGTGAGGTTGACTTGTTGAATGGAAACTTGGAGGTCCTGCAGTTGTCAGCACAGAACACTTACACGGTGAATGTGTAGACAGACCTTCGCAATGGCATTCTGTGAGGGAAAATATATGTTGGATGACAGTCCGGAAATTGACCCCGCAACAGCGATCAATGTAATCAGAAGTCGCTTCTGTATTTTGGGGAATACACTGTACTCTTCCACGTTGTTTTCAGCATCTTTGCCAGTTGAATGACTATTGCGTCTCGAGGTGTCGCGAGAAGTATGTCGATGAAGATCCGGATTGTAGGGGTTGAGATCCGTGTCTGGTGTCATGTAGGAGTTTGAAAAATCGTGGCGTGAGAGGCGTCCAGCAGAACCTCCAGTAGTTCTCCGGCGCGGGAGCAGCGATGGCCTGCTTGCTCCACGCGCATCCAGTTCAAATCTGTTAGACATTCCGTATGAAGGGATCTTCTGTTCTCCTTGAATTTGGAACCTAATACTGATCACGTCCGCGCAAAAGTTGACTGCTTGTGGTGGCAATCACATTTTAAGATGCCTTAGCCTAGCTCCAGTGCTTTTGCTGCACGGATCATACATTCTTCATCCGATGGATCTTAGGCCTTGATTCCCGAGGCTTAGAAGCAATAAACATGTAGCGACTATGCCTTGTGATCTAACATGCCGAGTTGAAACGAGTGCACGCGCCAAGTACATCATTTGCCAAGATGACCTATCCTGATCTCAGTAATTAAAGAGCACACCCTAGCCGCTTCTATGCTATCCATCGTTAGCAATGCTGTCATCGCAGGCACACAGATGAACCGACGCCTGAAACAAGGTTTGAGCCGTCAATAAATGTTCCCTTCCCATTTGTAACAAGCCAACGGCCGACACTGCAACCAATGCCAATGGAAAGCCTTGAAGGACCTGAGAAGACCTAACAGCCAGAAAGCTATATTAATGCAGGGAAGGTCTTAACCATACAGCCCTCAGTGTTCAAAAGAATTCAGTCCAAACACGGCTTGCCTTACATATCTTGCAGTTTAGCATTCTCGCTCCATCATTTAATTCTCGTCCATTTAATGATGGCAATTATCCCAGAAACACCGACTGTCTCGATTTACCCCTCTGTAATGCAATCAAATCATTCTCTGTCAAGTTTCTGTTCATTGACCACACCGGCCTCCATGATACCTTCAAGCTCAGAGGCTTCAATGCTATACAACGCGTCACCATTCACCCCCACAAATAGCAGACAGCCGTTCATGATCAGTAGTACGACTTCTGTAAATCCAGCTCCAACAGAGCACCCATCAGGACTTTCGCAACCTCCAACTCAAAGACAGCAACAGGTAGGAGAGGCAATGACATATGACGGCGCGATATACAGTACGGTATTAGCGAGCCTAGGTATGGAAATGCATAACCCTACCGGTACACAGCTTTGTCGCTAACCTCCCATAGCTGCATTCAGTCTCCTTTTTATATTTGTGATCATACTTTTAAATGGAGTATCTGATAGGAAAAGCGTGGAAGAGGCAACCGAGCACCGTGTATAAATGAATGTGCGAGTTTGGGGCCGGGGAGTCCAAAGTTTGAGGAGACAGTCGCCTGACACTTTTCAACCAGCTCTGACAAGAATCCAGCTTAGCGAAGACTCTCAGATGACTGGGAGGAGCAACGTCGAGGAGATGCAGTTACAACTAGTACAGCCAGGTGTCCTTTCTTTTAACATACCTGGTGTAGTACATGTACAGGTCGATTTGATGCGCACCCTCTAGATATGTTTCTTAAAGAAAGCATAATAGCCTTCCAGCTCAACATCTTGCTGGTGGTCAAAGACGTGATCCAACCCACTGGGCCTTTCATACTCTACAACAGCCCCAACATCCCTCAGCGCATCAATGACCTCGTCCGACTGCTCCACGCCAACAAACCTATCCGCATCTCCGTGCACGATAAAAGTGGGCAGGTAGCCACCTTTCTTGCGGATCTGTGGCGCAACGATGAAGGTATCATCGCCCTCCTTGATATGCAGCAACTTCGCCAGGATGGCCTCCTGCATCATGTAGAAGTAGAACTTGGCGCGCGGGTCGCCTTCCCGGGCTGTGTGCGTTTGCACTGGCGCCTTGGGGTCAAGGTAGGGCTCCAGGGCTGCCGTCTCAATGTGGCCGGCCGGGTGGGACTGTGGCGTTGTGAAGAAGGTGCCCAGCGGGTCGGTGATAGGGTATATGGGCAGTATAACTTTTGGCTTCACCGGCCCCGTGGCGTACAAGCCGGCCAGAAGTGCCAGATATCCACCAGCAGAACTTCCCGACACGGCGATGCGCGTTGTGTCCAGCAGGGTGCTGTTGTCATCGACGGCCGCCGCCAGCTGCTTAGGCAGCTCGGTAGAGCTCCAGGCCAGGCAATCATTCACATCTGCAGTATTCATGGTCAGCCATTGACGCACAAAGAAAGTAGAGTTGTACAGACACGGGGAAGACTGGGCCACAGTATTGGTACAGCCCATCTCAAAACCTGCACTACAGCCCGAGACCGATACGCCTTTGACGTGCAGGCTGAGGATGAGAGAAGTTTCTTCCCCATGAGGCCAAGATTGTATCCGAAAGCTGCTTACCATCCAGCACCTCGCCAACGCTGACCTGGGGGCTAAGGCGGTAGTCGGCGCTGATCAGGGCATAGCCATGCTTGGTGACGCCGTTGAGGTGACTTGTACGTGTTAGTCACCTGCTACAGAGCCTGAAGTACTGCATTTGGGAACATTCCAAAACCTGAGAGACGGTGAGGCGTAAAAGGAGAAGAATGGTGCTTACTGCGGCGCCACACTGTCGCGATTGCCTTGAAGGAGCCCGCCGCCGTGGAACCAGACCAGGAGGGGCAGTCCCTTGCCGTCACTGGGCGGGGTCGAGGGCAGGTAGACGTCCAGCTGGATGGGGACTGGGACCGTCTTGTACACAAAGGTCTGTTTCGTGGTGGCCATTGTGGACTTGTGGACTTGTGGACTTGTGTAGGGAGGCACTTGAGAAGTCTGTTGGTGCCCAGGTGCGGGTGTCGAGTCGACAGAAATGGCGGATTGTGTCATCGAGCTCGCTGGCGGGGCCTTCTCGGCCCCTCCCGGCCTCCGTGAAGACAACTCGCTTCTGTTCCCAGGAAGCCCCTCAGCAAAGAGGCCTTCGTCCTCGGCTCTTCCATGAGCTGCCTGACATCTCTGAATATTGTCCTGGGTCTGGTTTGACATCTCTAGAGTTAGCAACACCTTCTAAAACACCACCTTGCCACTTGAACCAACACGGCTCAAATACCAAGATACCCGATCCATCATTACAATTGTCCATCCCAACGCACTTTCTCGCCATTGCTTCAACATGAGCGACCGAGCCATAGTGGTGGCCACTAAAACGAACCTGCTAGCCGCAGCCCGGGAGGCACTTGTCCCGACCGGCAGCCACCTCTGGTCCATTCTTCGTACGTGGACAGCACCACTGGGGCTGTGACTGCGGCGACGAGGAGGAAGGAGATTTTCCCATGCGCCTTATCCGCCTCTTCCGACAGCACGGTGCCGAGTGAATGCCGTGCGGTGAGCCTCTCAAGCAACCCAGATATCAAAGACGGCAAGACCTCTCCAGTGCTATCGTGGTAGCCCTCCTGCAGGGCAGCACCCACGCCAACGAGCCCGGCGCAATGAAGACGGCGGCACACCAGGAGTATATGTAGAGCGCCAGCAACGCCGCCGTGGCGTTCGCCACCCTCCTCTTCAAGCACGGCGAAGCTGCAGGACGAGATTCAGGGCGTAGCGAAGAAGTGGTGTACATGTTCCGGACATAGAATGACGATGATGGTGGTGGTGGTGATGACATTGAAGATGTGCAAATCAGATGCTCGACACGACGCGTTCGAACTCTGAGTGGCAGTAGTCAGGACGCTGTGG
Source organism: Diaporthe humulicola (assembly GCA_038088545.1). Lineage (NCBI taxonomy): Eukaryota > Fungi > Ascomycota > Sordariomycetes > Diaporthales > Diaporthaceae > Diaporthe > Diaporthe humulicola. Next base: position 98,130 of record JBBWSL010000053.1, on the reverse strand, counting down.
ACAATTTTTCAGACGCACGATTGTATTGCGAAGGGTAGCTCACCGACCAGGACAATTCCAGATTTCCGTAACCTCCCAACGTGTCCTCTCTTCCTCTCTTCCTCTCTTCCTCTCTTCCTCTCTTCCTCTCTCCTTCTCTCGGCTCCATACCCGTCGCCAACTCCGTCCGTCCGTCTACTGCGACGGACGAATGATCAATAATGTCTGAATAGTTCTGGTTTTCGGATGGCCGATTGCCATATCCGCCAGACTGCGACGCTGTCACCATAGGATGTTTGGTTGGGCGATCGGAGACTCCGGACGGGGACGTTACGATTGAATAACCGTCTTGAGAAATACTACCTAGTCGATGGGATTCGTCGCGACACAGTGATCAGGTAGTAGATAAAGTAGTTAGGAATCGAAGAACCATAGCTTGTAACAAGCCTCAGGCTGTCCGCCGGATCCAATGTACACTGTGAACCATCAAGCCGCAGGATCGAGGCAACTGAGCACAAGCACGAGCAAAGCCCAGAATTACCTAGTGACAAAGCACAACACGCCGGAGCTTGTCATTGAGGCAGTAATTGATGTATTGGCATGAATTGTGATATGCAAGCAGACTCGAGCAACAACACAGTCGGCTGCAACTAAACTGCTGCTCAAGCTTCGTCCCAAAACTCCGCTGCGTGATCACTGCTTCCGGTATTGATCATCAGAATAGCGCGCAGATGCAAGCAGCAAAAAACCATCCTCGCACACAAAGTTTGCCGATCCCTCTTTAGCTGAGCCAGCCCTGCAGGGTTCGGCTTGATCAACCACGCCGGCAAAGCTCAAGAGTTCGTCTCGAGTCTAACCACCCAGCGACGCGTGGTTGGCAGTGTTGATCTGCCGATGAGGTTATTAGCGTTCCTGCCACCCACGCCCGCATCACTTCTGTAGTTAGGCAATCGTAACTGTATTTGGCGCGACTTGTCAGGCACGAACAGATCAAGCTTTCTATCTTTGACAATCTCCCGTAAGCCGTAAGTAACAAGACGAGATGTTGGCAGGACAGACTTGCGTGAGGTGTGATTTCGGACGAGAGAGATTGGGCGGTGTCCCATCGTCCACATGAGCCCTCATTCTTGTATGGCTAGAGAAACCCAGCTAACGATTTGCATTTCGCAGCATACCTACGGATTAAATGGTTCATCTGTTGTGGTTCACAGCACGTTAGACTCCCCATCATCACATACCGCCCCACAACAGCACCCAAACCAGTCCGCGACCACACCGATGGGCGCCGTACGAGATGAATCGGTTCTCTTGGCCACAACTCCCAGGAAGTCGACAATGGATGAACAGGCGCAAATCAGACATCAGGCCGAGAAATTCAGCAATTCAGGTCACGTGGTAACTCAGGACCATAACAGGTGGACCTAATCTTCTTTGTATCCGCTCGACGGCGGCAAGCAACGTTACGTTACACAAGCGGCGCGGCATCCAGCGAAAGTATCTAACTAAAGTAGACCCCCGTCATCAAGCATCATCTAAAGCAAAGGGTAGAAACATCCGTGACGGCCACACACGCGCTATTCACCAGGCAATTACTGTTTGGGGCCCCTGGGCCCCCAGCCTAGCGCCCTCCCGTATTTTAGCACCTGGCCAAGAAGGTGGCAAAAAGCCGAAGGACAGCGGCAATAAGAAAGAACAGTCCGGGGTAGGATGGCGCCTATACAAAAATGTCCCAGCTGTGCGACCGGGGGGGTGGGCACAAAGCTACCTGACGCCCTGCGCCAAGGGACGGACGCGGTGGCAGCCTGCCAGCCAGCCTACTGTAATGCAATCCTGCCGCGCTCGCCTCAAACCGCGCACAAACAAATGACAAGCCTTATTCCCATCTTGCCATCGCTTTGCGGGTGGGTTGGGTGGGTAACAGTATCGTGGGAAGGAAGGGGGAGAGGGGGTGGGGTTGCAGCCATAGCCTGGTGTGCAGTGAGTGTTACATCGCAGAGCCTTCCAAATCTCATCTGCATGGGCCGAAAAGCGGTGTGCCCTGGTTGTGCCTGGCTGACCATTGCTGCTGCGAAGTACTGGGGGGAAGGGGGGGGGGTGTTGTTGATGCAGCATCTATATGATGCTGTAACGCATTGCGCATTGTGCAGCTCGCGGCAGGGCAGCAGGGAGGGGCAGGTTGCGCGTCAGGGTGCGGGTCTTGGGGATTGTGTGACGGGCGGGTGAATTGGGAATGGTCGACTGGGCCGCCACTCGGGCTTTTTGACTCGGAGGGCAAGCAGGACGACTTCTTCCTGGCTATGGAGTACGTTGTCCTCTTGATGAGCAGGAAAGATGGGCTTTTCTCATGTGGCCGAGGCAGGGGAAGGGTGCACCTGAGTAGGTAGAGAGATGCTGGCGAATGAACCGAGGAGTGCGAGCCTTGACAGACTCTACACAGTAGGTAGCACGGCACTGGTGCGGATTTCTCAAAGAGGCTTCTTCTGGAGGGATGGGAATCTCGGGGAAAGTCGATGCGGGTTAGTGAGAATCTGCATACGAGTGGCACTAGGACGCAAACAGTTCGTTTCATAATTCGGGGAGACGGCCACGCTAGCAAGGGAAATAAGAAAACAGCTCAAGAGTGACTGCTGTTCCAGGGCTGCTTGGACCCTGGATTTGGTCCCCAGGGCCCTAGTGCAGGATTGGTGCAGGGCGAGAGGGACGAAGGGGAGGGGGGGGGGGGGAAAATGTACTGTCTGGTATAATTTCCTCCAGTGGGAGATTTTACAGTTCTGGATCTGACGCTGGAAGGTGCAACGGCCCAAAATCAAGATGAGACGTGGTCTCGAAACCAGAGAGAGAGTGAAATAAATCACCTGCAAGTGACGCTTAAGATTCGAGGAGACCCGGGTTGGAATGGATGCTCTGAATTGAATTCTCCGCTCCGTCCTGGGCGTCTAATTGAGGGCGGAATGACCACTTCATGACGGGGGCGGGCAGTTTTTCTCAGATTTCAGATCTCAGGTTTACGCGTAATTGCCGCTAGAAAAGAGGGGGGGGGGCGGACGGGAGAATAGAGAGAGGAGGGGGCTCCGAAGATTGGGGTCTCAATTGAGTCGACACGAGATGTACCGGTACAAAAGTCTTCACCGGCAGGAGGGTCTGTAGCGAGCGACGGGAAAAGTGGAGCAGACGAGCAGGGTGTCGTCGAGGGTGGGGCACGGCCACGGCGCCAACTGCGTCATTGTGCAGCAAGGGTTATTTCAACGACACACACCCACCGCAGCAGCAGCGACATTGGACAACGGAGGTTCAAGATGACAGGAGGGCATCATCAGCCTGCCCGCCAGCAACACAACCACGGATTCTGCAATGACGATGTCGCATTGGTGACGAGATTGGCCACGGATGAAGAAATGCGCGTGGGCTTGCAGAACTAATTCATGACACTGGGTCAATTTCACGGCGGTGGACTCGGTGAAAATGTGGTGGAGTCTCCATATCCGGGTTTAATAACGCATCTCGTGCTGGCCCGTCCGCATTTTGCTATTACTGTTGGAAGGCGAGAGAGCCAGCATGCTGCATTGAGAAGCAATCTTGCGGCCGGCTCCTCCCTGGATCCTGCAATTTGGGTGAGCTGGGAGCGCGGGCATTTCTGTCAGCTACTGTGTGTCTGACTGGCAACGTATTGCTGCGTCGAGACAGGGAGGGAGGGAAGGCCAGGATTGTTGTGGGCTGCGATGCACGTCCTGTACATACAGGAGATACAGCGTTGTGCGTACGCAAGTGTGTATGTGTGTAGGTATGTATGTATGTATATACGTACGTTCGTATGTATGTGTGTATGTATGTACATATGTACGGCGGATGGCAGTGTGGATATGGATAAGGATAAGGAAAGGCAAGGAGCAAAGGACAGGATGCCCGGCTCCGCGGCTTGCTGCACGGCGAAAGCTGGTACGGCAGGTACGGCTGGCTGCAACCGCGACGGCATGTGCCAGGACGAGCAGGACCCTGATGATCTCTGGCAGGGCGTGGGCTGCTGCGATGGCACTTCTCGTTTCGGATTGGGGCGTTGCCGCATCGCGCAACGATTTGCCATCTTATTTTCATTTAGCTTTGTGAGCTGCCCCACGCAGTCACGGCTTCCTCCTTGCGGCCGTCCAGCCGTCGGTCTTGGCGATGCGGAAAGAGGAGGGGGGGGGGCTGCCGACCCAGCAACCCAGCGACCCAGGAAGGCAGGAAGGGTGTGGATGCATGACGGCTGGATGGAAGGATGCAAGAGGACGGTTTGGACCTGGGAGCGTTGGACCGTGGGTGGATGTTGAAAACTGCAGGTGGTGGAGCACTCCCCATTGGACCCGACCACTCATGTCCCTGTCATCCCGGGGCCCATGCCCACACCCCTGCTCCTCCCCTTGCTCCTGGCCTCTCCGCCTACGTCATCGGGCCATCCGTTCGGGCAGGGAGTGTCGTCATCGGGGGGCGTGCGTGGGGAGCCGCGCCAGTGGCCAATCAGAGTGGTGCCTTTGATTCAGGGCAGCCTCAGCCAACGCCCAGGGAAGACCCGACTGGCGCTACTGGTCCCATGCGACGACACGACGACACGACACGACACGACGACACGACGACACGACGACAAACTTCCCGCCCACGCTGCCACGCTGCCATGCTGACACCGGCGCAAAAACACCCTTCCCAAGAGGCCCACTGGCAGACTGGCGGCTGACAGCCCTGACGAGCAGACGACTTGTCTCGGTCTCAGCCTCGGTCTCAGTCTCAACCCCGATGCCATTTCCTTCCTTCGGCTCCGTGACGATGACTCGCGAGGGAGCAGCCTATTTTCAGCAGCTCTCTCTGCCTCGCTGCCTCGCTGCCTCGCTGCCTCGCTGCCTCAGCTGCCCGCCCTGTCCCCGTCTCCGTGTCTTGTGTGTCTGTCGGGCCGCCATGGAGGAGCGCTCCGCAAGCGTAAGCCGCGAGCAACTGTGAGGTTTCTCGTCGAACCTGGCCCCAGCACGCCGCCTGCGTCACGGCCGACGCCCTTCCCCGCCTCGAGGGTCCACTCCGCCCTCCGCGGTAGCCTTCTAATGGATCACTGTACGTGTACCAGGTACTGCATATGTGGTTGGGTACTCTACCGACTCGACACAACCCGCCGAAGCTGGACTGCGAGCCATCTACCGCGGGGAGCAGGCGGGCAAGCAGGCAAGGCGGGTATCGATGCTGCTCGACCCCGGGCCCAACCAACCTCGCACGCCAGCGTTGCATCTGCTGTCCAAAACATTGAGTCCCGCAAGCCACAAGCACCCACACGGAGAAGGCGTAGCCGAACATGCTGGGCGCAATCAAATCTATACTGCAGCCTCCTATCGCGCCGCCCTCCAGGATGCTCAGAAACCAATCGGCCCCTCAGGCCCATTTGCCCCAGCTGCCCAGCTGTCCAGCTGCCGTTTGCCTCCGTCACCCAACGCTCACGTGTTGGCCGTTTGACTCCCAGCAGCCCCAATCAGCGCCTCGGCTGCCCCAGCCGGCATCGCCTCCTTGGCCTCCGGGGTCAGCTTCCCTCCCACCACGCTGCCTCCCCCGGCCCAATCAGCAGGGTCGCCCGTTCGTTCTCCTTTGTCCCCCGTGCCCCCTTCCGGACCCAAGCACCAAGCACCAAACACCAAAGTCGCCCTTCCCATTTGCGACGGCCCACACACCTCTGCAGCGCTGCAGCGCTGCAACCTGGCAGCCCTGGTTGCTTCGCCTGCTCCGCGCCCGTGCCATCGCGGTGGCCGATCGTCAGCCCTCCACACTCGCACCAATCTGTGTGTTATCGAGGGCCCCCAAGCCCCGTACCAGTCCTGGCAGGCGATAAACATGCCCTTGTTCACCTCGGGAACCCACTGCCGTTGGCCAAGCATGTTTCAAGTTTACAAGGGATGCCCCGAGGGGGTGGGGAATGTCACCCTCTTGCTTCGCCGGACCGGCTGGCCACCCACGAGATGACATTATCGACCCGGACACACGATGCCTCTTCGGGCCTCCATGCTACCCAGGCGACCAACCTATGCCCTCAATTGCTTCCGCGGTTGTGCGGTTGCGCGGGGCATACTGCCGGCGAATTTGTCCCTCACTGCGGGACCCTTTCCGCTGTCGCATGGCCACGCAACTTCTTGCCTCCTCCCAGCACTCCTCCTCGCCAGCATCGTCATACGCTGTGCCTCACAATTACCCCCCCCCCCCGCGCGGCGCCGGATGCTACCCCGGCCCTCAACCATGTGCACCACCAAGCGGTGGCTCGGGTCACGTAAATGCCCAAGCATTGGCCGAAACCAGCCATCTTGAGCACCGGGGTCTCTTCCGCCGTTGCTACTGTCCAGGTGCTGCGGTTTTCGGTCATGATCATCGGCCCTAGTAGCGCCGGACATCGCTAGTGAAGCCGGAGCGGCGACCCCAAAACCCGCCTCGCGTCAGTGGCAGCGTGCCTGGTGCCCGGTACCGCATAGGACTTGGTGCGGTCCACCGACACACTGGCAAGCAAGCGTCGAGGTTTAGGTCGCGACTTTCTTTCTATATTTGGTGCAGCAGTGCTTGGCCCTCCTTTCATCTACAGCCATGCCCAGCATGTGGCAGAGCAGCCTCGCTCCTGATGTTTCTGATTTCGCCCCCTTGTACCTGACAATCAGTGCCTGGTGTTCCGCTGACATGCTCCCTCCATCCATGGCACTGCACTTTTGCCCCCCAGTGCTGAGTAAACCCACCTCTCTTTCGCTCACCCCCTTCCAGTCTCCACACCTTACCGCTGTGCCGAAACATCTATTCTGACGCCCATCGTCATCCCTACCTCCTGCTTGCTCTGCACTGAGCCACTGGCGAGTCACCTTGCCCCCTCTCATGTCCTAGTGTGGGGAACGCCTCTCTTCACCCTGGAAAATTCGGTTTCCCCTAGGATCCAACCCGGCAGCCAAATCCTAGGCACACGTGAAGGGCTGATCGCGGACAGGGGCGTTCGCGCGAGCCTGGTAATTTGGCACTGATCAGCAACGCACGAGGAAGCACGGTGACTGCCAGAGCCCCGGGCGGCCTTGTGTCTGTTACAGCCGGCAGGCGCACTGCAAGGCACCACCTACTTCTCCGCTGCCCATGGAGTGGAGAGCGTGCATGAGCATGATTTGATGACCCGGCACGTCTCTGGTTGGATGTGTCACTTGTCATCCCGTTCTGACACGTCCTGAATCCCGTGGAAGAGTAATCGCATCAGAAAAAGTCGAGCAACGAGGCCCGGGGCTGTCCGTGCCCCGTCCAAAGCTGACGACAGCATTCCGTGTCTGTACACCTTCGGCGAAGAATTTGGATGGCGTGCTGGGTCTTGCCATGCCACAGCCAACCGCGTTTTCTCTCTTCTCTTCCTCTCTTGCTCTCTGCGTCTACATCGTAACTTCCTCCCACCCCCCCCCCCCACTCTTTTTCTTTTCCTTTCCGCAGCAGTGCTTCTCAGAAACAAGTTTGACTTTTGACGCGGTCAGGCCATTTCGATGTCCTTATCATGTGGTTGGTTGGTTCCATGATCCGTCACGGCCCAATTCGACCACGATGAGATACGGCTGAGGGAACCCGATATTGCAGATCGCTCTGGTCAGACCGGGGTGTTGTTTCAAGTCAAACTTAGCCACTTACCCATAGAGTGGCTACTACCACCTGCCTACTCAATAGTCTGCATGATGAACATCAATTACAATTAAGCCTCGCCTAGGACTCACTTAAGAAAAACTATACGCAGGATGCAGCGCTTAATTTGGTTCCCATCCCGCCGAGCTGGGTGCGATGGGCAGCCCGTGACCTGCCAACGTGATATAGTGCAGCTTAGTGCAATTGTGGACGGATGACAGGACATACGGGAATCGCCCTGGCCGCCTGGGGTTGCAATGATAGACATGACTCTAACTTGGACTGGTCAATTTTCGATTGGCAGGAGTCAAATTCGGTCGAACCCACACACACTGGGAGAGAGAGCTTTAATGAGATCGCCGCCGCCGCAGGGCTTGTGGATGGTGTCGATAGACCATTTGGGGCAGTGAGACGAGACGAAAGGAGACGAGATGATCAACGGCGGTGCCACCTTGCTACAAACTTGCCAAGCCACCCCCGTCCCTCGCCCATCCCCCATCCAGGTGAACCACGTGCTCCTGTGAGTATGTCGCTGTCGATCCGCTACACGCCGGGCAAGGAGGCTGGCTGTTTGTTTGCTCCATGCTATTTATCGCTATGTCTTATCACTCAACCCACATGCAACTTATTGGTCTGCTCGGTCATGAGGTCTTCCTTTGTCCGGTTTCTTCCACATTGTATCTTGATGTGGGCTATAGGTTGATTTGTGCTGTGTGCGGAACTAGAATTCATCAGTGGCCGGAAGACCCGTTCCTGTCGACGTCGGGCAGGCAGGCAGGCAGATGAGATGGTATGTTCTTGTTGAGGCTGGCGCGGAAGAGATGGGAATATAGGATTTGGGCGGATACGAGGAATTTTGAGTTTTCTTTGCTGCAGGACTAGAATAGTCTTGCACTTGAATGCAAGTGTCGTGTGATTCCCATCGACTCGCTAGCTCCATTGAGATGGTTCGACTCAGAGCTGATAGAGAGTTGCACGCCAAAAGAGTCACTTTTACACGGACGCGTCATCTTTTCTCGTTCCAAGAAGTTTTATTTTGAGATCAAGACCATAGAAGAAGCCTCGTCGCAGATCAACTTTCTTTCGTTCAGCTAGTAGTACATTCGAGTGACAAGAGTGTTTGTTCTCTTTCTCTCCCAAAATCCCTTGCCCCCAAGATTTCAAACCGCACAGTTCATCAGTGGAGTGTAGGGGGAATAGGTGGGCAGATAGAACCAAGAGGAAATCATGCGCAGAACGACCAGAAAGAAAAATAAGACAGACAAATCCAAGAGCCAACTCCTTTGAACCCCCTTCCCCGACCCTTCCCCGTTTCCGTGCTGGTTGCTCCCTCTCCTTTGGTGATCCTCCCCCCTGGGAGGATCACAGAGACATCTAGTTCCCCTAGCCCAAGTGTATTCCCCCCTTTCCCAGCCTCCAGTTCCCATGTAGCGACCGTAAAATACAACAAATGTATATAGTGTAATAATTAGCGAGCGTTTGGTGTGTGTTGCTCCAGGTATCGATGTATAAGCGAAAGACATTAGGTGGGTTGTGTGTTGGTTGGTGGTATCAAGCGATAGACATTGAGCAGCGCCGGCTCAGAGATGGGACCAAAACCGTGACCGTTTCCCCCGCCCAGTAAACAAACATGATCCCGTACACCGAGGCTAATCCGCCAGCCAAATAAACTGAAAAAAGCAAAACAACCATTGAACGCCGTTTCACTCAATGGTATGGGACCCGGGCCTTGCGAGAGGGTTTCAATCCTGGCCAGCTGGCCTGCCCACCGCGGAGGGCCTAGGGTCACCGTCCGTCCACAACAATATTTCGAGTCGCATCGCAAAAATGATGTGGCCCCAAGCAGGAAAAGAGTTGCCCGAAACCAAGATAGCGAGCGATAGCGACCGGTTGAAATTCGAATGTGCTCGTGGTCGAGACTCGGTTATCGGTTTTGAATCTTGCTCCATTTGTCGTTGGTCCAACCCCTCGCGCGCCCGCGTTCGCTCGCTCCATTCGGATGGAGACCGTTGTTTTCTCCTTGTAGTATTTAGTAAGCGAGGTGCCCGCCATCCGTGGAATCGAAGAATGCATTGCCGAAAACGACCGAAGATCTCGTTCGAACAACCGGGTATAAGTCTTCTGGCCCCAAATTTTGAAACATGCAACTTTTTGCCGCACCCAGGCTCCATCCCACTCCGGGATGATATGCACGACGCGACCTAGCTCTTAATAGTTCCTGCCGATGCACCCGTGTCGGCTATGCTCATGGCCTGACCGAAAGGCTGAAAACGAATCATAAAAAAAGGGTATAGACAGCGAATGATGAGAATTAGAAGGTGGTAAATCTATCAGCCCAACTGGCGATGCGTGAACGAAGAAGTGTAAATGAAGCCGCAGGTCGACTCGGTCGTCGCGAGGCTTCGTGAGGTCGCATGTTGTACAGTCGCGGATCTAGTATCGATTGGGGTAGATCGAGAGCGTGTCGTGTGGTTGAACTCTCTAATCGGATTGGTGATCCTCGCTGCCGGCGTCAGATCGGGCATCGCCCTTGTGCACCTTGCGATGTCTCCGCAGGTTTGAGACAACTGAGAAATGCCGACCACAGTTCTCGACTTCACACTTGAAAGCTGCAAGAAACGTGTCAATAAACTGGTTCGAGGACATCGGGCGTGACAGCAAGGGTTGTACTCACGCTTCTCCCCTGTGTGACTATACATGTGAGTTTGCAGTGAGCTGGGTCGTGTGAAGCGCTTGTCGCAGACCTTGCACTTGTGCTTTTTCTGGGTGCTGCTGGACACCTTGGAGCTGAATTGCCCCATCATGGACTGCGGTGCCGGGGGCTGGTTAGGCATCAGACCTTGGGGGCGCGGGAGCGTCCTGGAACCCCCCACAGACTCGATATCGGAGCCTGCTGTCGAATAGTCACTGACGCTTCCATCGACAGATCCATAGTACGGGCTGAAGCCTGTTGACGACACGCTGGAGGAAGTCGAATGTGCTGAAGGAAATCCGTAAGAGTCTCCCGATGCGCGGCCGCGGTTGTTGTAGACACCGGCGCGAGGCGTCTCCTGGTTGCTCGTGTCGAACTTCATTGACAGCATACCATGGCTGGCCTCAATGGCGTCCTGGAAGCTTCGTCGGTCGTCATTGATACCTCTGTCGGTTCGAAAGTCAACAAGTGAGCTCCTGGGCACTGGAGGCAGGCCTTCGACTTGGTGATCGTAGGATGCGCCAGACGAGACTGATGATTGTGAATACCTTCTGTGGGGATCCGCCTCGGGCGCCAGCCCGAAGTTGTGTCGCACCGAGGAGGACGGGTAGCCCATGCTGTCGTAGCTGGTCGGTGACGCAGCGTACGTGGCATGCACTGGAGAGGCCGCGGTCGTGTACGCAGACTCGGCATATGAGGGTGCCGAGCTGGGATGGGGCATGCGGTTGATGCTGAGGAGATCTTGGGGAACAGAAAGTAAGTCCGATTGTCCTCCTGCAAGGGAAGGGTCCACCATACTGAGAGGGCTGCCTGCTGAGGCTGAGGTCACCGGGACAGAGCCATACGGGGCCAGCGGAGCAGTGGTAGTGGCCGGTGCCCTGGACGGCGGCTGCTGTGCGTGGCGATCCAGGCCCATGGGGTTGGAAGCCAGTCCAGGCTGCGATGCCACGTACAGGGCGTGGCTCGAAGGGGCCGTCGTGGACGACGCCCAGGGGTTGCTAAATTGCGGCGAGTGGGTGGGATAGGAAGACATGTTATCGAATTGAAGATGTCCGTAACGTTGCTGGTTGGCGTCTATTGTCATCGTCATATTGGACGGGTGTTGTGCGTGTGTTGTGCGAGCTCCAGAAGTCGATCAGGGGCAGGTTGGTTCCTCTTCAGGCCGGCAGGGTGCAGTTCTCGCTCACGTCTCGTCGTGCGTGGGTTCGTCCGTCGTGGGGAGGGGGGTGGTGGTGGGTGGGGGGGTAGGAGGGAGCTTGTGGCAAGGCAGGAAAGGTGCGGAAGGAGAAGAGAAAAAAAAAGGTTCGCTGATCAGATGCGGGATTCCGTAGGAGGATTCGAAGTCGTGTCACCTTTGTGGGAGACGGGAGACTTTTGACCTTGCTCCCTTGAAATCGATCAGACTGGTTGGAGATCCAGCGCACACGCGAGATATTCGAGAATGGAGGGATCAGCGACCTTAAGTGCGCCGCGAGGGAACCAGCTTGGAGGATGACAAGACGGCAGAGAGACAGTGGCCCCTGTGGAAGGTGAGGACTAGCGCGATGGAGCCAATCGGTTGTTTGGACCCAAAAGGCTCGTCCGAACGTTGTGTCTTGGTCGCTGCTGGTGCGCGGGACTGGGTGGGGACACACGTCTTCAGCGGGCCTGTGACGACTCCAGCAGAGAGCAGCGATCGGCGGTACAAGGAGCCGTCCTGAGAAAAGGAGGTCGACTTGCCAGCAGGGATGGGGTTGGGCAGGCAGGCAGGCAGACCTGGGCAGACAAGGACCAGGAGATAGGGCCGTGTGAAAGGTGGGACAGGCGAGTGCCAGGGCTGAGATTGGGGAGCAATTGGTGTTCAATTTTGGGCGGGCTGGCGGTTTTGGCGTTGTTGAACAGAAAGGACAAAGATCGGCGGGCGGTCAAGCCTGGGAGGAGCCGGGAGTTTGGGATAACAATCTTCGAGCAGGCGTGGGGAACTGGAGAGAGTCATGGACGACGAGAGCACCACACTCGGTTTTCCCTGCTTCCAAGCCTTTGTACCGGTACCGTTTGATACCGCGTGGAGCGGGCAACGTGGAGCCCAGAGCAGAGCGCCTCTTGCAAGTTGCAACCTGCTGGCTGTGCACAGATACACGCACACACACACAAACACACACACACAGGGTGGAGAGGAAGACAGACAGCGACACAGAGGGAGGCGTCGACGGAGGCCGGTTTGATACTGTGTGGGCGCGGGCGTCTGGTGTTGTTCCCAGGCGGCTGCCAACGTGACGTCTTGGCGAATCTTGACTGTATCTGCCAGTGCTGCGTAGGTTTTGTTTGAGAGAGGGACGGACGAGTAGTGTGCCGCGCCTCTGGTGATCGGCGCTGGTCGTGCGTGGGAGAGTTCCAAAGCCGATCTCTTGTGTCTCTGCTTGGGGGGATTTCCGACTTGCAATGGCACGGGGAAAATTGGAGCACCAATGCCAGCTGTTTGGGAGAGAGATGATCGCCGGTAAAGAGGACGTTTGAGCTCGGGGATTTCAATGTGATGGCAAAAGAGCAGCCTGCTTTGCTCGATGATGGGGGGGGGGAGGCAAAAAAGCGTCGGCGGGCCAAGCTTTACATAAAGGTTTCGGGCGGGAGTGCGCTCTGATTGAGGGGAGGGAGCTATGATGAAAGGCAAAAGCGAGGTCAGGTATTGCCAGCTCTTGGCTCTTCTCTTTTTCGCCGCCGTGACTTGAGAGCTGGGCCGGTGCTGGTGCTGTGCTGTGCCCTGGCTGGCTGGCGGCGAGCGAGGGCGTGTACCGGAGCAATGTAGCGTAGCGTCGAGGGCCGTCAAGGGCAAGGTCAAGGGCGAGCGAGGACGGGGGACGAAGGTCGAGCACCACCACCACCACCACTACCACTACCACCACCACCACACGCCAGAGAATACACACACACACACTGCACACGCATCCACCTTACACGCCCCGGGCTCGCTCGTTCACGCACACGCACACGCACACGCACACACCCACGCCCTCGCCGCTTCACGGACCAAGCCAATCCAACCCAAGGGGTTTCGTACTGTCCCGTAGTAGACCAGCCGTTGACAGGGTCCTCGGACAATCGAGGACTAGTAGCATATGCAAGCTAGATGCACAAGCAGAGGCAGCAAAAGCCGGGGCCAACCAGGATGGGTTGGGACTGAGGGGGGGTGTGGGTGGGAGGAGGCACAGGCAGAAATGCTCGAGGGGGGCCAGAGTGACTGGACGGCTGGAATTGAACGGGCCCGGGGGGGGGGGCGTGTGTCTGTCGAGATGAGGCAACTGGTCGGTCAATTGGTGGTGTGGGCCGGGACACACAGAGGGACGACGGCAGACGAGGACAGGGCACCCTGGCAGAACCAGTGTGGAGATAAACTGGAGATGTCGCGCTTCGATTGTTGGTGTGGGCCGTCCTGGCGTTGCATTGGCCTTGGTGGTGGGTGGGGGGTTGGTGCTTGTTTGGTGACGGAGACCCTCTCTGCACACATGCAGACATGCGGCCAGTAGCGGTACTTTGCACAGACTACACGTGCCGTGCTGGTGCTGGCATTGTGGTTGCTGACGGGCTGACGGGTTGAGGGATGAGGCCAGGCAGGCTGGAGGGAGGAGCAGCAGCAGGCCAGCAGGCCAGCAGGCTCGCACGACGGGGTGTTGAGAGGTTGGAACTCAACGTCGAGGCCGAATCTTGAGTTGAGCCCGGTTGAGCTGGGCGGGACTTTGTTGGCCGTCCACCACCTTCTTTCTGCCTCGGCCACTGCCACTGCCTGCCACCAAGTCTGCCAGTCCAGCTCTCCCAGTACTCCGTACACCTAGGCGTACGGTGCTCCTGCTGTGCTCCTGCTCCTTGCTCCCTGCTGGGGAAGGGAGGAGCCAAGGGAGCAAAGAAAAAAAGAGGCCCACAAGCTACCCTTTCCAGATGGGGCCTCAATTTCGACAGGGTCGGCCTTACCGGATAAAGACATTTTTCTCAACAGCAGAGGGTGCGCACAAGCCAAGGGAGGATTCATCCCCAGGCAGATGAGGACCCTGAGAACCCGAGAATGATATCACCTCGAAAGAATACCCTGACCTGGCGAGATGATAACAATCAAACGGCCATTGCTCAGGCCAATCTCATTTCTGTCTCGGCTGTTGTCGCAACGAGCCAGGCTAACAGGCGCCACTGATGCGAGGGGATGAGATGCTTACTGTACGGCTGCCCGCGCTGTGGCATCTGCGCCTCTCTATACCCGCAGGTGCGTGCAAAGGGGAGGCTGCGCCAAGCAGGCGGGCAGGCCAAAGTGGGCTGCACGGATCAGCCATGGCAGCTGGGCAGGTTGTGGATGTGTTTGTGGGACCAGGCTTCTACATGGCACAGGCGCTACTGCACGGTACCGTCAAATCGACCGTGCTTTTCCTTTGTGTCTCATCAGAAACCGCATGCATGGTCGCTACGCAGGTGTGTGGTTGATGTACTGTGGCCTACTGTGCCCGCGTGTGGTCCACGTCCTGTAGACAGGACTGCCTCCCTGGGGCACCTCGTCTCCACGATAACTTTATCACGATCCGAGACATGAATCAACTCGGGGGAACAAGCAGTGTAGCAAGGGGAAGAACGCACGCAATGCGCCGTGTCCGAGGATGACAAGACGGAGGCGGTGGTGGGTTCGGCTCTTGTGAGCGAGTGGGGCGAGACCCCCCCTCTTCCTTGGGGGAAGGAAACGCTCTGTACCGATACGTAGGGCGCAAGGGGAAGAGCGAGAGAAGGTGCCCCGGCCAGGGGGTCTGCGAGTGTTGACTGAATCAGACGAGGCCGGCACCTGAGCAACACATGAGCCGTTTAGTGTGGAGCGCAGGTGGACTGCGATATAAAAATAACAGCACGCACGATTTAGGATTGGATTGGACGGGATTGGATTGGACTGAGTGCACGCGTGCATCTCGAGGTGTTTTGAGTCCGAATTGCAAGACAAGACCCTTCTCGCATCAGACGATTGGGGGATGGGTCCCTCATTTTGTTTTTTGTCTGCTGTCTATTTGCCTTCATGATGAGATGGCCAAGCGCGTACCAGATCCCCTTCCCACACCCCACTTCTTCTCTTCCTTCCCTTGTCAGTAAGCACATCAGCCAGGAATGATGCGGGAAGGAACAACTGAGGCCCAGGTCAAGGGCCGAGGACGAGAAGGTGAGGGTGAGGGTGAATGTGAGGTGGAGGTGGAGGGAGACTCGCATCGTGAAACCGCGGCACCCCCCCCCCCCCAAGAAAAAAAAACTGACATCACACTGTCCCAGGACAACGGCAACCAGTAGTCTACCCAGAACATCCCTCCATCCATCCCCCCAATGAAATACCCCAGGGGCAGATGGAAAGTTGCGTGAAGCTGTCATCTCATTTCTTGCTTGCAATACGACGATAGTTTCTGGCGCTAATGTGTGTATCAGTATGCGTGCCGCAGCAAGAACTGGGGCATGTCATGGCATGATGGGATCCATTCGCACGTTTTCGGTAACCTTGACGTCCTGACACGGCCTGCGAATCGTCGAGACGAGATGGCCAACCGGATGGTCGGTGGCCATCTCTTCTTCAGCTCGTCCGGTCTTGTCCAAACCCCTCCTCTGTGACCTCGTCTGCCTGTTCCGCCAGCGATACTGAGATGGGCAAGCAAGGAAGCTGGGAAGGCAAGCACGGCTGCACGGACGGGCAGCAGACTAGTATGCGGGCTAGCCAAGTCGGGTACTACATTACGTAGCCGCTCCCTGTATCTGGGTAGCTTACAGCCCAAATTCTGTGCCAAGCCGCTCTGACGTCCACACGGTAGCATTGTCGCTGCCGCTGTCGTGGTGCTGAGATGATTGAATGGATTCATTTGCCAGTCGCCAGTACGGGAAGGAGCAGGCCTCACCACATCCTAGCCCAACATCATTTCGTAACCCAGAAGGCGGGGTGGAGGAGGGGGCTCTTCGGGAAGGCCATTGGGACTTGCGACTTGGGACTGCGGGTGCGGACGGGAAGGAACAAGCTGCGTGACACGACAGACACCTGGTTGCCCTGCTGCACGAGTCATCCAGTCTCTTGGGTGCGTGCTGCGTGCTGCGTGCTGCGTGCTGCGTGCCCTCTGACGTCGGTCTCTACTGCTGCTCCCTCACCTCGCTGCCTGTCACGTAGTCCACGTCCTCGCTCGAATGAGAAAGACACCCCCGCGCAGCTGATGTGCTTCCTCTTCCTCGGGCGGGAAGGTCTGGCAGGGCGGTCGTTGGCGTTGGTCTGAGTGAATCCTGCGGCACTTGCTGGGCCCGCGCTGAGGCTGCAATGCGCCGCCCTTCATCTCGTCTATCCTGCCCTATGATGCCATAAAGCCTCCTTCTCGACGGGTCCCAGCGTCAGATTCAGACCCAGAGCAGGATTCAGCGTTAGCACCCATGGGGCTCGCTGCTAGTGCCAGGCTCGCCAGGCTGTCCGGGGAGCATAGGCCAGCACAAACCCACTCACCGTCTAATCTACACAGTACAGCACATTGCAGTGCGCCGCGCCAGTACGCATCTCGACTTCGTCTCGAGGCAGGCTGGTCAGATATCAGACCGCCCACATTTGCTGCCCCTCCCTCGCCCCCGGCCTGGTGCGGTGGGTTGGCCATCTCCCGCGATTTGCGACTATATCCCACAGATGCTGTCTGCACATACGTCACTCCATTCAGCCGCATCAAGTCAAGAACAGCAACAGCGACACGGCCCCACGCGGGCGTTTGTCGTCGAAGGCTTGACCGAGGAATTATACCGCACATACCGTCACGGATCACGGTCGCCTCCCTCCGCCTGCTCATGGCTTCAACTGCCCCTCGTCCCCCCAGCCCCCAGCCCCCAGCCGTCGAATATCGACGGAAGCAGCAAGACACCGCCTCACGCTAACAAACCACGTCTCCCTCAGACAGTAAAGAAAACGCAACTATGCACGCTATGCCTTGTAACCAGGCCCCTGCTGCTTCTTGGCAGGAAGCCGACGCATTTGGGCGTGGTGGGCCGCTGTTGCCCACAGTCCGTTCAGTCCCACGATGCAAGCATTGGTAGCGGAGCGGTACTGCATAACACGGCTTTTTGCCCCCCCCCCCCCAGCCCCTGCAAGTAGCGGTGGGCGTGTGAGTGGGTGCGAAAAAAAAGCTGCTACCAACGGGAGCACAGCATCCGGGAATAACACCATCAAAAGACGCCCCCTTCAAGTCCACATGCGAACCAAGCTTTGGTGCTACGCCTACCCCAAGCACCAGGCCAATGACAGCGGAAACACCAGCAATCCAGACAAAACATCCCGGCACCTCATCCCACAGCGCCCACTCAGGCGAGCCGCCTGCAAGCCATGGAAAATACAGCAGATTGATTGCCTTGGTAGATACCTGCTCACATGTTGCACCCAGCTCACCTTGCCTTGCCAGCCCTTGTTCCTTCCGCTGGTCATTTCGCTCGCGGAACGCTTCCACCCCCGCGTACAACCAGACAACTAACCTGCCAGCCTACACAAACCCCCGTTCTGATCTGCTGCAGTGTTTGAGCCCCGGGGTAGCAACCCAGCGTGGCGGATACCCACATGTTCCCAGTGCTACCATCAACGTCACAGCCTCACAAGGGAGGATGGCTACTCTGGTAGACTGGTGACATCTGCGACAGGCGGCCTCTTCGAAGCACGACAACGACCACAGGATGTACCAAGTCCACTCCCAAGACCACCGTGCTAGAATGGGGATGGAACCCAAGGGAGATGAGCATGCAAGCAAGCAGACCCTTATCGTCCTCACCAGCACTCGAGCCCAAGCCCAAAGAGGCGAATTAAATCATGGGCTCATCTGCCCAGCGCTGCTCCATTCCCCTTCTAGGAACCACGCGACCCAGCACGAGCCATGTCACTTCCTGGTTCTGGATGAGTAATTTGGCGGGCAGCAGGAAAGGGCATGGTCACTGCTGAATGGGACTGCATGTCACATGGCCTGTCGCTGCCACGGCACACCTGTCGAGGCGACCGGGGCGGCTGCATTACCGGCTTCGCCCCATCCCACAGCATGTGCCATTCTCTCAGACAGCCCGCCAGCGCGGCAGCGAACTTCAGGTAGCACGTTGCCTTTTCTCCCGAAGCGACGAGTATGCAGCTTCTGTCTGCGACGCACATTTGGGTTGTACCGAGCCGGTGCCTCTACTGTGTGGTGCTGACTTAGCGCACCCCACCGGCGGTCTTGGTCGCAGCTGCGCAGTTGCTGTTCAATACGCCTGCATTCACTACACATCCTGAGCTGACTGTGGGCCGTTTTTGATGAGGCAGCACCAGGGTCATGTCCAACCCCAGATCCTCTTCACGCCCGGGAGAGGCTCTTAGACGCATGGACTTCCCTAAAAGGAAGAGAAGGATAGGGGGACCCGCTTCGATGGCACACTCTCCATCTCATTTCGTGGTCATGGGTCCCAGTCAACAGATTCCAACAAGCTCCGTGACAGCGGACCTCAGAAACGTGGTCGGTGCGCCATGTTCGGAGAAGATCGGTCGAGCCCCACCCGAGATGAGCACGGCCGCCGTTGCGGCTCGAAAGCCAAAAGATTGCACAAACATTAGGACACCCAGTTTTGACCGACTGGCCTTGGCTGCTAATCCCCAAATGATCAACCATATTAGCCCTCCCGTCCCAAAACGTCGACTTGAAACTCAAATATCCGGGGCAGCTATGAACGGCAATTACAAAAAGCTGGGGAAGCAATTTGGACTGATGTTGCCGAGCGCAGACGATGTACCCTTGGCCGGCCAGAGCCGCTCTCCTAACCTTGACCTCACCTCTCGAGATACTTGCCTAATCTCGTGACGAGATTGCACCATTACCACTCGTACTGAGAGTGTGCGCCTATCTACGAGCGGAATGCTCAAGGCCACAACTCAAATGACGGTGGTTGACGCGTACGTTGTGGGACTCCTGTAGCCATGTCACCTTGGCGGTTGCCCCGTGCATCAGGGAGCTCAGAAGAAGTCGGTGTGGGCCTAGCAGGAAACTGGCTTGGATGACCTTTGCTCCAGTACCTGTGCAGCAAGATATTGAGTGGCTCTGAGAGGCAGAGAGGCCTGAGAGGGTAGGAGTCGACCAGCAGCGTTGTACCGGTGCCACTCGCGTTTCTTGTCTTGCAAGATGGCCGGAGATTTCCATCACAGCACGTGGCCGCGTGGAGATCCTTCCGAGTGTTGTCGTCGTTCTTGTGGAGCTGGGAGGCGAACTCTGAACCGCTCTTCGGACGCAACCTTGAGATGTATGTACAGTACATCGATCAACCTTCCCAGATACGACCACATCTCCGGCAGTGACAGTTGCTATTGCTCGACCCAGGGACCTGGGATGACAAGAGGGTCTGAGGGGGACGATCTCGTCCCCCCTCCCCCTTACCCCCGGGCAAAGGCATCATTGGCCCGCCCCGACCTGTCACGCATTGCCTGCCTAATCCGGAGGATGACAGTTTTGACTTGCAGGTGTGCTATCAGCACCAAGCCCTGCCCACCCCTGGCATGAGGGCCCAAAGGTGTGGGCGTCGACGACGCACGAGCGAACATCACAATGAAGGTAATTTGCGCCCCGGATAGCCTCTTCCAGGTTCATGAGTCCCATGGCTCACGCCAACGCCCGGCATAGCGAGGTCGGAGCCCTGGTCAACACAAAGTTCGGCGGAAGCGATGCCATACTTGCGGGTCGAGGGGTCGCCGTCCGCCAGGACCAGGTCGCGATCCGGGAGTGCGGGTCTCCCCAGTCCAGTCCTAGCTGAGTGAGTGACTTACTGACGTCTAGTGCGCAGGGTTGGCTGTTCTCTTCCAAGAACACGCCCCCTCCACCCCTCCACCTCCCTTCCTTCTCCCTCTCTCGGTCTGTGGTGGCAACCCGCCTACCGCATAAGCAGAGGCAGTGCTTAGCTACTGCAACAGCACTTGGACAAAGTTTCCCAAATGAGAAACCCTGAAAGCCTCATTTCGAATCCCGCTGGACCCCCCGGTGCTCGGGAGATTGGCCAGGGGTCCATACACCCCGTCGTCGAGGCGTGGGGTCGCGACGATCTGAGCCTGTCAGCGGCCAGCGACGCAGCGATATGTGACCCCACCCCAATGATTAGCACAGGGGAGCGTCTCAGAAGCGACAGGGGGGCCCGAAGGGCTGTAGCGCGGGCAAGATGGCCAGCCGAAAAGAGGAATCGTGAAGCCTGGTTAGTGCGCGATGATACCCTGTCCTGCGCTTCCTCTGCGCCGCTGTCAACCCGGGAGCAAGGGACAAGGGGTGGGCTGGTCAGTGTGTCGATCAACTGCCGAGTTTAGCGCGACTAAAAGCATGGGTGGCATTGGGCACAATCTCACCTGCAGCCCCATGAGTCCCGTGAAGAGCATGTCAGCGGGGTTGTCTCTGCTCGTCACGCCCAATCTCATCGCCGTCCCCGTCCGTCGAGGATCTTGACATGATACTGGCACACGAGGGAAGTGATATCAGATGATATCACAGTTTAATTACGTCGAGGAAGGGCCGGAAGGCAGTACTGAGCCCTCTCAAATTACGTCGTGAAGTTTGTGGATGGTACCCGGTGTTGGCAATCGACCTTGGGATCTGGCTCCTTCTGCACATCTTGTGGCCCTCAACGACGGGGGTCGCATTGACCTGACCACCCCGAGAATCCGGGGGACGGGAAGCTTGGGGAGGGGCGTCTTTCCGTTTACCGGACCACGCGGTCTCTCGTGCATAGATCGGATGGAATGGTCGACTGGGTATCCGGGGCTGTGGTGTGCAGCGGGAGCGCAGCGGGCAGGCGGGAGAGGAAACGTCGGCGAAACGAATCCCAGATGGGAGAAAGTAGGGGGGGCGTGGGAAGAGACGCACTGGCCAGTGGTTCGACGAACAAGTTGCTCCAGGGCACGAGGGCTCCAAGCAACGTACCATTGTTGCTGTTTGTTTCAACCAGCTTAACACCACGGGTCCCTTGCAGAGATGGGATTCTGTAATGACCCATGGCGCGTATTCGCAACCGGCATGGGTATCTCTGTTTTGTCCCGTGAAGCCGAGGATGGCCTCAGCTCCTTTTCGACGAACGTCGCAGGCCCGCCTGCCGGCACTTGCGACACAGCACTCGGCCCATGGTATCCTGACCGGGGTGGCCTGGCGCGGGGGTTGCACGCCCGGGTCAGGTCCCAGGGCGAGGGACATCAGGGTGCCGGTCATAACAGTAACAGTAGGTCAAAGTCAGCTTCCCCGGCTGCCCGGGTGGCGACTATGCGTGCGCATTCTGTTTCTGTGCATGGCACTGCTGGCACTGCTGGCACTGCACCGGCACTGGGCAGACGAGGTTGGCTTTTAGCTACACGATGCTCCCGCCGAGCCAGTCTGTGATGGCCTAGCCGGAATGATTTCGCTGGTCCACAGTTACAATCCCCCGCCTCGTCTGATCTGTTCCAATCTGGCCTCGTTCGTATCGCAAGATTTAGTCGACATGCCCACGCAGGGAAACATCCCTCGCAGACAAACCGAGCTAAGGCAGGTGGGATGACGGGCTAACAGCAATTGGTTCTATCCAGAGCTGCCAGGGAGCCCTTTTTGGCTTTTGTGGTGTGGGCAAGCGTGTGGCAGGGGCGGGGACCCAAAGGCGCAAACTGACAAGACGACACCGGGCGCGCTACAGTAGCCTTCCCGGCCCTGCCCTGCCCTGCCCTGCCCTGCCCTGCCCAGTTACAGCACACGGCGCACGGTTAGAGCAGCATGAGCAGCCCACCAGCCCACCCCGACCCCTGGTTTAGCTTGGACGCCACTGCACGCCTTCTCAATTGTTGTGTCGGGCTGGGCATACACCACGGTAAAACAGAAACCATCGGTGCGCAAGCAGTTGCCCTGCATGTATGCACACACTCCCACCCACACATGCAGTCAGTCATGAGAGCGAACGAGACAAGACGAGACCCGCTACAAAAACAACTCTGTCGCGGGACACCCGCCCCGAGCTCTTGCTTCCCCAGGCCAGGCGGTAGGGGACTTGCTCGCTCGCTCGCTCTCTTGCTCGCTCTTCAGTGCGGGACCTTCACATATCATCTACATACGCACACACGCGCCTGATGTGTCGGCTAACCGATCAATCACGAGAGCGGGTGCACAGGGCATTCGAGCAGGTTCAGACTGCTCAAGCTCATACAGAGAGACACAGGCACCAAGGCATTGAGCAGGAAAACAAAAATAAAAATGACATGGCACGTCCGTGTGTCGGAGCTATCGAAAGGGCAGCTTCAGTCCGGACACTAGCGCGCCGGAAGGCGGGCCTCCCGCAGGTCTTGGTTCTGCAGCCACGAAACACACACACGCACGCACGCACACAACCCTTTTTCACAAAAGGGGAGAGAGGGAGGGGGGATGGTGTAGAAAAGACTGAGAGTCAGAGTCAGAGTCAGTCAAGGGCCGCGCCCGGCAGAGACGATTCAGGACAACACTTTGGTTCGGTGTGTGTGTGTGTGTATGTGTGTGTGAGAGAGAGAGAGAGAGAGAATGCTGCTGTCCACAGGGGTAGGAGTGAGCGCACATGTGGGAAGTAATAAGTGAGGGTGCTTCTTTTCCCTGCATGAAAAACTTAGTCCCGACTACAGTATACACACAGAGAACACAAGTCCTGGTCTCTGCGGCGTTCCCAATCTAGTTTAGGTCTCGGTTTGTATCATCCTTCACCTAGGAATTTGCAATCCGTCTGTTCTGCCCGACCGGGCCTACCGGTGGGTCGGTGAGGATGTACGGACAACAAAGTGCCGCAGATTTGGCGGCGTCGGCGGGGCACTGCTTAACCGCAAGGCTTTCCTGGGTTTTGGAGGCTTTTTGTTCCGTCAGGCTCAGTCAAAATTCTGCCCATCGCCTGGCGGGCATGTCTCATGGGCCTTTGGGGCGGACGGATATAGTGTAGATAGGTCTTCGATGGTTAGTCCCCCGCCCCCGGCGGCTGGCTCCTTGACGAATCCCGGAGGCACGAACGGGGCCATTTGCTGTTCACTCGGCTGTGTGGATCCCCCTGCACGCACCTGTAGTATCTATTTTTCAGTTGCCTCACGATGGCCCTCACTGCTTGCCTCGTGCTTTTCTTATTTCACAAGATTATTTTGTGTTTGACTGGTTCTTTTTCTTTCTTTCTTCTGTGTCGTGATACCACCTGATCACTTTCATTTGTGTCCAGATGCTTGTGCGTGTGTCTATTTAATTGGTCACACAACACAAATATATTGCTGAGCCCTGCTCTGTGTGACGGTTGTGTCATCTCAGCCCCAAAGCTCCAGCACGACTGGTTTAAGCCTCGATGTATGTTGGAAACGGAGAGTTTTTTTTTGGTACCTGCTTTGCCTCTGCATGCTTCCCGAAGCTTGACAACATCTTGATGAAGTTGATGTGCTGCTGATTCATGGTGATGTGACCAACGGAGGGACAGAGTCATCGAGCTCGCAGACGCTGACAGTATGAGCGTATTCGAATTAATGCAGCCCTGAAACGCGGTGTTGTGCTCCCATGCCCGAGTCCTCTGTGCTGTGTCTGAGAAGTATATTTCAGGCATCTATCCGACGATGTTCAAAGCGACACAGCCCTGTGGCTTAATGGAAACCACCTTTGTAATTAAGCCTGTGATCGCACATAAATATTCTGCCAGCTCCCACATTCTGTAGGCAGGCACACAAACAGCTTTGATGTTGCTTAGACTGGTCCACCTATACTTGGGACTCAGCGCTTACTGCGACTCTTTGCTCTGTTTCTTATCTCGGTCAAGAGACTGTCGGCCCGAATGAAGAGAAGCACCCCTCGGGTGCTCATCTACTCTGCTGCCAACTGGTCCAGCATAGGCCTTGTGCAAAGAGCTGGAGTAATACATCCGAAGTGTAGAACACCTATCCAGCCTTGCTAGCGCGACCTATCATCCCGTCCCGGCGACAAAGTAAATAAGGGGACCAGTGTGAAGGGGGTCTGAGGAAAAGTTTCGGGGAAATCAGACAGTGGGTGGAAGCGGGAAAAGCAAATGAGAGACAAGACAATTCATCGTCTTCGCCTGCAGTTGCTTTTGGAATGAGAAAGCAACGGGTTTCACTCGGGCTGTTTTCTTCTGCCTGCCGCCAGCATTACCAATCTGCCAGCCTGCAAGGGGTGTGGCGACTGACGGTTTCCACCGGCGGGTATGTGAGTGAGTACACCTGGGATAAAGAGAGTCCCCTTTCATGCATTGCTGGCGGGAGATGAGTATGGGCTACTGGAGGAATGGACAGGTCTGGAAAGGAGGTAAACAGCTTGGGAAGCATTGCGATACCCCACCCCCATACGTCGGCCGTTTTCGATGGGTGAGGATTTTGTACCAGAGTTGGGATGCAAGCACACCTGTCTCTGAAGTGCAACGACGGTAATGGAATGGTGCTGTCTAAGTGAACGCCTGGCGCCCCAGACGGTGGCTCACACACGCGGACCGTCGACGGCAGGCGCCGGCAATGGCGCTCGGGAATGGCGCTGAGCCATGGATCTGATTCTGGCTTTATTTATCCTCTAGTCTCTCTGAGACCAACGGAGCCTCCCCTGAGCCATTCCAGTCGGGAGACGACGGTGGATCCGCCTTTCATCTGGCATATCTGACGGGCCGCGCTAGCTTCGTGGGTCTTTTGGGCCCGGGCGAGACCCTTTGGTGGTAGAGACCACATGCCTGCGATGCAAACAGCCTGTCTGTGCTGGCCTTCTTTGTTTGGACGGGACCAATGCGCTGTTGTCCGGGCTGTCAGGCATGGGGCTGGTGCTGGGCCCGGGTTGTTCCGGGATTGCGCCCTGATTGCGAGGCTGAAGCGGCGGGCCTCTTTGGCATATGAACATTGAGAAGAGATTTGTGTGGTATGGTCCTGAAATATCAGTACGTATCTGTTGGACAAATCGCTGCACATGGTCACTCAAGATCCTGGCACCAGCGCCTATGATATAGTCTCGAATCCTTGTCGATGTCTCTCATCATGAAATCTTGGACTCCGTGCTGCATGTTGACCAAGCCAAAAATAGCCAGCTCCACGATAGCTCACACGGACACTATGCTCCAGAGTCTTCTGAACTGCCGGTCGTCGAGGAAGAGGATCAACCTTGTTTCAGAGAAGTGTTTGATAGTTCCGAATGTAGTCGTTCCGTTCAAAATTACTAGAAGAGTTTCAGTTCAGTTCTGCCTGAAAACTTATTCAATACGTCCAACGTCTCCACGAAAACCGATATTGAGAGATTTCTAAAGTATGCGAGGAACACCTGGTCACTTCTCATGAGCTACATGTTGATCCAGGAGATCGGTGTGGTTCGAGGCTCGACTGACCTTGACTACTTGCATGTGGCTTGCTTCACTGATGGCCGTTTTGAACTTAAATGTGAAAGCGTAGCGTGGCTTCTGAGATATGAGAGATTCTCTAAAGATGATCAGCGCTGGAGCATACCAGTTTGTGGAGTACCATGATATTCCCGAAAGGTTACAAGTGTTTATGATACGAAAGCGAGTAAGTCGGTATTGCCACATTCAGCCCGGCCCCTTTTCAAATAGATTTTCCTACTCAAACACTTATTCTACAAAACCTTGTACCTCGACAAAAAACAACATTACCTTTTCTCTGTTTCATTTCTCTAGCAAAGCTTTCAAATCCAGAGTGTAAATGTTTTCATAGTAAATAAGCATAGATCAGTAGAGATATAAGGTATGGTTTTACATTGGCTAAGTGGGCCGAATTAGGCGGTGGACTGGATAGGGCTATGGCAAACTTAACAACTTACATGATAAGAACATGCCCCTCGAATTTCGCTGGTTTGCGAGCCAAGTACAGTACTTGGCTTGAACAGTAGTCATGAATTTGATCCACAGGACATTGTTTGCTCTAGAATGAGTCGATCGACCGCATGTTATCCTGTTTAGGCGGGATTAGAGACGATGAGTTTATCAGCATGGATGGGATGAAGAAGTGGATTTACACTTGCGTGAGAATTACACAAGACCACGTTAAATATCAACAGATGCTTCTATATCTTTGCTCGACACCCTAAGCGGCTGCTTGATTTCAGCCACCAAGGGCATTCAACATGTGGCACTCAGCTACCTAGGTCTGTATAGGGTCAGGCTCATTGCTCAAGGTAAACATGGAGATGATAAGCGCTCTGCGAGAGTCGGGGGGCACTTGGCCATTCTACACATGAAATTACCTCCAGTCATATGGTATGTCGTTGTATTTGTTGCAAGATGCAAAGAGAATCGGCCCCAATGTTAGCGCTCCCCTAAGTATCTGAGGAACATGATAGCGAATGCCTGAAGCGGCACACCCACCATATCGGCTTCTATTTTATGAAGCTGCCCTTTTTACAATATCCGTTTTTGTTGAGGATGTGTTAAATGTAGACCATATGATACGAGTGATCAGAGTCGCATCGTAGCTCAGGGACTGTCTGAATCCCGGGAGTTGACGTCGCGGCGTCGTTTGAGAGCACGGATGACCTCAACCCACTCCACAGCCACTGAGTTGCTCGGGCACAGATCCTAATAGAGTATAATTTCTCGAAGAGGAACCCTTGTTTCATTGACGTGTCCATTCAGTAGGCGCCGAAATACTTCAACGTTTTGAAGACGTGCATCAAGTGACGGTGGGATCGGGTCTGGCATGTTACCAGAGCCTCCAAAACGCCAGTCAGCTATGTATGAAATATAAAATGGGTTAACAGGTGGAGCAGATCCTATATGTTTATACCATGCGAACGCTTAGCTTTATAACTGGCGCAAGAAGGGCAGGGGAGGCAGTCTTGTCGGCTCATCAGGGGGCTTTAGTTACCCCAACGGCTTCTCTGCCTATCCACCGACTTTTTCGACTCGGCTTTGCATTGGTGCGCCCCAATGGAACTCGGCGTACACGGTTATCGCCTCTCTCTGGCCGCCTTTTGCCCAGTTGGACCTGGCCTGAGGGGGCTGGTGAACATGTCCTGGGAATTTGGCAGGCCTCAACGTACATCAAAATCAAAGTGCGGTGAAGAGTTGTATCCCTGGCTAGATAAACATCAAGTATGCTCAGAGGGTGCGAGTGCATCCTTCTTCCTCTGTAATTCAAATTCCATGGAGCCTTGTACGGCCTATAAGAAGGAATTTGTGAAAATTTCTATGCTTGGATGGCGGTATTGCCCAACATAAACTTGCCAGAGTCGTTTATCCCAGGACAGAACAAAGTTGATTCCTACAAGCAAAGGTTTAGGGGATAGACTGACGGGCTCCCGCGTAGATAGAAGTACGAGCTGAAATATTTGGTCCTCTTTCGAGAATCGATTCTGTGATAGGTGACACACGAAACTTCAACTGGGCTTTGTTGACTCCCTGATTGTACTGACACCAGGCTGCTCCTGGTGTTCAGACTCGGCCGCCGTGTACCAGTATCCTCACCAGGCTGAACTAATAAATACGACGCTCCTGATCCGATAGTCAGCTATTACGTGCGAAGATCCGAAACAGTCGCATGGATGGCTGGCGGGGTAGTAGTCGAAGCTGCCGCCGACAAATGGTCCTTTCCACGCGAGAAAGAAAGAAGAGACGTCCACGTGTCCAATCACGGTCTCAGTCGGAGCCATGCTCGTGAATCAGAAAGTGGAGTGGTTGGCAATTTGTACATCGATTGCTTAGACGACGGTGACCTTGTCAGAAACCACAAGTGTTCCTGACGAAACAGGTTATCCTTGTGAGCTGGTTACACAATACAAGGGACCTGATCGACCTCGTGAGCCCAGAATGGATACGCACACATGCTGCAATGTGTTTTGGATCAAAGGAGAAGACGTAGTTGCATATCGAAGAGGCGTAGGATGAGGAAAAGGAGAGACGTGGGAAAGCATGGAGCTTGAAGATGTTGACTGGGTACTGGGCTGGTGAAGACGACAGACTTGTTGAGTCAAGGGCTATACATCTTGCGATTTTTCTGGCACGACAGTGAAATTCGCATCATGTGGTGACCAACTCTATAGAAATGATAGACGTCACGCTTCATGAGCGCAACCAATCCAAGAACATGAGTCATTCCTTGCCCCACCATTGTTGAGGTGAGAATGACACAGGGGGGCGAACTTGAGCCTGTGGGGGACATCAATCTCGCGTAACGTGCCAGAGACGACTGCTGGAGGGCCCCCCCGGGGGGGGGGGTGGCAATGGCTCGAGCGAGAGACTTCTCAAAAGAGAGATCTCGGGTTTAGAGAGAGACAAGAGGAGAGGGCGAAGACAGCCAGCAAATCATGAAGCCCACGGCCATCTGACCGAATGAACCAGCTAAATTCCAACTCCGTATGACATTATAACCACATCTGACCAGTCTCACGGTCCATCCCAGACTCACTCTGCAACCAGGCAACCCCAAGACATGCAAATATCCATTTTCAATTCTTCATGCAAGACACAAACCCCCTACAGTATAATTCCCAGCTCGCCCCGATCGATCCCATCCTCGGAAAGATTTGGGTAATAAGGCACCATAGCATCGGCCTGCATGACATACGCATCATTATAGATGCGCCAGAAAGGCTGGCGCACCTTGCGGGCAGGGTGGAAGAGCCCAGCCCAGACGTAGTTCATGACGAGGCCGGGACCCACGGCGACGCGGATGGCCTCGATGGCCTCGATTACGCGGTCGATTACGTGGGGAGACTGCTCGTACGCGTTGGGGAGGATTAGGTTGAGGCAATGCAGCATTGCGTCCTCGAGTCCGAGCCCCACGACACCGAGCGCGATGTGCTTCACCACCGACGCCGCCGTCTGCCGGTGCACCTGGTCGCGGTCGATGAGCGCATCCTCTAGTAGGGGAACCACCGCGTAGACGTAGTCCTTGGCCATCTCGCCGATGTATTCAAACAGGAAGGAAAGCGACTTGAGCACGCCCGTGCGCACGTTGAGTTCCGCTACCGAGGCGTACTCATTCATCAGCGCCGGCAGCACCGTGAATGGTGCGCAGGTCTCGGCGACAATGCCGATGGCCTGGGATGGGATGTTAGCAGACTGCAAACTGTGGTAGATGGTTGGTGTATGATTGGGATGGAGCAAAAGGACTCACAACTGCTGTGTTAACACGGCTCTGACGCTCCTGCACCCGCAAGTTGGACAACAACGTCGCCAGCACATCCTGGGGGCCGATGGCCTTGGCGATGAAGCCAAAGGTGTTGTTGGCGGCGCGGCGAATGCCCTTCTTGTGCGCCTTGAGCATGTCGAGCAGCTCGAAGCAGATACGCATCCACTCGCGCGCGTTGACGGACTCGGGCCCGCGGTCAGCGATACGGCCGACCAGGTCGACGACGTTCTCCTGCACACGCTCGTGCCGGTTGCGAAGGATGGGCGTCAGCCGCGGCAGCAGGTCCTTGATTGGTGGCTGCATCTGGTTGATGCCGACGACGGTGACGATGGACCGCAGGGCGCCGAGGATGGCGCCGAGGACTTCGGGGTACTCCTCGCCCAGGTACTCATAGAGCACGATGCCGAGCTTGCCAAGGAGGGCGTCTTCGCCGCACTGAGCCATAACCATAGCGATACGGGAAATGAGGTCGGCCGCTTGCTGCCGAGTAGCCGCGCTCTTATTGTTGAGCCGCCAGAGAATAGTGCTGACAATCTGTGGCAGATATGGCTTGGTCCTTGTGCCCAATGCGTTCACACACGAGCCGAAGGCGTTCAACACCACGACATCTTCGACAGACTGCTCCTGGAACGAGTGCAGGATACCGTCGATGAGTCGCTCCTCCAGCCTCTCGCCGATGTCAGCAGCACCAAGAGATGCGACGAGCTTCTCAATGGTCTCGACCGTCATCTTACGGTAGGCCTCGCTCTCGTCCTTCAGGTTGCCCACAATCCTCTCCAGGATTTCGCTAACCCCAACTTTCTGCCCGAGATCGCAAGTGGTCTCCACAACCGAGCGGTAGTTCCGCTTGTCCAGTGCAACTCTGCGGACCCAGAAGTTGGAAAAGAAATCGTCCAGCACGTGAGACTTGAGATAACCTGCCGTGACACCCTCAGTCTGAGACATCTTGGAAAGCACTGTCAAGACCACACGCCTCATTTCGTCGTCGGGGCTCTGAAACTCTCGCAGCACAACGTCCATAATCTGCGAGGTGTAGTAATTGGCGTACTCCTCATCCATCAACGGGATGATGAACCCAACAGCCTTTAAGAAGGCAGCCAGGTTCTTTCCTCGTTGCCGCTTCGTGCCCGTCCACAGCGGGTTGAGAATGCTGTCGAAACTCTCAATGCCGTAAGGGTTGGCTGCCTCGGCCAATGCCGCCGTTGCGAGCGCCGTGACGGTACGCACCTTGGTCTGCTCGTCGTTCAGGTTGGGCCTGATGCAGTCGACCAGGTCTGTGAGGTGAGGAAGGACCGAGCAGCCCATCAGGATGGCAATCTGCTGAACGATCTTCACACCAGTGTGCCGTGCCTGCCAGCTCTTCTTGGTTCGCGTCACAGCTCGGAGGAACGGGATGAGTGCGGGTATTCCGAGGGCTGAGGCGACGACGGCAAAGGCACGGGCCGTAGTGTTCCGGACATACTCGTCGACGTGGTCGATATCGGGTCGCATGGTGCTGATCATGGTTGACAAGCCGGCGGCCTTGGCCAGGTTGGAGATGATCTCACGGCCCTCGACTCGAGCATAGTAGTCTTGGTCGATCAGGAGAGGCTCGATGACAACAAGGATCTTGTGTGTGTATGGCCTCACCAGTTCGTCCAACTTGTACAGTACTCGGTCGATGACCTTGACCAGCAAGTGACGCTCCTGGTCCTCGAGTGTCCTCTCCATCAGAAGCGGCAGGATCTGGTTGAACAGCGGGCCGGCGCCGAAGCTTCGGGCATTGTCGGTCAGCTGACGCAGTGCAGTCTTTCGCATGGGCGGTGTACCGTTCTTGATCTTGAGGAGCAGCCTCATGATCTTCCTCTCCTTGAGCTCATCCACGCTCAAGTGTTCCTCGTCAACAGTTTCGGTTAACTTGGAGAAATACTGCATGTCCTCGGGCTTGAAGAATTGCAGATCACCAACGCCGGGGATCTCCTTTGGTAACTGGTTGCCGCCCAGCCGCGCTGAGTTGGGATCCTGCATCATGAACCCGGTCGTCTGGACCGGTGTCTGCATGAGCTTGTGTGCAGGGGCACGCACTGGGGCGTAACCCGGCGGCGGCTCGAGAACCTTGTACCCGTCGGCCTCGCCAGGAAGGATGGCGTCGAGCTCCTCGTCGCTAATGGGCGCATTCCGTACGGACATGTCCATACCGATGGGAGCTGTCGGGAGCATCGAGCCCTGAGAGGGGTGCATGGGTGTAGCGAGGCCGGTGTTGCCAACGGGGGTAGCGGCCGGGGCCTGGTCCCAACGAGACCGCTTCTTGGGGGCTTCGGCGCCTGGGAGCTGGATAGCCGGGGCTTCGTCCCACCTCGACCTCTTCTTCTTCTCGGGTTCCGGTTGCGGCGCAGGTGCCGCGTCGTCGGTCGAGCTCACGTCCCACCTCTTCTTGCGCTTCCGACCAGCCGCAGCCTCAGTAGAGCCGGCTTCCTCGTTCTCCTTGTCTCCGTTGGACAGGGCCAGCGTGGGCTTGTGTTCCTCGGTCACGGCGGGGTCCCCATTCTTCATCTTCTCCTCGATGGCCGTCCTCACACGCTCTTCTTCCCGCTCCAGCTCCGCCTTTTCCATGACGCTCCTGTATGTCTCGCCATCCTCACCCGCGGCACCCGCCTGCCTGTTGGCCGCAAAGGGGTCGGCGCGCGTGGGTGTCAAGACGCGGTTGAAGCGCCTCTTCTGATAATCCGTCTCCCGGTCCGAGATGCGGTTGCTGCGCTCGCCCTTTCCCAGGAGCACATCCTCTTCTTCGACGCCCTCGCCCCGTGCGAACTCGTCAATCTGCGACTGGGTGGCGGTGTACTGGCCGACCAGCCGGCGAGAATTGTCAGGGCCATCGACGTCCATGTCATCGCCATTGTCGTCTCCGGCAGGCAGCGAGGTGTGATAGCCGGCGAACTTGTCGGCGCCATTGCGCTCGTACAGGTCGGTGTCGTAGGCTTCGGTCAGGCTGGCCTTTGTGGACGAGTCGCGCTGGGACGAAAGGTCTCGCGAGGCTCCTTTCCTGGCCGCTGCAGCGGCGTTGCGCTCGGCCTGCAGCTTGCGGATCTGGTCGAAGTCCGAGTCCGACATGGTTGCGAGATTGATCGACTACATGTATCGTGTAGTTTCGTGTCTGTAGAGCTGTGCCACGGGATGAATGCGGATTCGGGCGGGCTGTTTGGAGGGCGTTGATGGTTTGGGGAGGAGGCGATTCGCGAAAATTAGCTCGGTCATGAAATGTTAGGTACTCCGTAGACTAGGTAGGTACCTGGCCAGCTAGCCTGCTGTAGCGCAAGGCTGTGAAGCCAGGTGGGTCTTTGGACGAGCAGGGGGGTTTGGTGGCGGCTCTCCAACCCCAGGTCTTTGTTCTTAGGACAGTGCACAAGCTCTCTCTTCTCGACTCCCTTGGCCGAACCGTGGACAGACTGGATGCTGTTGTTTTCAATTCAGAAAAATAATTGCATATGGGTATCATTTCCATCAGCCTGCCCGGGGGACCGAAATCTGCTGGATAAGCCCCCCTCCCAAAATCTCCTTCCCCAAACCACGAACGCCGTCTTGATGCCGGCCTTGGCGATTAGTGCCTGCCGTGTCACCGAACAGTCCCATTGTATAAATTTGACCCCAAGACCTCCCTCGAACCCATCACACCCCCAGCTTACAGCTGCTTATTGTATACCCCCCAGAGCGATCCCTTCAAATCCCGTACCCGGCCGTTAGCCCGTTCCCCTAGGTGTTGACACCCTCATCGCTCAAGAAGCGAGACTGTCCACGGACCCTCAATTGGATTGAACTGCCTCTCTTTCTCGTCGAGAGGCAGATACTCATTCCCCTGCTCTAGGACCATCCTAGCCTCTCGTATGGCCTGGTCGGGAAGCAGCATCTCCTCCTCATCCATTGCCCTGGGCTGGAACAGAAGCTTCATGGCGTACACGCCCTGCTTGGCGGAGCAGGAGAATTTGACATGAGGGTTCAGGATCCAGACCGTGACAGCCTCCTTGCCTCCCTGCAGGACGACCTTTGCACTGCCAGAGCGAGCTTGGGTGGCTATGAGTGCCGCAGCGAGGCACTGAGACAGAGATGGTGTGACCGACAAGTACGAGTCCTTGCCGACGCCAGCCTGCTCGGCGAGGTTGAGCTTCCACTTGAAGAGCGACAGCCCATTCTTGCGATTATCGAGACGACCGAGCTGGGTCTTGCACTTGCGGCAGTGTGCATCCAGAACACGGAACCCACTGAAGTCCTGGGACACGATACTCTCGTGTGCGGCATCGTAGCGAGGGATCTGTACGACGGCAAGTCAGCGAAGGCGTATTAGGAGGAATTAGAAAGGCAATCTAAGATGTGACTCTGGCTAATCGGGGTGGGCTCAAGGACTCTGAGCACCATCGGTGAAAAACCGAGTGATTGGCTCCCTGCCTCGGAACGCGCGAACCGCAGTGTAGACACGAGGGTTCGCTTGTTCCTCGGTAGCTCGCAGAGCGCAAGACGGGCCAGTGGTTCGATCTCGGGCAAATGTATAGGTCGCCACACCATCAAGGAGGCGGACACCTTCTTTGATGCCCTAGCTGGGTGGGGGGGGGGCACGTAGGGAGTTGGGACGGGAAGCAGGCTCCACGCCCACGTTGGTTTGAAATGCTTACCAGGAGACAGCTACAGTCGTTCTGGGAGAAGAGGATCGTCATGAGGTCAACAAGGCCAACACCGTCCTGTGCAGAAATTGTAGAGTTGGCACCGTAGCCACGAGAAGCCAGCTGATCCTCAGAGGCCTTGTCCTGGGCATTGACGCCAGCGCCAGCACCAGCACCAGCCACGTGGGCATCCGTGGGCTTGTGGCAATGCCAGAACTCCATCATCTCTGCCCAGTTTTCACTAGGCAAGTCCTTGAATGCCTCAATGTTCTCTCGCAATGTTATGAGCTCATTGCACTCTCGACAGGCAACGCGCAGTCCTGGCTTGAGGTCGGCTGCGGACCAAGGCACGGCATCAGCCGCGACGCGCAGTGCAGCCTGGGCTTCCTCTGGGGTGGGGAACAGGCGCCAGCTCATCTTATCGAGGCCTGGCTTGACCTCACCAGGGAGATGCTCGCCAGTGATGCGAGTTCTGACGGGGAGACGCAGCTTGGTGCTGGCGCCTTCATGGTCGACGATCAAATGCAACCCATCCTTCGCGACGAGGACCTTGGTCTTGTGAGTTGATTGGGTGGGGAGGTGGATGACCACAGAGATGCGACCAAGGCGCGGTAGAAACTCGGCGTAGATGTTGGGCTGGCCTGCCAGGATAGGGGACGTAGCTGATGCAGGGAACTGGGAGTCTGCCGCCATGTTAAAGACGATGCAGGGCCAGCCGAAGCCTTGCAGCTAAGGCCTGTCATTGTCAGTCCCGGGAACGTTTTCTAGGCATCACCATCAGAATACGGACATACATGTGGCAGTGACCAAGCACAGGCAGAAGTCTAAGACAGGAACACAGCCGAGAGGGTATTTTGTTATGTCGGTGTAGGATTGTTTCGGTGTAAGGTATCATGGTTGAGCTTAGACAGGTCGTGATGGCAGAAAGTGATGCTGGTTGCATTGCAGTGTTGAGCTTTAGTGAAGTGGATGAGTCAGCATGGTTGAGACCCTACCCCTCGCGGAACCGTTATTGGAAGGGCTCGCCCCCCCCCCCAAATGAAACTGCACCCACGCAACCACCCCTTCTCTCGGTATTGAGAGACCACCAGAACTTTCTTGGTCACGGAATGTCTTTACATGAGTTTGCCTTGAATCGAAATTATCACCGTAGTGCTCTTTGTCAATGAACGTTATTGCTGTGACTCCTCTTGCGAATACTACAGGAAAAAGGAGAGGACGATTAACTGCACCTTGGAAAAAGGAGCCACCCACCTATTTTCCCAAGATCTCCAGGATAATACCCGCCGCCTTATCCCTCCCAGCATACTCAGGATGCCTTGTCCCAAGCGCTCGCGCCCTCTCACGGAAGCCCTCCCGATCGCTCAACAGCACCTTCTTGAGCGCATCGCCAAGCTCGACCCTCTCCCACCGCGGCGCAGCACCTTTATTGGCCCACACCCCGACCCTGTTCAGCTCGACCCGGTTGCCAAAGTCGTAGCAGTCGATCCACCCGGGGACCAGCACTTGCGGCACCCCAGCAGCGATGGCCTCGTGGTGCGAGTTAGCCCCGCCGTGGTGCACCGAGCAGGCGACGTGGCCGGACTGGAGGATCGCGCACGGGTCTGCCTCGACCCACGGCGTGATCCGCACCCGGTCTGCTGATATCTCAGGCCCTAGCGTGTCGTGAAGGACCTCCCAGTCGCCGTCCCAGGGGGCCTGATCGCCCGTGTCCTTCCGCTTCAGCTTCCACAGCACCTGCAGCCTTCCCTGGCCGCCCGCGTGCTTTTGCTGCTCCTCAGCTGCCGCATCGAGAAGGTCGCGCAGAGCGAGCGCGAATTCGAGTGCCTCGCACGGCTTGACTGCGAACTGCGTGCCCAGGTTGACGTACACCGTCGGGCCCCGAGAAAGCCACCTCTCCAGCTCCGGGTCGACTTCAGCCAGCCGCCTCGAGGGCCGCACGATGGGCCCGCACGGCGTGACGTGGCTCGGCAGCACGCTGAACGGGTAGTCGAGATCCTCGCTCACTTGTACGTGTTAACCACCTGCTATGGGTCCCCGAGTAATGTGTTCTGGAACAGTCCAAAACATGAAAGACGGGAAACCGTAAATGGAGAAGAACAGTACTTACTGGCGCACACCAGGCGGACCCCAGGTGGTGGCGCGCTGACGACCCCCAGGTCCGCGAGCGTCAAGAGCCTTAACGAGGCGTTGCCAGTGGCTGCGCGCAGCAGTCGCACCGCCTCGCCCAGCCTCGTGTCTGTGAGCATCGTGAAGGCCAGTACGAGCAGCAAGCCCGCATTCATGGGGATGTACTGCCACGGCACCGGGAACGGCAGCGCCGAGCCGATGACTGGGTACTTCCACAGTGCGGCGGCGCGCGGCTGCAGTGGCACGGCAAAGTCCTTGATCGTGTTGGGTGCCAGCACCGTCCACCGTAGCCCCAGGTTGAACGCCGCCGTCAGCGCCGGCACGTGCAGAGGGTCCACCACCGTCAGGTCCGGGCCCACCGTGCCGATGAGCTCTACTACCTGCGGGTAGATGCCGGCGATCTCGGCCGGCTGCCATGGCACTGCAGCATTCGGAGTTAGCTACTAAAGACTGATGGGCATGGCGCTGAGAACCTGGCTGCGGTGGACCACCATCTGCCCTGGGCCTGTCTCAAAAGCCATCATGTGACGACGCGTTGTGGGATGTAGACCACGGATAGCACATTTCTCTTCGCGAAAGTGTTAGTATTGTATGAGGATGCTACTCACTGGCGCCGTAGGAGAACTGCCGCATGAATCTCGCAGCGTTCGCAAAATTAGGCAGGGGCAGCTCCCACGCCTCTGCGATGCCCGTCTCGGGCCGCATCATGGCCTGGAACTGCGAGATACCTTTAATGCTGTGGAAATGGATCTGATGCGGTGCCGTCGCCAGGAGCGTCTCGTCCGCCAGCTTGATCGCCTTCTTCACTTCGGGGTGCATACAGCGTTCCGAGCCGATGTGAAGCTCGACAGCCGCACCCGTCGCGAGAATCGCGTAGGCCGTCGCCAAGACGACGTTGGCTTGGCCATAGTCGCTGGAACACAGGAAGAGAATCTTCCTCGAGCAATCTGCCATTGTGTCGTTTCGGGCGAGCTTGCCTTACTACTCACCGGCCTAGAAGGAAAAAAAAAGAGCCCCATTACTGAGGCGCTATGAGTGAGAAGATCACCCGCCTCCTTCCATCATTCCGAGGCCGGTTGGTCACGCAGGAATAGTCGGGGTGGCCCACTCATTTCTTGCAGGATGCGTAACCCCCTGGATCATGCACGTTGGTCCCATCAAGTGGGCCGTGTCAAAACCCCAGAGGATCTCAAAATTTCGACCAAAAAGTGTTTTGGCCACAGGGGCCATCCCAACTCGCTTGCCAAATCTTCCAAGGTTGTCTACTTGGGTAAGTGATGTTGGCGTGCCAGTGGGCCGTACCAGGAAGCAAGAAGCTGGCAATGGCATCAACTTTAGAACCATGCGCCGACAATGTCATAATTCAGGTTGAAGATACTTGACAAGCTTTTTACTCCCACCAGTAACCAATTTTGAAAAAGAATTGGCCCGATATTTGCCTTGCTCCCGACTCCAACCTGTCTTTTTATTTGCATCCTTGGTATGCTTGAATGCTGTTACAGAGCCCAAGGGCTCGAACAGGCTATTCTTCTTATCAAAGACAATCGAAATCGAGACACCAGAGATTCGCCCGAGAAAAGGTGACGAAGGAATCATGAGAGGCGTCTCACCAATCGCCCTCCCAAACTGAAACACGATGTCTACGTGTAATTATTGTATACCGGATGATGGTCAGACTATGGAACAGTCGTTTTACCTCAATCTCCACAAGCCACATTAAATGCCCAGGTGTTACTATCATTGCTGAGGTGTCAGGCTCCCCATCCACCCACGCAGTTGGGGAAACCACTTAAGCCGGACTAATTGGATGATTTTTCATGTTTTAGCTACATTTTCAAGCCAGTGCTAGTCTAGTGCCTCGACAGAGACTTGCTGCCAGCTGAAAAACTGGTCGAACATCATGCGAGATGAAACCATTTAAAATGGACAACGTCTAGTCTTGCGTGAGTCATTTAGATGGCAGCGGTCGGATATGTCTGTATAACGCTGAATTGCTTCGGCTCAGAGATTGTTGTTTGTTACTTACACTAGACCTCTTTGCAACAATGCCGTTGGGTTTGTAGACTTGGTCTTCGCTAAGATCATGTCCAGCTTGCAGATACGCAGGATTTGGCTGACCAGATCAACGTCGAGATTTCTAGGACAACTCATCCCATAGATTACCATTACGACTGTTTCTGTGGTGGAGGGGAGGATATGTGCAAGTCTGCGGAAGAGGCTCGTCAACGGTCCTTCGAGAAGCGGATGCTCCTGTCACCGGCGAGGAATTTCGTATCGACTCAGCAGCTGCAATCTGGAAGACTAAATTGTGGATTGTAAATCATCTTCTTGCTGTTGAGCTGCTTCTCTACGAGTGCGGAAATTTGGGGTGTTGATTTGGCCGGGAATGACAATTCAATCTGGGGCAATAGATGCCGGAGTAGTGAAAAGAAGATTGAAGAATACAGAACAGTGAATTTGGAGAGAGGTGATTGATTTTCCGGAATTCTTTACGGGGACACGCTGTGGAACAAAGTCCCGGGACAATTCAGAACGAGGCACAGCAAGCCAAAGAAGAAAGGGAGTAAAGAGAAGGGGAGAAGGGGGGGGGGGAGAAAACTAGTCGTCTTACCACCCACAAGTGCCCGAACTACCGTACCATTTCAGAAAATCCGTTCTCGAGTTCCGACAATACTTGCAAGAGAGGAAAGTGGAAGCTCGACTGGCAATACCATCAGCCGCCTAGACGCACTTACGGGATAAAACGCGTGCGGGCTCGCCGTTGTGATAGCGTGATCCTTCCCGAATGCCTGCAGTGGCTCCATGATCGTACCATCCGGACGCTGGGACACACATGCCACCCGGCATCCAAAGCTAGACCATCTAGACCTTTAGAAGTGAAGACCTGCCATGCACAACAGCACAGGCAGAAAAGTGCAGGCAAACGAATCCTTTCACCTGATAGGTGGAAAATTGGCCGTCCTCAACCTGGATTGAGACTTGTCACTTTTCCCGCCGCCGGACAACGAGAACAACGTGACTAGGTATATTCCAGAGATGATTGTATCGTCGGCGCCATCCAGAACACCCTGTCACGCGTGGACCGTGAGCGGTGGCCAGACGGGATAACATGACCTCGCCGGCGCAACGAATTGGCCTGGCCACAGCCGCAAGGGCGGCAGAGGATGGAATACTTATAGCAACGAGTCTCGCAGGTATCCAAGCGTGAGATGGTCAGACTCACACAAGCATCAGAACAACAAGACCAGCGACAGGCAATATCGACAGAACCTCTATTACACCATCCACCATGTCGGCCACAACACAAGTGACATCCGGCACCGACCTGGGCGCGGGCCCAACCCTTTCTCTGACGGGTGCTGGCGAACAGAAGCCAACGAGGCCCTTGACGAGAGATGAGGCCGTCGGCTTCGAAGTCGACTCCCCGGACACGTGGAACGACTTCCACAAGCGCGTGCACAAGCTCAAGCCTCAGGGCGACTATGATGTCGACATGAAGATCCTCGCCTGCGGCGTGTGCGGGAGCGACGTGCATACGCTCTGCGGCGGCTGGGGCGACCAGCACTACCCCCTCTGTGTCGGCCATGGTTAGTCCCTACCCTGCTTCTTTTCTTTTGACGAACTCCTTGAAACCTCCATGTCCTGTCTCGATATTAACAAATGTGTCCCCTTTGACAGAAATCATCGGCCTCGTAACCCGCATCGGCCCCAAGGTAACACTCCATCAGATAGGCGACCGCGTCGGCGTAGGGGCCTCGTCCTGGGCCTGCCTCGACTGCCGGCAGTGCAAGAAGGGCAACGAGCAGTATTGCGCGCACCAGCTGGACACATACGGCGCAAAGTGGCCCGACACGGGCTACGTGACCAAGGGCGGCTATTCATCACACATCCGCATCCACGAGTACTACTGCTTTCCCGTGCCCGAGGAGCTCCCCACCACCGTTGCGGCGCCTATGATGTGCGCCGGCCTAACGGTGTACTCGCCGCTTAAACGGAACGGATGCGGGCCGGGGGCCAAGGTCGGTGTAGTCGGCGTCGGCGGGCTTGGCCACCTGGCCGTCATGTTCGCACGGGCCATGGGAGCGGATGAGGTCTGGGCCTTTATGCTCGACCACAGCCTGGACTCGGACGCGCGCGAGCTGGGCGCGACGGGTGTCATCGTCATGAGCGACGAGGGCGTGCAAGAGCAGCACCGCCACACCTTCGACCTGATCCTCAACAGCGCCAGCTCTAGCGTCAACTGCGCGCCCTTCCTGCCGCTGCTGGACGTGCATGGCCGCTGGATCAGCGTTAGCATGCCGGCCAAGGAGGACAGGGGCACTGAGGTGTCAACGTGGACGCAGATCGAGAACGGGTGCCTGATCGGGGCGTCGCACCTCGGCTCGCGCAGGGAGGCTCTCGAGATGCTGCGGCTCGCCGCCGACAAGGGGGTCCGGACGTGGGTTGAGGAGGTTGACATCAGCAAGGGGGGGCTCAAGGCCGCGCTCGAAAGGTGTCGTAGGAGTGATGTCCGCTATCGCTTCTGCTTGACGGGGTACGACAAGGAGTTTGGTGGGGATATCAAGGATCGTGAGGATTGATTTGATAGTCAGGAGTCCGTGAATGTGTAGGTTCAACCAGGAAAGCCAGGCATAGTAATGAACAATGAACTTTACAACTCTTTGGCCAAATTTCCATCTGTGCGACCCGAGAGGGGGGCTATCCGCGGATCTGCTCGAGTTAGGCCAGGCGAAATCAAAAAGACACATCAGTTGCGCGACGAGTATGTAAGTACTGTGCGTAGAATGAAGCGAGATCTCCAGCAAGAACGGTAACAAACACGAGAGGCTGACCATGACGAGCCGCAGCCATCAGGTCGAGGACAAAGCACCTCATACGTGATCAGGCCCTCACATCATAGACAACACAAACAGTTGGGAGGAAGGCAGGCGCCAGAGGACCGGGCGAGAGGTAATAAATAACTCGCTGTGTTGGTTCTGTGTGTGCAAGTCTGGTCCTCCGTTTTGTCTATCACCACAACAAACCACTCGCCACACCAAGGACCGCTGGGCCATGCTCGACAATCGCCCCCAAGACATCAACCTCACCGGCTATGGGGACGGCGAGAAACTCTATTCCTCGGCACCCTCCTCAGCGGCAGGCTCCTCAACCTCGTCCTCCTCCTCATCCAACGAGCCAGCGGGTACGTCGTAAAGACGCAGGATGCTCTTGTTAGGGTCCTTGACGAGCACATACTTCCCGTCCCCGCCGGCCGCGTTGAGCACCATGTCGGAGATGGTCCGCACAATGCCCCAGCCATTGGACAGCGACAGGTTCATCTGGTTAGCGAAGTCGCGCGGCTTCCACCCGATGACGCCCAGGATCACATGCTTGTCGTTGGCCTTGGGGTTGACTCGGGAGACGAATCTGTAATTGGAAGCCCGGTGCATCAGTACGCATTCACAAGGGGTCGCAAGCTCGGACGGAATCTTTGCACAAGGGGGAGGAGGAGGATGGAGCATGGAAAAACCAACCCAATCTTCATCTGGTCTGTCTTGGCCAGGATGCTCTGCACGGTCCACCGGGCAAGCTTGCAAGAGTTGTTCTTCATCTCGGTGGCGACAACGGCACCGCGCTGCGACACGAGCTTGGAGCGCCAGTCCAGGGCGCCGCCGCTGCCCTGGGCCTTGCTGTCAAACTCGTTGAGGGCGTGCACGCGCAGGAACTGGTCCTCACCGCTGATGGCGTTCTTCTGAACGGCGTCGAGCTCCGTCCGCACCACCAGGTACACGGGGGCCTCGTCGTTGATGCTGATGTCGAACTTGCGGTACCGGTAGGCCTTGGACGCGGGCGGCTCCGTCTCCTCGGCCGCGTTGTAGAAGGGGTTGCCGTGTGCCATCTCCACCTTTTGCGACTCGAGCACCACCTGGTTGGCGAAGTTGTGGTTGATGTAGGTCGCCTCCTCGGCCAGCGCAGCCGGTTGGTTGATGACGTCCTTGGAGCCCTCGGACGCCTCGAGCGGCGCATCGGCCGCGTTCTCGTTGACCGTGACCATGTCCAGCGCAGCGTTCTCGCGCTTGTCCAGGAAGACCTTGTTGCCCTGCTTGACGATGACAATGTCCCAGGGGTAGACGGAGCGGGGCGCGCACATGAGCATGGACAGCACACTGTCGGTAGCGAAGACGGTGGCCTCATCCTTGTCGGCGAGCTCCTGGATGATGGGGTCGGACGACGTGGTGACGTTGTAGGCAGCGCGGTCGATGGGGTTGAGCTTCTTCTCGGCCGACTTGACGGGCTGCTTGTCGAAGGAGCGGTCGTAGTAGGACACGAAGCCGTAGCTGTCGATGTCCTCGCCGTCGTCGGCGTCCAGGTTGAGCTTGAGCAGCCTGTTGAAGTCGATCTCCTCGAGCAGCTTCCAGTCGGCACGGATGTTGATGGAGGCGTCGCGGTTGCGCTGAGGCTTGTCGTAGTCCTTCCAGCCAAAGCGACGGCCGCCGCCGCCACGGCCGCCGGCGTTATTCCGTCCACCGCGCCCGCTGTCGTAACCACCTCTGCCTCCACCACGGCTGTTGAACTGTTGGCGTCCAACGCCACGGGCGTCCTGTCCTCCTCGGGCACCGCCACGCTGG
The DNA here is from genome assembly GCA_038088545.1 of Diaporthe humulicola. Lineage (NCBI taxonomy): Eukaryota > Fungi > Ascomycota > Sordariomycetes > Diaporthales > Diaporthaceae > Diaporthe > Diaporthe humulicola. The sequence goes on along the minus strand of JBBWSL010000053.1, from coordinate 55,392 downwards.
CCACGACCGCCACGTGTGAATACGGCGCCACGGCCGAATCGGGATTTGCCGCTGTCACGAACGTTGGAGACGACGGAGAAGGAGGCTTCGTCTTGCTCGACAGGTGGTGCGGCAAAGAGCGAGGCGCTTGCAGAGCCGTAGGTCTGTTGGTCTGGAGGGATGGGATTGTGTCAGTAGAGTGGAGCACGCCGTTCGAGTCTAGAGTCTAGAGTCTAGCATGCCCGGGCAGACGGCGGTCGTGCCACCTGCATCGCATGGACGAGGACGTACCTCTGTAGTTCCTATTGTACTGGGCCCTTCCACCACGGCCGTCGCGGCCGTCCTTGCCATCAGCAGTCCAGTCGGCCATGCGGCCCAGCTTATCCCCCTTGGAGAAGGGTGCGTAGGGGACGCCGTTGAAGGTGGTCTCGGTGGTGACTGGGGGCCCCCATCCGTCGCCGTCGGGCAGCGCCGCGATAATGTCGGCGATTGATGTAGACATGATGGGTGTTGTGTACCGTCAAGCGAGGCAATGCGATGCAATCAATATCTGGGGAGCCTGAGGTCTACGTTGGCGGATATGTCGTATCGTTGCTGTCGGGCGAGTTTATCGCATGCGTTGCCGCCCTGGATGGTCGATGGTTTGTTTGTGCAAATTCGTCAAAAGCTGCAGAAATTCCATGTTTGGTGGGGTCCGGGCCTGCGTAGCAGCCTTGGCGGGTTCTGACTATGGAAGGCGGCCAGGAGCTTGGCTAAGTGCTTCCCCTTCCTAATCCCCGCATGACAACTCGCCGACCACCCCCCCCCCCCGGCCTCGACTGGCTGTGAGGCAGGCTTCAGGGTTAGGTGTGAACGCAAAATAGCATGAGCCTGTTATTTTCGTCACTGCTTCTGTTCTCGCATAATCCATCTCATCTACATTCTCTCGCTTGAATCTACGCCCTTTTCAAATGCACACGGACCACCTACATCCACTCAGATCTCTATGGGCAACCAAGAACTCCAAGGCTTTGGGTTCCAGCAGCATTCTGACAACACAAACCCATACATGCATAATCGTGAATCATACTGATGCTTTGGCAGGTTTCCCAGCGATTGAAAGTGGTTGGAATTGTATAAAAAGCTCAAAACTCCAATCTTACCTTGCCTTACAGACATCAACAGGTTCCTTTCAGGGAGCTCTTGCCGTGTTACCAATTGAAATCTTCAAAGTTGACACCCATACCTTTCTAGTTTGGCCCCAAACTTTTATTGCCATATCATCACCTACTAAAGACTAACCCAAGATCATGGGAGCTTGGAGGAATATGCCTCAGGACTACTGTGAAAATCAAATCCTCGCTGGACTGGACGGGCCTTTTGCTCGCCGCAACAAAACCGGCAAGGGCCTGAATTCCCATTGAACAAACTCCCGTGACATTCATCACGCAGAACTCGTTCTTATGCCGATCTTTTGTTTTTGAAACATTGAGTTGATGGACCGCGAGACCGAGCTCGAAGCCTTCATCCTCGCCAACAGGGATGTTGAGCTGAGCAAAACTCGGAGCTGTCCTGTCCAATCGCTCGAATACAATGGGGAGGCGGGGGAGGATTTGGCAAATGCTTTCATACCCTGATAGATCATTCGGGTGTTGGAAAGGAACGAACGAAAAGATGCTCAACTGTCGCTTGGTATTCCAGCAAGCTATCTAGTGCTTTTATTCGAGTGACATCGGCCCGGGTCTCGGGGATCGAGGGCTTGGTTGTCTCACCGGTGTTCTTCTCCTCTGGCAGTATTATCCGATAACTGACTGCAGACCGACCTGTGTCCCACAATCGGTGAAGGCGAAGTAATTAGTGATCCAGGATGTGGCACAGAACACGTGCATTGAACACGTAAAGGCAAAGGCAAATGATAGGCAGGATCATGTTATCCAGGGCGATTCCAAAAATATAGTTTGAAGTTACAGTCCCAAGCAGGTTGCCGTCTATGATGTACAACACTGGTGGGACTGGACCTTGTGTTCGAATGGTAGCCTAAAAGTCATGGAGGCGCTTCGGATGATTTTGGTGCTGGCCTGAACCTTGTTCAATGTTCATAAACACCTGGGCAACAACTTCGAGTGCCTCACGCATAGAAAATGCAGGCAAGTCAAAATAAAGCCGTGAATCCAGCCAGATTTCTCATGTGACCAGATCTACTTCTAATCTATGGGCTCTGGAGGGCGTGGGACCGGGGTGGGGAGGGGTGCTCTCGATGAGGAAGATAGGATCAGATTATTGAAGGAGAATGGCATGCCTGCTAAAGAGAGAGCCGTTGTAAGATACCACAGTAAATATGGACTGCTTCCAGAAGGACCGTGAATGCATGTTGGAAGCGAGACATCCCATAGGATGAAAAAGACTTTCCAAGACAGCATCTGAGAATTTCTGGATCGGAAGCAGTTGGTGATACAAACAAGTATCTAAGACTGCCAGAGGTAGTCGCAAATATTCCGCCCGCACAGGTCAAGGAGACGGTTTCCAAAATGAGAAGTTGGAGAACTTTGGAAGGGCGTACTCGACAAGACTTATCTCGGACCATGTCTCTTGGGATTCATGGGCATAAAGTGGCATTCATGAAAATGAGTGTATCTTGTGCTACTTCACCTCTGCTTGCTGTTGAGGTAGATAACTGTCAGTGAGATGGAAGAGAGCCCGGGATGTGAAATAGGTTCCTTGCACATGCGGCTGTGTCTTAGGAATTGTAGCTTAACAGCAAGGTGCGTGTCTACATGTGTTCTCATCTTCTCTGCCCAACAGTGCGACATGAATCAACCTTGTATGCACATCCACAACGGACAGTCAGCGATACGAAGTCGGAACTCGGGCTGCTAGAACCTTTTACTAATCAGAATGAAACGCAGCGTCTTGCTGGCCCCCCTAACCTACTTCGATGTGCCACATTTTAAAAGCCATACAATTCAGAAGGCATGTTTTTGTCGGATGGTATACATTCAATGTCTATTTGATATACTACCACCAGGTATCCAACAAGCAAAATAAACAACTAGTCTGATGGAAGAGGCAATCAACCGGTCTTCTCTGTAGGCGCGCTGCTACCATCGGCACTGTTGTCCCGGAGCTTCTCGTCTACCCTCTCGGTCGTGGTGGTGGCGAACACACCGTTGCCCGACTCAGCGCCACCGAGGGCCCCATCCCGCGAGCTGGTGCGCTGGAAGTACGCGTGCGCCTCGTCTGAGAAGTCATCATCGGCCAGGACCTGCTCGCCCTTCAACTCCTTCTCGCGCTTCTCGGCCTCCTGCGCCTCCCAGTCGCGGCGCAGGTCCTCGATCTTCTGTTTCAGGTCGAGTTCGGGGTTGTAGTACTTGCCGACGCCCATCCAGCGCTCCCACAGGCTGAGATGGTTGGGGTGCACAGCGATGCCGTGGTACTCTGCCTCGCGGCCCTCAAGGATGTAGCGCCACCGGCGCTCCTGCTCCTTGAGGTCCAGTCCCGTCGTGTCAGGCAGCCACAGCCACGTCATGACCATGCCCGCCAGCCCGAACCACGGCACGACGTAGAAGCGCATCTGCGTGTCAATGTAGTTGTACAGCACGGATGCGAGGAGCGCTCCCGCCTTGCCCATGCACGCCGAGAAGCCGTGCGCCGACGCGCGCACGGGTGTGGGGAACACCTCTGCCGCCACCAGGAAGGTCACGGCGTTGGGGCCGAACTGGTTGAAGAAGGACGACAGGTAGTACATGGCCTGGAAAGATTTGATGCCCGCGGGCGAGGTGTAGTAGTCCAGCTTAAAGGCTGGGATGACAAAGGTCAGGAAGCACACCAGGAAGCCAATCTGCTGCATGTTCTTGCGGCCGTACAGCTTGTTGTCGATCAGGAAGGACGCCAGGTAGTACCCGGCGAGGGCGACGATGATGTTGTACAGGTTCCAGATCCAGTTGGTCATGACCGACTTGGGGTTGTCGCTGATGACCTCGATGAACTGCGACTGGAACAGCTTGTTGCCGTAGAAGAAGACGTCGTTGCAGAACCAGCAGCCGGCCGTGGCTAGCAGCCGGCCGCCAAAGTACTTGAAGGTCAGGCGCAGCGAGGTGACGTCGTAGCCCGTGACCTTGCTCTTCTTCTTGGCGATCTGCAGCTGCCGCGACGCCTGGGGCATCTTGTACGCGCGGTAGTAGGCGAGCCAGAGGGTGCCGACGGCGGGGATGGCGAAGGACAGACGGAAGACGACCTGAGTGCTCTGCGCCCCGTACGGCCCGTCGCCCTGGCCGTGGTGAAAGATGAGCAGCAGAACAATCAGCAGGGCCTGGTTGGCAAGCTGGCCCCAGCCCTGCATCAGGAAGGCGGTGGTAACCTTGCGGCCACGGTGCAGGCGGTCTTCGCGGGTTGAGACCTTGCCTGCCCCGACAGCGCCTTCCATGGACGATGTCGCGGTCATGGGGTACTCGCCGCCGACACCAAAGCTGTACACGAAGAGGGACCAGGCGTAGCAGATGACCCAGCCCTCGAGAGAGGTGCCCCAGGAGGCGGTAAGCATAACGAGACCAAGGACCATGATGAGGGCATCCTGGATCAGACCGAATCTCCGACCAACCCAGTCACCAATAATCTATAACACAAGGGGTCAGTGACTTTTTTTTTCTTTTTTTTTTTTTTGGATGAGACGGATGTTGCATGTACTTACACCGACAGCAACCTGACCGACCATGATGCCGACTACTTCGAGGTAGGTAACGGCGGCGATCCAGTTCACGGAGCACTCGCCATCGTCCGTCTTGCTGCCCCAGCACTCCTTCCAGCCATCGGTGGCGGCGAAGTAGCTGCTCAGGTTCCCAATGGAGAAAAGGACGTAGCCCTCCAGGCCGAGGCCAGCGCCGGGCAGGATGGCGTTGTGCCAGTACCAGCTCAGAGGGCTCAGAGGGTCCTTCTTCATCATGGAGCCGATTTGGGACAGCTCCTTCTTGGCCTCTGCATTGTCGACCGAGGTGACGAACTTGACGCGCTTGGACCAGGGCAGGTCGGCCCAGTAGACGCCCTCTGGTGTGTAGCTGTCGTCCGGATGTGTGATATAGTTGAAGATCTGACGCTCCTCCTCGGTGGTGACGCCGGCGTGGGGCGGATACCTGTAGGCCTCGTCTCCGGTTTCCGGCCCGTGAGGTACGGGGATCTGCCCCGTGGAGGGGTTGTGGTGTTTGTCGTGGGCAAGGAAGTTGGACATGTTGGCGGTTTAGAAGGGGGAGGGGGGTATATATGGGAGGGGCCAGAGGGGTTCCCGGGGTGTGTGTGCGCGCCCTCCTGGCTGCTGCTCCCTGCGACAGTGGTGGTGTTGAGGTGGTGTGAAGGCCTGGGTCGAAGACGAAGAGCCTTGGTCGAAGATGGGCGAGAGAAGCCGCAGAGGGGAGCTGTGGTCTTGACTGCAGAGCTCAGAGAGAAAGAAGGCCGGCGCGAGGGGGAGGATGGGAGGTTTTTAAGAAAGACGGGCCAGTCGCGGCGACGCTAGGCCTGGTCGAGGCGGGCGAGGCGAAAGGGTGGCACTTCGCGGAGCTTTACACAGTACTGTGGTAGCTGCGCGCTCCCAGGATGCCAGGATGCCGGGGTGCCAGGATACGGTGCGATGGTCGAGTGGGTGAAGGTGAACCCTGGGAAAAGAGTGTGGTAAAAAAACAAATAAAAAAAGGTTCACTGTGGGACTGTGTAGGGACCCCCCACCAGCAAGCACAGGGGCTCCACAGAATAGGTGTGAAAAATGGAGCGATGCGATGGAACGAGGGCCAGATGCTGCGCCGGGCGGGAGTGGTGCAAGCTGCTGGGCTGTCGCGGAGGCAAAATGGAGCAGCACAGGCCGAGTGGCAGAGTGGGAGGCACAATTGTGGGCGATTACTGTGGTACACTTCTTCTTCTTCTTCCTCTTCTTCTTCTTCACCACGAGAGCCCCAGCCCTAGCGCCAGCCAACACGGAGTTGGAGGTTAATCAAGAATTGCATTCAAGTCGGCACACGGCTTGTTTCTGCCAAGGGGTTGGCACCGAAAGCTTATGGCCGGCGGTGCGGCAGCGACGGACTGATGTCACTCTGGCAGTCCAGGCTCGGTGTCTCTTTCTGGCAGCTCTGGCATCTCTGGCATCTCTGGCATCTCTGGCATCTCTGGCATCTCACCACACAGACGAGGCGAGCATCGATCATGGCCGCGTATCTGCCAGATGGCGGGGCCATCTCGATCACCGTCGCAAGAAGAAGAAATATCTCACTTCAGCTCAGCTCAACCCCACGTCGTGGCCATGCGTGCAGGCGTGTCGACTACACTACCACAGTACGGCGTATGTTTTGCCATGGCCCGCAGGCCAGTCGTCCTGTCGTCTAGACACGCTTCTCATCGACGACAGCTCAGTGGACAGCAGACAGGACTTCTCTTAGAATGGCGTCCAGGCCATCTAAGTGCCTCTGGAGTGACCGACCTGCCTGGCACGCTGGGAAACATGCCTCCCCTGCCAATTGATCACCATGTCCCTTTAACCCATGGTACCACGTTGATACTAGGTACCTACAGTAGTCCTGATTCATGGACAATGGATTGTTTCTAAACTCGGCCAGCCCTGTGTTCCGAATGAGCATCAGAGGAACCGCGGCTTGGTGCAATGCGTCCAGACTCCAGGCGTCCTGGCATCCGAGGGTGATTGTGCCCACCTGGCTAAGTGCCTAGGTACGGAGTACTGTGTAGGTAGTAACATTCGATTCGGCACCCGGATCACGACGGAATCCACGGCCACAACCTTATCGAATTCTGGCCGCTGCTGCACCCACAGTGCTAGGCGTCACAGTGTGTCCCCGCCGTCGCTTGACATGACTTGAGGACGGTCAGACAAAGACAGGCCCGACAGGACAGCACGAGGTTGCCAAGAAGGGGGTACCTACACACCTACAGTAGGTACGTACCCTCGGCTTGGAAACGGCTTCCACCCCCCCACACAAATCTCTTCAGCAGGGAGCCCCTGCGCCGCCTTGCAGGTTGGGTGGTTGGCAGCCCCCTCCTGCCTTCGCCGCCAGGCCTTCCCTCATCCGGGGCGTGCTGGTGGGGGGATCGCCCAGCCGCGCATTGTCCAATCACAAACCTTAACTGGCCACACGTGCGCCGTTGACAGGACGTCCGAGCTCGACGACATCTCGTCCCTTCCCCGGCTTTACTGTTCGTATGCCCCCCCGGGATGTGACGATGCGACCACCGAGGCTCCCTCCTCCGGTACAGCGGCTGGGCGGTAGCGGCACCATCACCCGCCTGCCTGGCTTCGGCTTTAAGACGGTCTGGACGCGACGACACGGGGCGAAATGCCCGCGGGGATGGATGCGGGAATGGGAACCTGATACGTTGCCTCCGACGAGAGGGGGGAATGGCGCGACAGGCGGGACAAAGACGCCCAGGGCACGCACGGCGCGATACTTGCATCGAGGCGAGGTTGGGGGTACGCCATCTGTGCCAGAACTGGATACTGGATGCGACGGACAAGATGGCCAGCAGATACATGTCCCCAGGGATTGATGGCGCCGAGCCGGGCCAAGTTGAGCTTGGTGGTGTGTGCCCAGCCGGAATGTCTATCCCTCTCCACCGCTCGACGCCCATCACAACGGTGAGCCAAGAGCCAAGAGAGCTGCAAAGCTTGACCTGACATCGTCGGCAGGGAGACAGGCAAGACAGGCAAGACAATTGCTTGCTTGGTCGTGCCCGCCAACGCGCCAGCCTGTTCCTCTGCCCGGGGGAACAGGTCGCCAGAGAGCGTACTCGAGCGAGCGACCGTCAAAGTAACGTGCTCAGTCGATGCCACGTCCGCTTCGTCGGCGTTGCCTGCAGCGTCGGCGCGGATGCATTGAGAGTTACTTCCCGATGCCTGTCAGCCAGGTAAGGCATGCATTAGGTAGGTCCTGGCCAGGCGCTCAACCTCGAGCCCCCAGGGGAGGGGCGGCCACGACCTTTCATGCGCATCATGCGTAGAACAATGCTCCCGAGGTCGGGCGCCCTGTCGAGATACGCCAGTCCTGCCGCGTCGGAGTCGGCGCCGGGCGAGGGCATGACAAGTCGCCCCCGGGGGCCCGGAAATGCCTTCACCGTCGGCGTCGGTGCTGAGCTCCCTCGCCTCGTCCCCAGTCCATTCCTTCCCCTCTTCTCGTCATCTTTGCGGCTCTATCTGCCACCGCCGTCCCGTTTGCAACCGGTCGCATTAATGACTCGGACACTTGACGTTGGCCGCACAGCTAGAAAAGGAAATTCGTCACACGACACTCGTTACATCCGCCAAGCAAAGCCGCCTGCGGCAATGGCGCCCGCCGGCGCGGCAGCGCACAAGATCCCCCTCCACAATGCCGCTCAAGCTTTTTCTTGGCGATGCGTACCCTTACTTGCTGACCGCATCTCCGATACGATGGCCGAAATGAGAAACGCCAGGCCAGGTGCCCCTGCTGTGGTGCTTGCAGGGGAGACGACGACACTGCCGCCTGGGTGGCTATATTTGGCGGGCAGGTGTCAAGAAACAAGACGTGCAGGTCATCATGAGTCCATGCGTACTCAATCCCTTGAAGTCAGAACAGTGGAGGGTGAGAGATCTGGCTGGCGCGGTGTCTAGCTGCTTGCGAGTTGAGCCGACGTACAAGGCGTGAGGCAAACGCCCACGTGCTCGCGATAGTCCCAACCCCTTTTCAGCCCGCCGAGTGGATTTCCCAGCACAATAATACCGCCAGCCATGGGCCCGTCATGCCTATTTCCGGGTAAAAAGTTAAGATGGACACACCAGCGTGAATGAGCCCGCTGAACATGACTTTCGAACCCTGTTCCTCAATCTCGGGACTGATGTTTAGGCCCGACTTTGTCATGCCCAGGGTCGGCCCTATTTTCAGGGTTAGGGTCAACACAGAGGGAGAAACGTCAGCGCCATGGTACAAGTTGCACCTTAAGGTTTTAATGCCATCGCTTGCTGTCACCTTTCGCTCGGTCCCGATTTCACTTTTTGGTAAGACAGGTTGTTCTAAGCTTTTTCCTGAGATGATCGCGGCCGGCTTGAAACTATATTTCCATCTCGTCCCCTCAACTCTCTTCCTCGGCGACAACAATACACAATGCTTGTACCTCGGTTGAATGGCTGTGTACCTCGCCCCCTTTTTCGTGGTTGTAGCGTTGAATTTAGATGCGCGACAGAAGAGCGCGCTTAGGAAACTGCTGGGTATTTCAGCCAACGACGCAAATCTCCTGGAAATGTAACAATGAGTAATTCACTGTTTCAAGGGACAGGCCAGTACCTAGGTAGGTACCTGACCGGCTGCTTGCACCCAGATACAGTGGCGAGGGCCGTTTCCATTTAAGAAACAAACCCCGGAACAAGCTGAATCCGTCATTTCATGCCAGTGAGGGCAGACGGCTAATTGGACTTTTCTGCGGCAGTTGGAGGAGGCTCTTCGATGTTGGTTCTACATAGAAGGGAGAGATATATTGTTGTACGTAGTGGCAAAGTTGACACTACTACAAACTCTAATTATTTTCAGAGATTGCAGAAATAAGCATTTGGTGGAATTGCCTTATAAAGAAACGTCTGGCTCAGAGTCCTTCCGGTGGGAACTGGGAAGAAAAGAAATCGATCGCTGCTGAAGACATTGAAATCCACGCAACATTCCGGGCAAACACGGTCTGCCTACATTATATTGCAGGAGCATTATGTATCAAATGTATTGCGCAATGTGAGATGAGCGAACCCTTACTTCTTGAATAGGGGCAGCAGCATTTCTGAGGCCATGAGCGATGACTTTCGTTGAGGTCAACCCAACGCTTATTGACTTACGCGGCCTGGACTCTGTCGACACCAGACCGCCTGTGTGTGTCGCCATGTGTTGACCACTGAAGTCTTCAGACTTCCTTGCAGTGTGCCCTCTGCAGCCAACATCATCTGTTTCGTCGTCCGTGCCATGAATTAACAGGGAATGGGCAGACATCCCCTCCTTCCTATTGTCTCGCATATCTGCTGGCATGCCTAGACGTCCTCGGGTCTTCGTTTCAAAGTAAGGTGGCGTAGCTCGTATCGATACAATCGTGTTCGACCACATCAGTACGGATGAACCGAGACTTCAGATGATCTTGTTATAGATGCATTTCCCTGAAGACACTCATGGAGACCAAGTGAGATAGATATCTTGAACAAGGCTACGAAATATAGCACCTCACACATTGAGACCGTGGAATGATCCGCGTGCGCGCGGGTTTGATCAGTGCACCGAAACTTTCGTGAGAGGGAGCAGGAAACCGCGAGATATCATGCAGGGCAGGAGCATCTCAGCAGATTACCATCTTCTGCACATGGAGAACGGCGGGTTGAAGTCCTATCATTCCTTGGAGAAAGTTTGGGAAGAAAGATGTGTGATGCTTAGCAACGAAAAGTGAGATCAAACGACAAAGAAGTCTGTTCCCCGTATGCACCATAATTCGTCTAGAAAATGTATATACATGACCTCTGTTTGACTAGAACAACGACACCGATGTCTTGCTCGGTGAAACTTATTTATATGGCATTCCTAGAAGATTCAAACATAAATAGTCATGAATAATTAAATCACGTGCTTCAAGCTGGACCGCTTTCCCCAGCTCATCAGATAAATTCCTGAGATAAATGCGCAATTCCACCTTTCCCCGAGTCTGGCGTGAACTGGGCTATCCAGATCTCGAACGTTGAGGTGTCCCATTCACATGTTACCCAGTGCTAGAGATGCAGATCTCAACGCGAGCAATTACATTATGCGCAGCAGCCAAAATTGGGCAGCCATCAGAAATTGGCTGAACGGGTGTATGCATAGTATTAAGGCAACAGCAACAAATTCTGCAAGCAGGCGTGTCTCGGACCATTATACCAGCAGGACTAGGAGACCATGAAACTTGCGACGGGAGTTGAACGTGGGTTCGGTGTCGCCTCTGGTGTTGGTGCTGGTGCTGTCCCACCGATATCACCATCTAAGGCTCCTACATCGAGGGTGAGGAATGGAGTTCTTGCGAAAACTGCTTTATCTTCTTACCTTGGCCGGAGACATCAACCTTCGTCAGTAACAGCGGCCTACCTTTTCCGCTGGTTGTCTTGTTCACCCACCGTGGCTTGGCTCCTCGTATAATGCCTTTACCTCTAGACATAGACCGGATGATGCTTAAAGCTGGCAAACCTCGACGGCGCCTATTTTCACTTGCGCAGGACGGAGATCTGCGTTGGAGAAACATCGAAATGGAGTATGCCTCTCGTGTGGACAGCCAAGAATTCATCGATAGGGAAGCGGGTCAGAAATGCGGGGGACCTGCACAAGAGTACAACCAACATGTCCGATCACGCTCGACGGCCCGCCTCATGAGCCTGGTGGATCTCGGGGGTAAATCTGTCTCGAGTTCAAGAATTGTTCTTCTCGGAGCCAGGATCACTCATCGCAGGAGATCACACCTAGACAACCACACATCTTCCAATTCTCCTCGCCCCTGTCAACATCGAATGCTGCCTTGAAACATGGCGGCAACAATCCCACTAAGAATACTTAGTGGCAAGACCGCAGCGATCACGGGTGGAACAACAGGTATTGGACGTGCAATCACGCTCGAATACCTCCGGCAAGGTGCCAATGTCGCTGTCAACCACATCGACCCAAAGCACACGCGGAGTCTACTGGATGAGGCAGCCGAGATCAAGAGGCGAGCCCCGCAAGAGTCAGGGGAGATCGTCGATATCGCTGGCGATGTCACTGACCCGAAGACTGGGGAGCAACTTGTAGATGCCGCCGTGAAGGAATGGGGCGGGCTGGACATATTTATCTCGAATGCGGGAATCTTCAAGGCAGCCGAGTTTCTTTCGTGAGTCGAAGCTGTCCGGCCCTTTTGAATTGCTTCCTGTTCGTGGAATTGATATGGATGTGGTAAAACAGGCTAGAAAAGGAGCAATTTGACTCAACGATGAACGTCAATGTAAACGGCGCATTTTACTCCTGTCAGGCCGCGGCCCGCCGAATGGCAGCCCAAGGCCGTGGCGGGTCCATCATCGCCATCTCGTCAGTCAGTGCGCTCGTGGGCGGTGGGCTGCAGGTGCACTACACGCCGTCTAAGGCGGCAGTCTTGTCCATGATGCAGTCAATGGCCATCGCGCTGGCGCCGCACCGGATACGGTGTAACGCTATCCTTCCGGGCACCGTTCACACGCAGCTGGCCGAGCCAGACATGCAAAATGAAGTCAAGCGGAAGCAGCTGGAGCAGCGCATGCCGCTCGGGATCGGGAAGCCGTCTGATATTGCCGGGCCAGCTGTGTTCCTTGGCTCGGAGTTCCTTAGTGGATGGATGACAGGGTCACAGGTGCTTGTTGATGGTGGCATGTATGTTAACTTGCAGTAATAGTTTAGTTCTTTTGGTTCTATGACTATTTGTACCCGTGATTGCGATGCTTGCCGCGTGTGCTGCGGGTCTTTTCCATGAATTACCCTAGGGTACATAGTGGCAGAAGATCCATATAATAGTCTCAATTCATCTTTTATCCAAGGACACCAGGTTCCAAATATTTGAATACTATAGATCCCATATAATAGGGAAAAGTAGCATGCCTTGTTAAAAGCTGGTCAAAAGCCACATGGTTCGATGCCTGTTATTGGGAATTGTATCATTTTGGATTCAATCAAATTCTCGAATTTCTCCCCAGTGACCATTTCCTGACCTTCTGATTCCAATGTTCGTTTGTGCGAGCCATTTCTGGGGAATCAGACCTGTCGTATCAGATTGAAACCCTCACCGGCCTACCGGGGGTTCTCTACAATAAACGACGCACACGTTCTCCTTTCCAGACAAGCTGGCCAGTTCGTTGCACAGAATCCTGCGTTTATCGATTACTAGTGCCGTTTGGGACGAATTTTCCCCAACGCTCAAATAAAGTCTACATTCTTTCCCAGTCCCTATGCCAGACTGGACAATCCCAAAATACCTTGAGGTGTTTCAAGGTATTTTCCACACCATCGGCTGTTACCATGAAATAAACAGCAATCGCTTGGTCAAGTTTGAGATAAGACAAGTTGATAAAGCCGGATAGCTGTGTTCAAGGTTCACAGGGGTTGAGCCTCGCTCCAGGATATGAGCAGGTGAGGTAGACAAGACCGTGGAATGCGATGGCGTGGGAATTATGCACTTGCCGCACACATGGAAGTGAATTATTGGCCAACAGCAACAGGCTAATGTAATTCATTAGTCATGTGGGTCCTTTTATTTGACGGAATGAATTTCAATCCACCTCTCTGTTTCATAACTATCACGGTACCCACTAGTCTCCAACCCACTATATAAACACTACTACTTTACTAGTAGCTTATAGCTTCTAATCTTCCCCCTTTATATAATAATAAGTTCATATTTATATATATCCTACTAGCCCTATAATAATTTATTATACTAAAATAAAAAATTTTTTAAATAGCCTAATTAAAGCCCTTTACCCTAAAAACCCTTTTTATAATCTTTACCCTAACTTCCCTATTTTATTATTATTCTAGCTCTATCTATACTTTACTATACCCCTAATTAATAAATAAAATTAGCCTATCCTTCTAACCCCTTTAAATAATTATTCTATTATTATTAGCCTATTTACTAACCTCCCTAATAACTTTATAATTATCCTCTACTACCTTAATAATACTAAAATAGTAGTAGCTTATAAATACTTAGGCTATATTATAGGCCTCTTTAATAACTATTTCTAAATTAATATTATAAAATTTAACTTACTTTATACTTAATATACTATACTCCTCTATAAGATAAAAGGGGGTTAATATTATATTATTAATACCTTACCTCTAATAATAGGCCCTTATACCTATACTTTATAGGAAAATTCTAATTTTTTACTTTTTAGGTTTACCCTTCCTTACCCTAATACTTTTTAGATTAATAGGGTTTCTTTACTTACTTTTATTATCTATTACTTTAGGGCTATAAACTTCCTAATTTTCTCTAAATTAAAAACTAGCCCTAGCTTTTAATAAAAAAAATATATTAATTAAAAATCCCTAATTTATATTAAGTTTACCCTTAACTTAGTAGTATTCCCTACCTTAAATAATAAGATTTTATTTATAGCCTTTTACTTTAGTAATAATATATATATCCGGATTTATATATTAGTTAAGAAAGTTATTATAAACCTATATAGTATACTATAGGTATTCTAGTAATAAGATTACTATAATCTATTAGTATACCTTAACCTTATCTATATTATTAAGGATATTATAGCTATTTCCTATTATAAATTTAAGGACCTCTTATAGGATATTATACCTTATTTAGATTTTATTAGTAAGTTTACCTACCTAATTAACCTATATAGGTACCCTAATATATTTTAAGTTAAGTCCCTATAATAAAAAGTTAGTTATATATTATAAAATACCCTAATTTTAATAGTAAATTATTTTAGGGCTAATAACTTTAAGGAGTAGATTAATTTATTTTAAAAGTTATTTAATAATATAGCTAATAAGGTATTTTAGTAAGGTTTTTAAGGTAATTTAAACTCTACCCTAATACCTATAATATACTATAGGGCTAGGGGAGACCTAATATAATTAAATATAATCCTATTTTCTACTAGGAATAGGGATATTATATACTAAAAATAGTAGAAGGTAAGATTATACTTTTACTATAAGAAACCTAGCTATATTACTTAGGATTATTAGGTATATATTATTAGGGAATTATATATAGAGGGAAAAGATTAGGCTTTAATAGTTATTATTATTAAAACTACTTAGTAATTATAAATAAACTAATTAGGGGTAACCTATATTTAGGAATTATAAAACTAAATACTTTATTTTTATTTAATATTAAGGTAATATAAGTTAGGGGTAAAATAGCCCTAGCTTAGTCCTTTTTTAACTTAGATTACTCCCCTATTAGCTTTATTAATTCCGCTTATACTACTTAACTATTTATCCCCTTTTATACTTTAATAAATCCTTACCCCCTTTACCTTACTAATAAGTTCCTTATTAGTACTATTATAAAATACTACTTAGTATACTATAGTTTTACTACCTCCTTAAAATAATTACTTTTATACTACTAGCCCTTATTAGGCCCTAATATTATCCTTAACCTTCTCTAACTTTATTAATAGAATTTAGTAATTAATTAGGGTATAGGTATAATTATTATTTAGGATAGTACCTTTTATAAGATAGTTTTTAAATATTAGGGTACTACTATATAAGGATTTATGGGAATAGGCTATTCTAATAATATAGGCGATTATCCTATTAGGCCTATACTTAGCCCTAATATACCCTTTATTTACTTACTTAATACCCTTAATTTTCTTTTTTTTACCTAATAGCCTAGTATATAGGTTTAATAGATAATAACTAAGAAATTATACTAATTTATATTTAAAGCTATTTTAATTAGGCTTAATTTGGATTAAGGAGATATTAATATATTAGTATTTTAAACCCTAATAGCTATCCTATACTATATTTTATTTAGGGATAAAGTAATTACTAATAAACTATTACCCTCTAAGCTATATAATTTCTATAATTAAATAACTATAGTACTATAGCTCTACTAAGTTATAAATAAGGATATTTAAAAATACCTTAAAGATAAAATACCCCTAATATATTAAGAAATCTAGTAATACCTTCCTACCTTTTTTTATAACTTTATAAATACTTTTCTCTCCTTTAAGGCTAATATCCTTCCCCTATACTACCCCTTTAATTACTATATTAATCTAAAAGTTAGTAAAATACTACCTTATTATTACCTATACCCTATATTACTAAGGGAATTACTTATTATATATAAGTATTTAAATAATTACTTAGCCTAAGGGTTTATATACCTAAGCTAATTCTAGTTTATAATATTAGTATTTTTAACTTAAAAATTTAATAAAGGGGTTTAGGTTTATATAAACTATTAGGAGCTTAATAATACTACTATTAAGAATTAATACCTAATTCCCTTAATTTAGGAGATTTTAAATACCCTATTTTATATTAAGTACTTTATTAAGGTTAATATTATAGTAGTATTTAATTACTTATAAATTACCCCTAAGGATAAATAGAAAACTACTTTTATTACTTAGTTTAGCCTATTTAAATACCTAGTAGCTAATTTTAATATAATAAGAGTACCTAGCTTTTTTTAGTACTATATTAATTATACCCTTTTTAATATTCTAAATAAGTTTACTATAACTTATTTAAATAATATTCTTATTTATAATAATATAAGAGTAGAATACTACTAGTATATTTATAAAGTAGTATTAAGACTTATTAAGGCTAGGCTAATAATAAATATCTTTAAGTATAAATTTAAAGTATAAAAGATTAAGTATCTTAGGCTTATTATAATAATAAGGGGGATCTATATAAACTCTAATAAGGTAATAGTTATTAAGGGCTAGTTAGCCCTAATTTTACTTAAGGATTTATAATACTTTCTTAGCTTTATTAATTTTTACTATTAGTTTATTTAGGGCTTTTTAGCTATTACCTACCCCCTAACTAAACTTATAAGTTTAGAAAGATAGCCTAGTTATTTTATATTAAATATTATTATAGTATTTAATTACCTTTAAAATACCTTCTTTTTAGACTTAGTATTTATATTTTATAACCTATTCTAGTATATAGTAATAAAGGTAGATACCTTAAATTAGGCCTTAAGGGGAGTATTATCTTAATATAATTTAACTAATATTTTATAATTAATTACCTTTTTCTTAATTAAGTATTTAGTAACTAAGTATAATTATAAGATTTATAATAAGGAATTCCTAATTATTATAAAGGCCTTTAAGAAATAGTACTTAAAGCTATAAGAAATTAAAGGCTTAGTAAAGGTCTAAATAGATTATAAAAATCTATAATACTTTATTACTATAAAGCTATTAAATTAAAAGTAAATTTAATAATTAAAATTCTTAAGGAATTTTAACTTTTAAATCTATTATTAATTAAAATTTAGGGTTATAATCCTAAATATACTCTTATACTTTCCTATAAACTAGCCTTAGTATACTAATAATATTATAAATAACTATATAATAAACTACTAATATATTCTCCTTCCACTAAGTAAGTAAAATCTAGCCCTCCTTTATATATTTAATACTTCTAAAGATATTAATATACTTTTAAATTATATATATATCGCCTCTAATATTTATATAAAAGTTATTTAATACCTAAGTAATATAGCCTACTAGAAATTCCTATACCTAGTTAGGGTAGTACTTAGTATTATAAAAGCCAATTATATAGTAATTTATAGCTATATTTATACTAAAAATAAGCTATTTATACTACTTAATAACTAACTTTAGCTATAAATTATTTATTATATATATAAGTTAGTACTTAGGGGCTACTTTAGGTATATAAAAACTTATAACTTTTTTTATTATACTTATTTTTAACTAAATATATTCTAAGATATTACTATTTTTATTTAGGGTTATTTTCTCTACTATTCCTTTAAGGTAATAAGGTAAGCTATATAAGGCCTACTTTAACTACTACCTATTCTATTTTAACCTTAATAGGATATTTTAATTAATTTTATTAAACCCTTACTACCTTATAAATATAATAGGGTTACTTATAAAATAATAATAGTTATAATTAACTAGCTATTTAAGATAAGGTACCTAGTCTATATATATAATTTTATAATAGAGATTCTAGTAAATATCTTTATCTTAATAGTTTTCCACCTTTATAATACCCTAGAGATTATTATTTTAAATTAAGGCCTATAATTTATATTAACTTTTTAATAGGAATTAAGCTAGTACCTAGGTATTATTTTGTGTATATTAATAATATATTATTTAAAAATTAATAGCTAAATAGAGATTATTAATATATATATTAAGTAATATCTTTATAGCTACTACTTTTTTTTTTAAAATAACTAGGTAAATTAGCTTCTATTAATAGAATTTACTACTAATAACTAGGTATTTAAAGCTATAAGTATCTCTTTATTCTTTACTAATTATAGGTAATACCCTATTATAGGAATAGAGCTAGCCCACCTAGCTATTACCCTTAGAATAGTTATATAATAAAAGGAGTTTTACCTTATCTCTATAGCTATAAACTAGATAACTATAGTATATAAATATATACATTCTATACTTACCTTAATATAGAAATATATATAAGCTTAAGCTAATAAGTATAGGACTAATACTAATATATTAGTAGTTAGTAATCTAATCTAAGTAAATATATACTATATAAACTATAGCCGCTTAAGTAAAAAGCTTACTCTAAAATAGGATAGCCTATTCCTAATTTTTAAGGTATACTATTAGGTTATAATTATTATATAGCTAACTTATTATAGTAGCTTCCTAGTATTTTATATTTCTTTAATATAATAATATAAGGAGAAATTTTTAGATTAGGAGCTAATTAATAAAGATTATTATTAATAAAATACTAGTATTTTAGTTATAAATTTTAAGTAGGATAAGCCTAAGAAGTAGTTTTTTAATTATATTCTTAACTCCTATATAAGGTAGGGCTAATTAAAATATAGGGTAAAATAGTTATACTTATATAAGCCTAACTAATAGCTTACTTTTAATCTAAAGGGATATAATATAAATATTACTAATTTCTATTAATATAATTTATAAAAGCTAGGGCTATTAAATTAATAGTGGAACCTTAGTAAGGAGTAGGAAGTATAATATAGCTAAGGAGAGGAAGATAGCTAAATAGTTATATAGGGAGTATAGTATAATACTAATAGAATATAGGTACCTTAAAAATAAAAAAGTTATATTTTAGATATAGGGAGTTAGCCTACTTTAAAGGTATTATAATTAAAAATTATATATACGGTATAATACTAGTAGATTATTAATATTTTGAAAATAGGGATTATTTAATTTAGGTTTAAAAAGCTAGTTAGTTAGATAGGTACTTAGCTAAATATTTATTTTTTTAGTATTTTTTTAAGTTTTTTTTTTTAATAATAATAGACTAGGATTAAATTATTAGCTATCCGCTACCTAAATAATACTATAATACTATAAAAACCCCGAATTATATAGTAGGAGTTAAACCTATTTTTTTATCTGCTAGGGGGATATTACTTAACTATTTATACTTATATAGGCTGTATTATATTAGCGAAATATTAAAGAATTAGCCCTAATTTATTAATATACTAAGATTAGAAAGGCCGCTACCTCCTTATTAAAGATATCCTAGGTAATATCCTTATTATAAAATAACTTCTTAAAGTTAAAATCTATTACCTAATAGTTAATTAGTAGAATACTATAAAATTAGTACTAAATTATATACCCTTATTTACTAAAATACTAAAATAAGCCTTATACTAGATATTATTAATTATATTAGTATAGGTATACTTAGTAATAGCTTACTTATATTAGCCTAGGTTACTATTATTAAGGCGTACTTATGGTATATTAATAATACCGAAATATTACCTTAATAGGCCTAGGGACTTATATATAGGGTAAACTTTTAATTAGCTACTATATTAATTATAGTAGTAGTACCTAAAAGGTAAGGATTAATTAATTAAATAGTAAATAGGTAGTGCTATTTAATATAGCTATTAAGGACCTTAATTTAAATATTATATTAGTAAGAATAATAAACTAATTAGTAAAATAGTAGTAATTTACTAATATTATACTTTTTTTTAGGAATTACTAAGCTATAGTAGTGCTACTATATATTATAGGTAGTAAAATAGGCTTTAGTAAGGTTAATATTAGTAATAATTAGGTAGTTAAGTAATATATTTAAAAAGTAGATAACCTTATCACTAATTACTACCTTATTAGTAATAAAATGGCTATTAATTATATTATTAACTTTAATTAGGTAGAAAGTATACTTATTATAATCTATAAGGTAGGTATAATCCTTAATATTACTAGGTATAATTAGAAGTAATTAGGTAGTATTTTATTAATAATTAAATACCTTATTATTAGCCTAAGTAACTTATAGCCTTATAGGTATCCTTATAGTCCTTATACTAGTAGTATAAAACTAAATTATTAATAGGATAGTATTAAATTGCTAATTAA
Organism: Diaporthe humulicola; assembly: GCA_038088545.1. Lineage (NCBI taxonomy): Eukaryota > Fungi > Ascomycota > Sordariomycetes > Diaporthales > Diaporthaceae > Diaporthe > Diaporthe humulicola. The sequence continues at coordinate 35,291 of JBBWSL010000053.1, read as the reverse complement.
ATAAGGTTAGTAAATTAAATTTTCTACTCTTTTTAAAATTTAAAAGTAGTATAAAGATATTAGCTATAAAAATAATTACTAATAGTAGATAACTTAATATTATTAATAAAAATGGATTAGTATAGTACTATTATATTAGTAATTTAGTAATAATAAAGGGGTGGAAAGTTAATAGAAGTAATTAATTAATTAATTAATTAAATAATTATATAAGTAGGTAATTTAATAGTAAGAAGAGAGTATAGTATTAGTAATAAGGGAGTAAAATAGGAATATTATATAGTTTATAGAATATTTTATTTATTTACTTAAGTTATGTAGGGTAATAGTAGTAGCTTATGTATATTATACCCCTATAATACTAGTAATTTATAGGTAGGATAGCCTTATACTAGTATATGGATTACTTATATACCCTAGTTAGGGTATATTTATATATTAACTAGTTTATATAGTTATACTATAAGTAATATATTAATTACTTACTATTAAAATACTTATGTACTGCTATTAATCTATAGTTAGGAATAACTGTGGTTTAAGGGCTGGGTATTATTATAGTACTTATTAATTTCTAACCTATTATATAAATACTACTATTTTACTAGTAGCTTATAGTTTTTAGTCTTCCCCCTTTATGTAATAATAAGTTTATATTTATGTATATCCTATTAGCCCTGTAATAATAATAGTACCTAGGTGGCGATTATAATATTACACAGGCTATTCAGTCTTTTGTGAGTAAAGCTTCACGGGTGCGAATTTCCTCAGATAGCCTTTTGATTTAGATGACATCCGTAAATGTGGTAAGGGCATCCATCCAGTGTCTTCGGGAGTTGTCGGTAACATGCATGTGGTACATCACGCGTGTTGCTATTTAACAATAGAACTATGTGAGGTGCGCCACCGAACAGGCTCCATCGACCACCATCAGCTCCTGATCTGCGTGAGAAGTAGTACTATCAAGTATCAACGGAATTGAAATGGATTAAGAAGGATATGGCGGTAGATCCGGTTAGAGACTCTGGCGCTGGGTCTAAAACCCGGTCGACTGCGTGATCCAGAATGTGCCAATGCACTTCTTTCCGACAAAAGAGCATGTATTAATATAAATTATTTTTGATTGTGGAAGCTCCTACTTTGTCAACTTACCCAGCAATTCATCTGAGCTTTGTGTGTTCGGCATTTACCATTGCAGAAATATTCAGAGCGACTAAGGGAAATCGCGAGGGGATAACCTTCTCAGAGCTGTGATACAGCATGGCGCTCAATTCTTTCAGTATCTACTGCACAGATAAAATTCGGCCTCCTTCATACCTGTTTAAGTATAATTCAGGATGGCCAGTGAGCACTTGACACCTGCAGACTTTGGGTGGAAACTTGCTTGTCAACAATTAGGCTAATTGCCACAGTGGAGTTGGAAAGTCGGGAAACACAGATCAACAAGAAATTGCTTCTTGAGGTAGCAGATGTTGATGTTGTTTAAATGTAATTTGGATAAAGACTGCTGCAGCCACAACTCTTAGCGTGAAAACAGATGGGCCCGGTAGTTCGAACAGGACCTCACTCCCTTTCGGAAGAACGCATGGTGCAAACGCTGTGTATCTGGACTTGTATATTGCACGGAACGGCTCTTGGAGAATGAACCACGTGCCGCTCTACCAACGCGTTACTCCGCCGTGCAACTAATTTCGCACAGATGCACACTATTATATATCATCCATGGGACACGAAATCATTATCCGGCAGGTAATGCTATGCTGAGTTGTCTATTGCGAGACCTTAAATTACATATGTAACCAGACCTTGCCCACAACCCAGTGCCAGTGATCGCTTTGGAGGCAATCTGTTCTGTTTCCTCGTCTGAAATCACCAGCTCATACCCAAGATGTTCAGTCTGCCTTACCTGCTAATTGCGCTTACTGCGACCAGCCTCGCTGCCGTCCCCGAAGGATACCGCAAGGTCATTATACCCTCAAAAGTCGATACCAATTTCGTAGTGGTTCCTTCAACAGCTACAAATGGAAGCATGCTCGTGGTGTAAGCATTTCATAAATAAATTGGTAACCTCTGCTTGACTTACGCTTTCATTCTCCCTTGGCCCACAGCCAGTCCAAGACAGGCGCTGCTGGTCAACAGTGGCATCTCCAGAGCGGCAACAGCACCATTATCTATGCGCCGGACACCACACTCTGTCTTGATGCAGGCGCCCAAAGTAAGTGCTCTCTCGAATTTAATTGCCAATCTGGGCACCAGTCCACAAATTCAATCCGACTGACAACTTTCCTTCTCACTTTGCAAGGCAACTGGAAAGACATGTCCAGGGTCTATCTCGTGACGTGCACCCCCGGCTCTGCTTCACAACAATGGGACGTCATGGCCGATGGCCGGATTGCTCTTGTTGCATCCAAGCCCCAGGAATGCCTGGACCTCCAATACATGCGTGCCGTGCAGAACAACCCCGTTGGCATCTACAGCTGTGCAGGCTTGGGAGGGATTGGTGCAGCGGATAACGGGCTCAACTGGCCACTGGTGAATGCAACGGGCTAGGGAGCATTCCGACAAACGGGACAAGTCAAAATTTCTTGCTCGGCCATCTGAACGGAGCAACAAGGTTGAGGATCCGAAGACATCAATGCTTGCTTGATGCAATGATTAGTTGGTCACAAGCTGTATTTGATCCATCATCGTATATACTGGTCAGATTGAAACAGAATGGTGGGACATCAGCGCTGTCCAAACTTATGTGTCTTTTCATGTTCAGTGAATTGAAAAGACGAGCGGCATGTTTGAATGCGACCAATCAGTGATGAAAGGTCAATGAGAAGAATTCTCGAGAAAGTACCTAGTGATTCCAGAAAAGGTATAGATAAAAACGATTATGAGAATTTCCACCAACACGTAAATGTTGATCAATCACACCAGTAGAAATGCTGTGTTCTGTTAATGAACGCTTTGATGTCCATCACCGCACCATCCATCAAGCTGTATAACAAAGCATTCACCCACCAGCCGCCCATTCATTTTAGCCCATCATCCTTCTCAGCACCACAGGCACACTACAGCCATGGAGCATGCAGACATAGTCGCCAGTTTGTGCCTCTCTAGGGCCAAGACCTTACAAATAGCCGTCTAGTTAATCCAGCCTGGCTGTCTTAAGGAGCATCGGTCCCATATAACACGGACGCGCTGGATATACTCCAACGCCGTGGCTCGATGTTGATCTTTCTGGATGAGATCATACGTGATATCCTTCCCTTCACTATAGTCAAGCTATACTGATACGCGCGGTGGTATCACGTTGGCGTCGGCGTGCACCCAGGACCGCGATCAGCCACGAGCGTGCGCCACAGGTGGTCCGGGACGAAGGCGGCGTCGGGGGGATGCCACCCTTCGATCCATTCCACAATGCATGGTGCCCGCGGCGGCATCTTCGGCCGAAATGACATTCGTGGCAGCTCGAAGACCAACTAGTTTGGATTAGAGGATCTGCAAGGTCAGGACCCTCGCGAAGCCTTGATCGACTCAATTGGAGAATTACCTGGAGAGATGAGCACTCAGGTTGTGTTGTTTATGCATGTCCAATGTCAGCTTTCAATAATATTGCGGTAGTTGCCTCAGGGGCAACCCTACTTTCTCCTCAATGACTTGAGCTGTTGGCGACAAAAATGCCGCTACTCGGCACTGCGCTCATAATGGCGAGCCTTTTCTGAATCTTAAGAAAGCGCTACTACATGACTGAAAACTGAAAGCTTTGAATTAGAATTTGTAGAAGTGAAAGCAGACGAAGGAATGGGGCAGTGCCGTTTCATGGTGTGGCCGCAGACATGTCGCCGGGTGACTCAGCGTGGCTTGGCTTCCCTCGACGAACCCATGTTGACTGCCTGTAGACGGGCCATCTACCTACCATATCCCAAGGACCAAGATCCTCGAGATTCAGGTCAATACATGATAAATGTCCTCCTTGCAAAGCGACCGAGACATTTGATACCTTGAGCATCACGCAAGTCAGCAAAAGCAACCTCTTCCGAACCTCAATCAATATCAACCATAAATCAACATTTGCTGCGCAGCAGCATGGCTCCAGACGACGCCATCCATCTCGATGGCCGCACCGGCGAAGGAGGCGGCCAACTAGTCAGGATAGCCATCGCACTCGCCTCGGTCGCGTGCAAGCCAGTCAAGATCACAGACGTGAGGGGAAACCGCCCAGGGCCACGTGGCGGAGGTAATCACACAAACGGCCCCCTCAAGAAACGCTGAACGCCATCAACCATCATGACGCTGACATTGTCCCGCCAACCAGGCCTCAAGTCGCAACACTTCACATCCATCGCATGGCTCGCGAAAGCAACAGCCGCTGACGTCAAAGGGCTCGAGGTAGGCAGCAAGACGCTCGAGTTCCGGCCAAGCCGTGGGCCAGGCGAGCTATGGGAGAGAAACATCACAATACGCGCCGATTCTCCCGCCGCCAGCGCCCTTCTGGTGTTCCAGGCCATGTTTCCGTTCCTCCTGTTCGCGGGTAACGACAGCGGCGAGCCGGTCGAGCTAAACATCTCGGGCGGCACAAACGTCTCGTTCTCTCCCAGCTACGAGTACCTGGACCAGGTGCTCCTGCCGACGCTCGAGGCGTGGTTCGGTGTGTGCGTTGAAAGGCGGCTTAACGCCAGGGGATGGAGTCTAGGCCCGTCCTCGAGGGGGTCACTTTGGTTTAGAACACAGCCTGTATCATTTGGAGATACGCTGAGGCTCAAGGACGGACTTAGAGGGCTGGGATCACAGCCGGCAGACTTTGCCGTGAAGAATATCGACGTGACCATCATAACGCCGGGCAATTTACATGCTGAGCTCGAGGCCGCCCTACGCGAGCGTTTGGGGAAGACCTTCCCTGGGGTCCAGTGCAATTTTCGGGCGCCCGAGGAGAGCAATCATGAGGCGCGCATATACGTGCTTCTGGTGGCGAGGTCGGCGACTCTGAGGTGGGGTCGAGATGTCCTTTACAGTGGGAAGCGCAAAGAGAAGACTTCGGTGCAGCTCAGCGAGGAGGTCGCGAGGGCTGTGACGAAGTCTCTCGCCCAGGAAATCAGTGCGGGAGGTGTTGTAGATGAGTTTCTGCAGGACCAGCTCGTCATCTTCCAGGCTTTGGCTGAGGGAAGGACGAGCTTCCCGAGGAAGATGTTCGAAAACGAAGGAGAGAACGGGCAAGCGGGCCAGGCGTGGACTGTTACTGAGGACGAATTGGAGAGGCTTCACATCGGCGATGGACTGACGAAAGACAGAACTGAGAAGCCCTTTGGCGACATGGAGACAGACAGCCTCCATACCCAAACAGCCAGGTGGGTTACGGCGGAGATTTTGGAGCCGAATGTGACCTGGTATGATAAGGGAAAGGTATGTGGAGGAATCGGAATGCGGTCGGGTATGAGCCAGTGATCGCCACAGCTGGACGTGTCACCACAAATGCCACAAGTGGTGCTGGATAATGCAGTTTCATAGAATCAGTATTGTCACACACATTAATGAACAGAAAAGCTACAGAAGCTATCTGAAGCCTCTACAAGACTTGATCAGAATGCAATGTGATATACCAAGGTTTTGAATCACGGATGTTATAATTTCACAAGTAGGGGTTGAGAAGATAACTTTCGGCTTCTAGCAAGGAAACTTCATTATCGTGCCAATCTCTCACTCTTCTTTTCTCAAGGAGATAACTAAAAGGCCTGTGGAACGCTTAATCGAATTCCTGCAGCAAAGTACGAGAGCACCTTTCAACAAAAGACTCCCATGATCTGCTCGCGTTAACTATGAAGTAGAGCCCTACTGCTACTACCGGTTGATCACTTCACAAGAAAGGACAAGGCAAAATGTATGTCCGTGTCTGTAGCGATGGAGCAACAGACCATGATGAAGGCCAATATGTAGACGAGAATCAGGCCGACATTATGAAGTGGTTTCGTCTTTAATCCGGTATATCCTCCTATAGAGTAATATATGGTCCCTTCATACAGTGGTAAACACTCGAATACCCAGTGTTTAATAGTACACAATATCGATAACAGTAGGTACGACATTATGAAACATGAACAGAAACATCTTAGCCTTTGGCTGGGATACCCGAGTTAGCATCTCACTGAAGCAGCCTTAATCGACACAGTTCTCGCACCGACCGCAACGGGTTCTTCGAGCATTAGGCGATAAATGCTTGAAAGGTTGGGCTTGTAGGAGGACGGGCCTTGGCAGCTCTTTACACCCGTCTTTCCCAGCGGGCCCTTCTGAGGTCGCTCCAGTATCTGGACGAGTACTTCTGATTATGGACGAAGGACCTGGAGCTCAACGGCGAAAGGCGAACGTAAAGAATCGCCTAGGTGGCGGGGATACCACCCATGTGGCAAATCTATCGATTGTTTCATCCGGCCTTCCCCGCGATGCCGCTCGCCAGCACGGGTTACCGTCTGATTCACAGTCGAGCTTATATAATGTTTCATCCGAGCGTCGGATCCGCCGTTTGTTTGGGTGTTTGCAGATGCAGTAGACGGGCAAGTCGGTGCTCCCGAGGCCACGGTGTGTCCGAATGTGATCTTGCTATTGGCTATATATTGAGAGCCTTCATCGTTGACACCCTGACAACACCAAACTCATCAATATCCTCATCAATTCAATTGCTTTGAGTCCCTGAACGCTTCACAAGCACAGAGCATTTATTGTACACATTGAACGTTACTTCTAACAAGACACCCGTCAACACCATCCATCATGACGACCACCTCTCCACCACTGGGAGCTCTCTCAAGATTTCCTCTCGAGATCCGTCGCATGATTTACGACTTTGCACTCGATTGCTCAGAATACGACTATCACTTCGAAGTCGAGGCCAACAAGGTTCTCCGTGTCCCTGAAACAACCACGTCCCTCCGGCGACCAACCCCCATTATAGCCCATGTCTGTGGAGAGATGAGGGACCACTTCCTCGCGAGCCACACCAAAGTTTCCTTCACATGTGCCGTGTATAACAGGACCTGCACAGAAGGTGGCTGCTGGGAGGAAAAGGCCGACTCGCGAAACCCCCTGCTCGCCAAGACTGGCTGGTTCAACCGCAAATCGGACAGGGTTACGTTCTCACGGCACGAGCTGCCCACACCTCCACGCCCCGAGTGTCGTACCTCGCAGCTGTCGGATGGCCATGAAGAGGAGGAAGAGCAATACGACCTGGAGCTATATGAGAAGCAGGAGCGACAGCTGCTGCTCAGTGTGGAACCATATCATATGACGGATTTCGTCAAGCTTGTCGAGGCCGAGCGGGATGCATTTGTTCAAAGCAAGCCGGACGAGGAGACTCGCGTATACCCGAGGGACTTCTATGACATAATTCACCAGGGTCCTGCGGTGCTGGTGCGGCGGTGCTGGTGCGCATAGTTGTGCTGCACTGGTTCTAGGGAGATAAGCCTGAGGCGGGAAATAATGACGATTGATAGACGTATACAAATGGAGACGTTGTACATGTACGGTCGTCTCGGGCGGCAACTGTTAGCGGTGATAGCTACTTGCATATTATCTAGACCGGACTGTACATTGAATACATGTCAGAAGCTTGAGCCCACTCACACCATCTCTATTCCTCGTCGATCCTCAAGTGTGTGGTTTCCATGGCCAATCTGGGTTTCTCGGCTAGTCATCAGTTGATGACTGCATAATGCGGGTGATTCGTCATTGCGATAGCCCCAGGATAGGCATTGCCCAGCAATTGGGTCCTGAAGTCAATCTCGGACTCAATAGTCCGAATTTTCTTACAGGGACTTTTGTCTAATATACGACCTTGGAACGCTTGCAGCCCAGGTTCAACCATATACATACGGAGAGATATTCTCGAAACAGCCAGAATGGATCAAGGCAGAATCTGTGTTCATGCACTGGTTGACACGGCAATCTAGTCGGGAACCGACGATCACATCTAGAACTACACAGGCACGTTGAGTAGGCAGGCAGGCAGGCAGGCAGGCAGGCCGAAATGACCAATCGTTGGGGTTATCACATCTGTGCAGATCTAGCATCGCTTACGTTTGAACTATGAGAGTATGCCTGCATGCGCCTGCAGCTGTCATCGCCAATCGTTCTACCAGCAGCATCTTGGCCTTGGAACCACTGCACTTGAAGACTCTCCGCACTCATGATGCCGAGCTTGCGGCGAATCGGCTGAGATAATACAATAGCACTGTGATACCTGCATCCAGGCAGACAACGACGTGGTATTGCCACACGAGATGCAGAGGGCGCGTTCCGAACCCCACCCTCCTCATACGAACGGTCCCTTTTCGAGTTGATATGCCGTCTTCCTTGCAAATGGCCAGGCGCAACTGCCGCTGAGCCGAGCAAACACACTTTAGATGTTTACTATAAGTGTCGTGGCGTGTGAGTCTTCGGGGCGGACAGCTATTTACTTAAAAACATGGACATGTTTTCAATCTTGATTAATAACTCTTCAACCACCACAAGTGCCAAAAAACAGCTATCAGAATTGGAATCTCAAACCGACTTCAAGAAAGCCTGAGGACGTGTATCCTTGACCGAAAAAAACGGGAAATCAAACGAATGGCCGTGGAGACTTGATTATAGCGACGGTCGCAAATTTTAAAAAACAGACTTCCAAGGTCAGGCAGCATATTCTCGACACCAGAGACTCGCCGCGAACAAGCAGTTGAGAGCAATTCGCTTCCAAAGGCATTAGTTGGCTGAACTCGCTATCACTAACGGGTGCTCACAGCCCGGCCCGCAGAACCGCAAATATGGAAACACGCTGGATTCTCGTCTTGGGTGTCGTTCTAGCCCTATTACTCCGAGCTACATATCTTCGGCTTACTCGGCTACCTCTTCCCCCTGGCCCTCCTGCCCTCCCCCTTCTAGGCAATATCCTTACGATGCCAAAATCACACCCCTTCAAGCACTTCCACGCCTGGACAAAGCAGTACGGGCCCATCTTCCGACTGATCGCGGGCAAGGACACAATCATCGTCCTCGGTGACCAGGCCACCGCCCACGAACTCCTCAACAAGCGTAGCTCCAACTATTCTGATCGCCCGCGCCTACCTATGGCCTCAGAGCTACTTTACAATGGCGACCACAGTAAGCGCCACTTCTCTCCCTTTATGGTTCCCTGTCTTTCATGTTTTGGAAGTTTCCAGAACTTAACACTTCGGAACTCGAAGCAGGTGGTTGACGCGTACTAGTGCTCCTGCGCCGCTTCGACGATAAGTACCGCGCCCACAGGCGCAACCTGGGCCAGCTGTTCACGCGCAGCGCGAGCCGCACCGTCACACCTCTCGTGGACATGGAGAGCATCGCGTCACTGCGGCAGCTTCTCTTCTTTGTTGATGGCGATCAGGATGCGCGCCGCGCTGCGCGTTCGTACGTGCGACACGTCCACGACCAGCGGCCGCTCTTCGATGCTTACTGCGCAGTGGTGATGGCACTGCACCGCTTCACGGCTTCCATGTCGTATACGCTGCTGTATGGGTTCCGCATCGAAACTGGCGAGGAGCGCGAGATGAAGGACGCGCAGGTCGTCGAGGACAACTTCGCCCAGGCCATGAGGCCAGGCTTGTGGCCGTGCGACATTATCCCCGCGCTGAACTACCTGCCGATGTGGCTCGCGCCGTGGAAGCGCACCGCTCAGGAGTGGTATCAGTTCGAGCGGGCGCACCTCATGCGCGGCAACACGCGGGGCCATAACAGCCGCACCTGGAACTGGACTAAGGCGTTGGCGGGAACTAAGGCGGCTGCAAAGCTGAACCCGGAATCGCTTGCGTACGACGCCGGAATCCTCAACAACGCAGCGCTGGATACTACAACGCAGACGCTCGAGATGTTCATTATGGCGGCTCTGGAGAACCAGGACAAGATACACGTTGCGCAGGCGGAGCTTGACCACGTCGTGGGCCGCGGGCGCCTTCCCTCGCCCGAGGACGAGGCTGATCTCCCCTATGTGCGTGCCGTGATCGAGGAGACGCTGCGCTGGCGGCCGATCATCGTTGGGGGCGTGCCGCATGCAAGCATGCGGGAGGACATTTATAACGGCTACCGCATCCCGGCGGGTTCTGTCATCATCCCAAACAACTGGTCTATGCATATGGACGAAAAAGTATATAAGGATCCTCACGTATTCCGCCCGGAGCGCTGGCTTGAGGACCCAGATCTTCCCACACCAGTGGGCTTCGGGTTTGGCCGCCGTACTTGTATGGGAGAGCAGATTGCACGCGGCGCGCTATTTGTCATGGTGTCGCGGCTGGTGTGGGCTTTTGAGTTCAGGAGGCAGCTGGACGAGGCTGGATGTGAGATCGCGGTGGACACCATGGATGTATCAGACTATTTCATCGTGAGGCCCAATCCATTTCCTGTAAATATAGTCTGCAGGCACGAGTCGGTGCGAGAGATTTTGGACGATGCTTGGGAGAATGCTGAGAAGGATCCTGATGTTATCATGGGGCAGATGGGGAAGTACTTTGAGGGGAAAATGAGGTGAGGAGCTGGCTAGGCCCTGAAGTCTAGATACAAAGAATATGTCTTGGGCGTTCAAGTTACTGCCAGCTCTTGTGCGCTGGATTTGCAGAGAATCCAGATGGTTTGAGATTGGAGTCGATGACTTGACACCAGATCATGCGCCTAGTCAAATTCCATTAGCGACTCCTTTTTCCTGTGATGGTACTGGGGGCAAGCCAATGCTGGCAGACCTGTTCACGCACAATGGACTGTTATCCGTTGTCAATGCTGTGCTAGTCAGCTGTTTCATGATTCATTTATGTCGGACCTACCCTGAAATATGGCTTTTACAGTGATCAGGCTCGATCTCAGTCCTATAGTGAGTGAGGTGTTAGAATGCGAAGTCAGACGCTGATGCTCATCTACCTGATTACGAACTCGGCCAATTCACAATGCCCCAGATCAGGACGAAGCGGTGTCTCGCGGAACCCTCCACAATATCCGCAAACGGAGAAGAATCGGAACCTTCAATGCAATACCACGTAAAATATTGCTGTTTCTTTTTCTTTGTTGTATAAGCGGTTTTGTTTGAGTATCCGGCGTTTCTTTAATGCTTGTATGTGAGATTATGCGGTAAGTCTCCTGTGGGCGACGGTTCGCCGTAAGTTCTTGCTTAATTACCATATCACGTCCCACGAACCTGCACATCTCTCATCATTTTACAGTATCGGACCGGTGATATGACCGGGGATCACCCGCGCCTCTTTGTCAAAAATTCTCAACCTAAGTCAAAATGGCTGAAGACCCTCGAGATTCGTCAAGCAACTTAACCGACACCAGATTCCATCTGCAACGCGGTGTAGACTCCTTCCACTTTGGAGGAATGGAATACTCAGTTCCTGGGACGATTACAAGCGTGAGCAGACATATAGCCAGTTTTCTATTCCATTACGGGCGGCCCCTCTACCTGATCCGGCTATTAACAATGAGAATCCAATCATCCCCGCGCGGAGGTACCGACCTTTTAGAGATGTTAGAAGGAGAGATGATGACGCTGGAGGACGGATAATGTCGGATGAAGTAAAGTAAACCATAGAGAGTGGCGGATATAGAATGGTGGAAATACTCGGTGCTGGGTTGCAAGGCTTAGTCGTCTTATTCGAGTCCACAAGCAATGGGAACAAAGTTGTTTTCAAGTGGAGTAGCGAGGTATACTCAATTGCAACAGAAATGTGGTGTATGAGGTAAATGGTTGGAGCAAAACACATTATTCAGGTGAGAATCTGCCTGGAATGCATGAAAACCACCCTCTCCGCCCTGCTCCTTTCCGATTCCGGCAACTACCCACGTGTTGTGGAGGCTGGTTAGCTTAATGGACCAAGAAATCACTCCCCTCACCCTCCGGCTTCCAAGGTTCCTTCGTAATTGTTGTATATGGGAATTGACTCTATCAAATACAGGGGCTATTTCCAGAAAGCGTGCCCGACTTCGGCGTGTGAAGTCGAATATCAGAGGAGTACTGGAATCGGTGCATGGCTCAAGAACAGAAGTATGCGGATGTAGTTATCATCTTTGAACCGGCTTGGAGACTCAATCCGGTGTGAGACGTTGAGCCACATTTGAATTAGGAATCAGCTGTGAGCCAACGAATGCAAACATCAGGAGTATCCCATCACAATTTAGAAAGAGGATGTGAGGCCTCAGATCCTGTAATGCCCTCGTAAGTTCCACCGGGCTGGGGACAAGGCATTTTCATCACCTTCTTAAGAGGCGCACATCATTGGTACAGCTGCAACATTGTCTGCAGCTGTGAGTTAACGGGCAGCCTAGGTACAGTGTATTCGCTGAGACTCTGCGATGCTACATAAGGAATCTGGCAAAGAGAGGTCGCTTTTTAAAAGAGCCAGTGAACTATTCAGCATTCCTGACCCTTGCAACAGCCGAAAATTAGGTGCAAGCCAAGAAACGACTTGCCTCAGCTTTCGCTGTCTGTTGATTTGACCTGCAAATATAACGCGAGGGTGGATGTTTTGACAAAGGGAACAAAATGGAGGAATCCAAGTCCCGGTGGAGATATGAGACAGACCAGGAATTAGCTGGGAGGTGTTCTGCCGACAAAAAGAAATTGTGTTCATTGAAGGTCCGGCGACGTACGGGGGTTAAGTCGGTTGGCGCAAGTGTGGGTCTTGCCTACCACACCACGTGTTATCGCAAGGCTTGGGTGTCCATCAGATGCTCCTCTGAACTCGGAAATCTAGACCTTATTTCAGTACTAGAAGCCGCTTCCGAGGGTGCCACAGAACGTCATGGTTAGGAAGCTTGTCCCGCCCGCCCCGGACTCCACGAGAGCATCCACCATCAGCAAGTATAGCCACCGAGCATAATCTCATCGACAGCATCTGAACGAGTATATGGAATACTATATCAAGCTAGATGATCGCAGCCTCTATCATGAAGAGCGAAAAGGAAAGTGAGCCGCCCAAGAGGGCGACGATGCCTCCTAGAAGGACTAGAATCTGCACGGCCTCCGCGCAAAGATATACGCCGAGAAGCGACATAGGGAGAAGATGCAGATACTCAAGCAGATCAAGGCCAACAAGGAGCGCAACATCAAGTCCGCTGCCCTAGACAACAATCTCTCCCACTCCATCCCGCTTAATACTCGACCGCAACAACCCAACCTTGGCTGAAATTCATTAGCTCCTTCATTGTGAACAAGCATTTCGAGAAGGCCACCCGTCACCGAAAGCTTACCAAAAGTATGCAGTATCTGGAAGGAGAAGATATTCAAGGTTGTAAACACTAGCAAGAAGACCTAGAAAAAGCACTGGAAGCATATGGTCACTAAGCCTACCTTGGTCAGGCCCGACTTCACCAGGCGTCTATGAAACGAGCGTTTTATCCGTCCCATGGGCCCACGTTACAACAAGGCCAACATCACATACCACGAGATCGGAGTCACGTAAGCATCTAGGTAGCTTTATTTTGGAACTATCACCTCACTGGGGACAAGCTCTTCAATACCAATCCCATAGCCCTGCTCATCTCAGATTTCCGTGCTAGCTTTCTGCCTTGTCATTCACTGGAGTTTCATCGGATTTGATCTCCCGGCTTGTATCTTCTGCGCCGCTCGGTGCAATGGCCAGTTCTGTCTCCTGGTGCTTCATCTCCCTGATATCCATAAGTCAGCCATAAGCACGATATGGTTTTCTACAATGTTGCAACTTGCCCTCGTCTGTGAAGCGTCAAGGCCGTGATAAAACCAGCCCAGAGCAACAAGTAGAACACAAACGTCACCGGCCAGCCATGCTGCCATCTTGGTGCGCCGTAGGGCCCGGCAGTAGGGAAGATAAGAAGAGGCACCCATATTTGGAAGGAGTACCCAAAGGTCATCATAGACCCCTATAATTACCAGATTAGTTATCACCGTACTGGAGATGAGAAGTCGCGGGCACGCCTTGGGGTCAATACTGACCATGATGATGGCTCGCTCTTCGGAATCGTCCCTAACGATGGAGTTGACAGTGGAGTAAAGGATTGGACTGGCACAGCCGGAGACCCCGAATAGATACCAAGCCAAGAACCTTTTTGGAACCAGTCAGTGTTGAAAGAACGTCAAGGTGTCAATGAGGAAGAAGTGTGCCCTCACTTTAGTGGCTTTGGGATATTCCAGATAACCATGCAAATGGTAGAGAAGAGAACGCATATGGTCTCAATGCTGTAAATAGCCCAGGAAGGGTAAATAGCTGCCAATGTCGCACCAAGCCAGGAAGCAAAGGCTTGGATAGCATAAATACCGGTGGGTAGCTCATTGACTTTTACTGTGCTGAAACCTTCCGCCTTCAACCATAGGTTCATATATTGCGAGGGGTATGACGATATGATCATGCAACTGTATCTCACCCTGTTAGTGATGCATCGTCCTCCAATGGCTGGAATATTGTAGTCAAGTCTCTTACATGTAGCAGAACACAAACACCCAGATATGCCACCGGCTTAGCGTCCGTTTGAACACGTCTAAACCAAGCTTCCCAGGCCTTCGGATCTGTAGCATTCGGGGTCAGCGATCAATGAGTGTTTTCATACAAATGGTGAAAAGAAAGGGTCACAGTGTGGCTATTGCCTCAAGTGTCTCAAACCCGACAACGCGACGAGTCTTCTGGCATTGGGAGGCACAGGCCATTTGAGGGGGGGGGGGGGATTTCTTCTTAAAGGGATCAAGATGCTATCTAAAAGCTGCTTACGCGGAACTTCTCCAGGCGGCGTTTAGCCAGCCGGGTGTCATCCTCAGTGAGGTAAAACGGTCTTGGCGAATCCGGGATGCCAGGAAAGACAACGTAGCCCAGCAGCGCCACAGGGATCGTGAAGATGCCATCGATGACAAAGAGCCATCTCCAACCAGCCAGTCCCCCAACTCCAGATAGATTCGTATATGCTGCTGCCTGTAGGTATCCACTGATCATGGAGCCCAGCGGGTTGCAGATAAACCAGGTGCCCGCGCGACGGAACAGCTCGGAGCCGCTGTACCAGGACCCGAGAATGAAGTGCGTCCCCGCGAACACGGGCGCCTCGAACATTCCAACCAGGAACCGCAGCGCGTATAGCTGATGGACAGTGGTTGCGCGGCTCTGGGCGAAGGTCACGACGCCCCAGAGGACTTCGAGCGTCGGGAGGAGCCACCGGGCCAGCCTCGGCCGCGACAGGAGCAGCAATCCCGGGACCTGGAAGATTACGTATGCTGTGGTGTAGCAGACATTGAAGTAGTTGAGTTCGTTGCCATTGAGGTTAAAGTCTTCCTTGAGTCCGCTAACGTAGGCATTACTGATATTTGTTTGGTCTTTGAGTGTTAGTCCTGGCTGAGTTGTGAACGTGAATCCCCTAGACTTTACCCAGATATTTGACGAAGACTGAGGAGATAAATCAGTATCACGTTTGCCGGCATGGTGGCCTAATTATTTGAGGACTGACAGCATAAGCAAGCGAACACGAGAATAGAGATGTCGAGCTTGAGTAGAAGTCTGGCCGATGTTCAGTATTTGCTTGGTCATGTGAAAACCATGGATTTGTACTCACCTTTTCTCTGCCACTGGATACTCAGACGGGTACCAGTTGAAGACTTCTTTGAAGACACCGATGAATGATAACCTCAGCTGCTGTTGACTGTTATCTTTTGTATCCTCTGAGGACGGCATAGTCTACAGAATTGAGAGCAAAGTGAAGCAGACTGTCAATCCCACGGAGTAGCATAGCAAGAGCAGACCGAGAATATTGTGTTTTCTACCAAGAGACGGCCTGTGGACCTCGAGCTCACATTCGCAGGCCGTGGTATACCTGCAGCTGAGGCGTGATCGGCCCACATCATTCCACCATAGATACAGGCAATGTTATAGCCGAAGAGATCAGCTTCATTGAGGTGATCGCATCCATGCCGCGGGGCTATACGTCCACACACTTGGAGACACTATGGCTTACAAAGGAGAGAAAACGTGAAATTCTCAAATCCATGATCACAGCCAATTCGGAGCTAAAGTGGTGCTTGGCAGGGTCTGAATGGCGTGCTGCCAAGGATGTGTCTATTCGTCAGTGTACAGGTTGAACTGGTGCCGGGTCTAATGAAGAACGTGAACGATACATACCACGAATTCCGACGCCGCTGTTGTCCCGCAGTATCTATCGTAATGAATACCTGCAGATGAATGATAATGCAGATCCTGTTTAGGAGTTGGATGCCACACACTGCCCAATGGCCGCAAGGTGGTGTGCTCTACGAACCTATTGCGTGCTTGCATCTCCGCACCCCCTCCAGCTTGGAGGTGGACGCGTCCGAGGGAGCCCCGCCGGATGGACTCCCAATTGGATCTGCTAAATATGCAGCTTGTGACCATGAATGGGCGCTGATACAGCTTCATGGCGGTCATCATTGGTGGTTGATGCAGGTAGGGCAGCAGGTGGATGCACTTGGACGGGAACAGCCACGTTATGGGTCGGAATGTATTTGTAAGATCATGGCGATAAGCCATATGGCGTGCTTTGTTTCCAGATGAAGCCGCGTGAAACGTCCGATGTCGTCGTCGCGGCGGCAACTTGAACGCAACTTGGACCTAATCCAGATTTATCCGCGACTCTTTTCTCCCCGCATCTACATCAAACTCTACAATTTTGATCCCAACGTTGAACAGCTCGACTTCAGCCTTGACTCAAAGATAAACAAAAGGTATTGCAACATCGACTACACAATATGCCCGGAAGAATCATTGAGAAGTACGAGCAGGTCCCTGTAACTAGGGAAGACTGTAAGCGAACCCCAGCAATTTTACGTGTAACAGTAAAAGTCCTCGCGTGCGTGTCAACTCTGACCAGAATAGTGGATTGGGCCGAGCTGGTGACCATCGACCTGAGCAAGTTCGATACGCCTGGCGGAAAAGAGGAGCTTGTCAAGGAGCTTGAGTATGCTGTCACTAAAGTCGGTAAGTTCGAAGCCAGGACTACACTTACCACTACATGGCCATTGTAGGCTAAGTTATTCCCAGGCTTCTTCTACGTGAAGAATTTTTCCATCACGCAAGAGGAAGTCGATAGGCAGTTTGCTCTTGGCAGAGAGTTCTACAATCTCCCTCTGGAGGAGAAGCTGAAGTACCACAATAGCGACGACCTTGTCCGAGGTGAATATAACGGATATCGCCCTGCAGGTCACAGGATGTAAGATGTCCGCAAACCACTGGCTTCAAAATTGCTAACGACACGCCATAAGTCTCGGCAATGGAATCAAGGACAATGTTCAGGTTTACAATATCCCCAAATTTGATGGACTTCACAAGCGTAAACAGCCACCGGTTCTTGAGGAAAACATTCAAGAGATCGAGGCTTTTTCACGGGTAGGCCGCCTAGCAGGGGTCCGTGTGGCTCATCGCTAAAATGTCTCTAACGCTGTCCTTGCAGAAATGTCATGAGGAAGTGGTTGTGAAGCTGCTGAAACTCTTCGCAATCTTTCTGGAGCTCCCCGACGAGGATCAGCTGGTTCGAGAGCACCAGTACGACGTCAAGGGAGAGGACCACCTGTCAGTACCTCTCTCCTCCTGCTACAGGTCCTTGATCTTTGTTCCGTGGAATGTTCTAGAATGTATCACTTCAGGACCCGTAGCAAGTGATTAACATATAGCAGGCGATATATGCACTATGCCGCCCGCTCGCAGGAGGAGAACAAAAAGGTTGGCGAACTATACTCACCAGGGCACACTGACCTCGGCAGTATCACCTTGCTGTTCAGGCAGCCCGTGTGCGGCCTACAGATCCTCAACAATGAGGGACAGTGGAAGTGGGTTAAACCGGTGGACGGAACCATCACTATCAACACTTGCGACGCGCTGACGGCGCTGACGGGAGGGCTCATCAAATCGTCCATCCATCGCGTGCACGCGTAAGCACCATTCTCCTCCTTCTACGGATCTCCGTCTTCATGTTTTGGCATATTCCAGAATGCAACACTTCAGGCCCCATAGCAGGTGACTAACCCACATTAGCCCGCCGCAAGACCAGGCACAGATCGACCGACTCGGGGTCCTATACTTTGCCCGGCCCAATAACCATGTTGTTTTGGACCCGCTGCAGGACAGCCCGCTGCTGGCACGCCTAGGCAAGACCACAAACGTCTTTACCGAACTGGGCAAGCATCTTACCACTGAGGAGTGGGTTAGAATCCGTCAAACGCAGCAGCAGAGGAAGACGCCTGGGGCCAAGATTACCGAGGATAGCAAGTACGTACATAAGCCTGAGGACTTGCAGATCCTGCCTGGACTTCAAGCTACGGTGTACAATTAGGGCCGTGAGAAGGGACGTGGTCACATGTAGCCGAAAAAAAGTCGATAGGTGGTGAATCCAACTCTTGGTCCTTGATGCCAGGTTTCTTTTCATGGAGACTGTGGACTAGTCTACTGTGATACTAAGCATCGACAATCTCACGGGTGAATATGGCTTCCCAGGTGTCTTGCGACACGTGCCAGGCCTCTATAATTACATACCCAGAGGGGATCAAGCCCGCCCGTGCAGTAACGGCGTAGGCACCATTCAAGATGACGCATGAGTGCGACAGAAAACACATAAGCCGCCATAATCCGATACACATATAAACCTATAATCCTTGTTTGAGTGCTGTAAAACTTCTGTCCTTGCTGCGACCATATCAAGCTGCGGCTCTTGGTGGGGCCATCCTTTATTGGACAGCGAGATGGCCCAGGTGGTATTCACTAGATAACTAACCGAAAAGACACGAGGAATTACGTTTTAGTCACTTCAAAGCTTAATGTGAGTATCAATGGATTGCGCTCCAGGTCCGGTGGGTATATCATCCCATCTGGAATCGATCGGGTTTCGGAGCAAACCCCCTACTGCAGGTACTGTACATTAATAAGGCCAGCTCGCCCAACATTTGCCGCGTCCGCTCAAAAGTATCCAAAGTCTCGGTCCCATAAGACACGCACCTCCATGAGAGAGCTTACACACACTGCCAAGTCGCTTGCACGAGACCATATCTCTTGGCCTGCACTATCAGCCTGCCAGCGCGCATCATTCGACACGTGCGTTATCAAGCTCGCCCGTAATCTCCGGACACTGTTCCCCTTGCAGAAGGTGTACCTATGCCCAGGCGCCAAGCTAGATGATCATTAGTCGAATTAGACATGGCCCCTGCGGCTGACTCAACTGTGAGGAAATTGAGGCAAATGGGGATACTGGAATAAAAATGCCAGCAGAACGCATCAGAGATTCAATGCAACCTTTCCGCGTCTCCCATTCCCAAGGTCTCGTTGCACAGAAGCCCTAGTGACGATGTCTTCAATCAGGAAGCTTCTTTCTGCTCTGTTGCTCGTCCCTGCAGCGTTCGCAGACGATGTCCTTGTCAGTCGGCGCCAGGACTTGCACCAAAAGAGGAGCGACTACGGAAACTTCGAGATCTCAATTTACCATATCAATGATGTGCACGCCCACCTCGACCAATTCTCTTCATCAGGCACCGATTGCACACGGCCAGAGAGAGGCTGTTTTGGCGGTTACTCGCGTGTCAAGACAGTACTGAATTCGACCCGCCAATCCAAGGAGAACAGCCTGTTCCTGAACGCGGGCGATGAATTCCAAGGCACGCTCTTCTACAACTTTTACAAGGGCTGGAGAACGGCAGACACCCTTAACCAACTTGGTGTCGACGCAATGACCTTGGGCAACCACGAGTTTGACGGTGGCGACGAGGAACTGGCCGCATTTATCAACAACATCACGTTTCCCATCCTCGCAGCAAATCTTCAGAGCACCAATCCAACTCTGAATAGTTCCTTGAAGCCGTATGTCGTATTCGAGCAATATGACCTGGCTGTGATCGGAGTTATCACCCCCGAGACAAGCCAGCTCAGCAAACCCGGAAATGGCACTACCTTTACCGATCCGGTTGTCGCCGTGCAAGCCGCCATCGACGAAATCAAGGCCACGACAGATATCAACAGAATCATTGCGCTTACGCACATCGGCTACTCAGAGGACATCAAGCTTGCAGAGCAGACCACTGGCCTCTCCCTTATTATCGGTAAGCGGCTTTTGGATACAATATTACCCCCTTCGAGAGAAACTTCTCCCATCAGTAGCCTGCAAATTGAAGCCTACTCTCTTGGTGCTTTGATAGCTGACCTTAAATGCTGCAAGGCGGACACTCTCACACACCCCTGGGCAACATGTAAGCACTATTCTCCTTCTTCAATCCCGCCCCCTTCCCCCCCTTGTTTGTCATGTTTTGGGATACTCACAATGCATCACTTTGGGATCCGGAGAAGGTGATTTAACACTTACCAGCACCGGGAGCCAAGGGTCATATCCAACAATCGCGAACAACAAGGCTGACGACGAGGTATTCATCGTGACTGCCTACCGCTGGGGCGAGTACCTGGGGTACATCGACCTAGTATACGACGCGTCCGGTCACGTCCTCGAGTACCACGGCGCGCCGATCCACTTGACGAACCAGACGAAGCAGGACCCGGACTTGCAGGCGCAGATCGACGCATGGCGCGAGCCGTTTCAGGAGTTTGCCAACGAGGTCGTCGGCGAGTCGACCGTCGAGCTCGTGCAGGAGACGTGCCAGGCCGAGGAGTGCACGCTGGGCGATGTCATGGGTCAGTATAACTCTTCTCCTGCTACAGTTCCCTGATCTTTGTGCTTGGAATGTTCCAGAATGTGTCACTTTAGGACCCGTAGCAAGTGATTAACACATATTAGCGGACGCAATCATCGCTTATCGGCCGGAAGCTGACATCGCGCTCATCAACGCGGGTGGGATCCGTGCCTCCATCGACGTCGGCCCAATCACGCGCGGTGAGGTCCTAACGTCTTTCCCGTTCGGGAACGCTATTGTCGAGCTTGCACTTTCCGGCCAGCAAGTCTGGGAAGTGATTGAGGGAATCGTGTCCGATGTCAACCAGGCTAATGGGCGGGCGGTGACGAGTTTCCTGCAGGTGAGCAGGGGCCTGCGGATCGTGTACGACCCTACGCTAGAGATTGGGAGCAGACTTGTGAGTGTGACCATCGCGGGTTCTCCACTCGACTTGGCTGGGACTTATCAGGTGGCCACGCTGGACTACCTCGCTGGCGGAGGCGATAACTTCTTCGTGGCCACTACGGACTATATCACGCTCGACTTACAGGCGGATGTGCTACTAGCATACCTAGCTAGTGAGAACCCCATCGACGTTGTATTAGATGGGAGGATATCCACGGTGCAGCCGAGCAACGCGAGGAGGAGGGGGCTGCTTAATCGTGTCCCTCATGCTCGGGCTTAATTTTGCCTCCCCAAATTTCAGAGTAACCATCTGGCGAATTTGCAACAATATCAATGAAACTTTCCCCGATCTATTGATCTTATTGGAGTTACAGTTTCTGGCTTCAGACGGATACGTGTCCTTTTGCCCACTTCAACATCTTAAGGTAACTTGGGGTTCATGGCGTGTGAAACATAGTAATGTTCAGAGGGCACTCTCAAGTGACAAGTGAACTCGGACAGTTCCTCCATGCTTAAGAACCCCTAGCCATCAATTGCTTATGCAAGGCTCGTTCGTTTTCTGGATGGTGCAACAGTGTGGAAAAGGTGATGCGTGCACATGTTTGATCCTCACTGCTGTTACTTCAAACCTGCTTCAAGAACCAGGACTTGCTTTGCCGGACTTCCACATCTCTTCTCTCTCGCTTTCCCTCTGTGTCTTCTTTCTTCCTGTTCACTCAGCTTTGGACTGTGCGAAATTAATCTATCAAAAGTCGTATTTGACATTTATGAACAAATACAACGTATATCCGAAAACTACATTGAGACCGGGGAATTGTTGTTCCGCTGTACGTTAGTACTTTGTCCTCGTTCCTTCAACCACCCTCCGGCGAATATTATCTGGGCCCACGTCAGAGATTCATTGCCTGGATAGCAAGGTATGTGTCTTGAACAACAGGCGCAAGCGGGGTAGTCCAGCTCCCGTCGGTCTCCGATACTATAGCAGTGGGAGCCCATTGGTTATGGGGGGCCTTGTATCACCGCGATCCCCAAAGATCTCCAATCTAATGTACACAGTCAGCGGTGCCCAGTTGGCCCAAACCCTCGGCAGTCGTGTGCTGCAGCCGTACGAGAGCAATTGGTGTCCCAAGCTTCTTGCCGCCAGGCAGTGGGGTAAGTCTACTTTATTTTATGAAACCTCGTTTCATTTTCCACCGCTACATAAACGGTAATCAAGAAGACATGGCCGAGCAGTCGGCAGACGAAAAGGCAAGTATGGGCCTTCAGAACCAGGAAACGGTTCATGATGAGTTTAGGCCTCAAGGTGGGACAGAGCAGGAGCAGCTCAGACGCGAGAAAGCACTCATCCGCAAGCTTGACCGTTTTATCGCACCTGTCATGATGATGTTGATGCTTGTCAGTTATCTGGACCGCGGCAACATCGGATTCGCAGCGACCCAAGGAATGTCGGCGGATATTGGCCTGAAAGGGTCTGAATTGAACGTATGCCAGTTTTTCTTGTCGTACCGAAATACGCGGCTTGTTAACATCACAGCAGACCGCGGTATCGGTGTTCTATGTTTTCTACATTCTCGCAGAATTCCCTACATCTATCTTGGTCAAGCGGCTCCAGTTCAACCGAGTCATACCGACCATTACCTTCTGCTGGGGGGTCGTCTGCCTCTGCACAGGTTTCGTTCATTCATTCGGATCCCTTGTGGTGTGCCGCATACTGCTGGGGTTTTTTGAAGGTTGCCTTTTTCCTGCCATGACCTTGTTCCTCTGCAACTGGTACAAGCGTGAGGAACTAGCGGTCCGCATCTCGTTCCTCTTCAGTAAGCTGCATTGTGGGACATATACGACATCACTGTGGGTGGAAGTAACTGATTATCTCTACAGTCGCGTCAGCTCTCTCAGGAGCATTTGGAGGTTTGCTGGCGTGGGCCATGCTCAGCATGAACGGAACGGCCGGTATGCCGGGCTGGCGATGGTGTGTTCTCTTTCCCCTTTTAAACAGAGGAGAGAGAGGGGGGGTGGGGGCAGCCACATTCAGGAACAGTACTGACTTCATCAGGCTCTACATTATTGAAGGCATAATCACAGTCGCATGGGCAGCGGGTTGCATATTCCTCGTACCGAGAGACTTTGAGACAGCATATTTCTTGAATGCAGAGGACAAGCTGCTCATGATGAAACGCGCCGAGGAGATGGAGGCTTATAGTGGAGGGTCCGGTCATTACGGCAAAGAAGATATCATAGAAGCTGGGTTCGTACCATTCTTCCCATGCCGATCCCCATCTTTAATATTTTGGAATCTCGGACCCATCAATTCAGGATCTGTAGCAGGTGGCTAATACACACTAGAAAGGATGTAAAGAGTTGGTTGCATGGCGTGACACAGATCGCGGTGGTGACCATTTTATACGGTGAGTAATCTGATCAAGTCGGAGACAATTCATCACTGGAGGCATAAAAGGCAGAACACGAGGACTAACTAGTTTCTATCAGGCTTTGGCACATTCCTACCGATCATCATCAGAGAAGGATTCCACTATTCCCTCGTACAAGCCCAGTACTTGGTGATCCCTGTCAATATATGGGGGGCTGTCGTGTATGGAGTCGGAGCAGTGCTCGTAAGCGCCATTCTTCTCCTTCTACGGTTACCCGTCTGTTGTGTTTTGAGACCCCGAAATGCAAGACTTTGGAAACTGTATTAACACACAACAGTCCGATAAGTACAATAAGCGTTTCCTCCCGCTGATTATATGCGCTCCTTTTGGAATCGCCGGCTACGCGATACTTCTTTGTAATGTGTCACCGTTCGTACCATTCTTGTCCTTTTACGGATCTCCGTATTTCGTGTTTTGGAAGGTTCCAGAACACAGCACGTCAGGATCTATGACAAGTGACCAACACGCTTTAGGGCGGTACAGTACTTTGCCACATATCTCATAGCCACGGCTTGTTTTCTGTGCACTGGAGGTAACATGTATGAAGTGCCCTTTAAGACCCTGGTTACGTAAAAGAGTATTCAACTAATGGCTCGGGTGATTCAATGCAGTGCTTGGCTGTCTGGTAATTGCGCTCCCGACGGAAAACGGGCTGCCAGCTTGGGCATCCTCTTGACCTTGACCAACATCGGCGGGGTTGTTTCAGGACAGATCTACCAGACAAATGCCGCCCCAAAATTTACGCTGGGCCATGCGTGGTCCCTGGGCTGCCTGACATTTGCCTGGTTTGGCTGGTGGGTGGTCAGGTGGATTTATCTCAGACGTCAAGCTGGCAAGGAAAAAGCAGCAGGCGAAGGAGTCGGTGCAATCCCAGAGAAGTTTACAGATCGGGCGCGCGATTTCAAATATCAAATATAGATGTACTTATTGATAAAGAAACGAGAGAAGGTGCTGTTGTAAGCACAGTGGAATTCGCAATGTTTAGTACCATGCCAGTGACAATGCAATCTTGCCTAGATAACTCTTCCATGCTTCACTGGCGTGTTTCGTTTCTAAGGGCTTCGGCCACACTATATATTCTTCTTACTATTTAGCTAACTTCTTAGTTTTATTTACTAATATATTTTTCTACCTATTATCTTTTTAGCTTTCTATTTACTCTTTAGCTAAAAGCTTATATATAAATTTAGTAATAATTATATATATCCTCTTATTACTTTTTATTAATAATAACTTTAATTTTTCCTTTAGTTTTTTTTTTTATTTAATACTTTTTTTATTTATTTAATACTTTTTTTATTTATTAAGAAAATAGTCCTTTAAAATAAAGTAATATACTTAAAATAATATTAAATTATTTTTAAATTTACTTTTTTTTATATTATTTAGTAAATATTATATTTATTATTTTTTAATAATAAAGATCTTTTTAAAGGAAGTTTTATAAATAAATAATAATAAATTTCTAATTTATTTTAAATAGTTTATTAAAATTAAGAGCTATATTTAATTATTAGCTAAGTTATTTATTATAGTAAGGGCTTTTTTAGTAATTTATACTTATATAAGGTATATATATATACAAATATAGATTATTAGGGAAGGAAGTAGTAGCTTTAGACTCATTTTATAGAGGAATTATATTAAGGTAAGTATACTTTTACTATATAACTAATTACCTAATTTATAAAGCTATAGGAAGCTAGTCTTACTAGCCTTATCTATATAGCTATTATAAGGCTAACTATATTTAGCTAAGAAAGACTACTGTATTTTATACCTACTATTATCGATATTATGTACTATTAAATATTAGGTATTTGAGTATTTACTACTATATAAAGGGACTATATATTAACTCTATAGGAGGATATACCGGATTAAAGACAAAACCACTTCGTTTCTAAGTAACATCAGGAACATAACAAACAGACTATCGGAAGTGAAGAGACGCTGGACTCGCCACATTTAAGCGCAAGTCTATACATCCAGATTCCACCAACGCCACTAATTATTACTTGCTGTAATAATCACATCCGAGTCTACACCCAAAGCCTTTCCAACACTCTGCTGAAATTATGAATGTACATTGGTACAACACATTAGACCTGCTTGCAATGCCATAGTTGATTGTTCTTGAGAAAATTGAACTCTTCAGTTGTGGAGGTGGCTTTATTGTTCGGCCTTGCCCGGCGAAGAACACCCTACTGACCGCGTCTGCCATCTTTGCAGCCGGCTTCAGCAGTTGTGGCGGAATGCCCCTGCTCAACTAAGTAGTGAGATGACACGAAATGGAATCAGAGTCGAGACTTTTGGCATTGCATTGACCGAATATATGATGACTACAGACATGTCTATCACGCGACCTTCAATCGGTATGGTCACAGAGTGCACCATGATAGTGTATTATGACATGATCATTGGCAGCTCGTCATTGGTGTTATGGATCCCTCTTCAAAACCGATCAAGTACACTAGCACACCAAAAACTTGTCCAATACTGATTGCGTTCCAACTTAGAACACCTGGCGATGTTCAGATGAGGAAAGCCGGGGGAAACTTGAAGAGTTGGTCGGAAGGCGGTGGAGTAGAAACGGAAGTAGTCGGAGTTCACGTCGGAGCTTGCCAGGCCCACACTTGTATTCGCCTCGTGACTGTGTTGTGTTCCAGTTGCCGACCCGAGCGCTTCAGCTTTCCGAGACGATGCGGCAGCAGCACGAAAGCCAGCGTCTCAGCCGTGGCCTGTCCTTCTCGTTACGAACGGATATTGACCGTGATATGTGCCTGCTCAGTCCAGGATCTGAGCAAATAAGTACAGTAGTTAGGCTACCACAGTGCTGTGTAGACCTACTAGTCTTGTTGGAACTAGGCCATTGCTGGCATAGCATTGATGTACTCCGTCACCCATCTTACTGTCTGCCAAGCGTGGCCAAAGATTCCTGCTCTGACGGAAGAAATCCTGGAGAAGCTCGGGCTGAACTGGCCCGATTGAGGGTGTCCCAGGCGCTAATGCCGCCAGATCCATTACGCTCGCCAATCACGATTCGTGCAGGAATTGACTCAGCAGCGAGGTTCTGAGGACTGGGAAGCGGTTGTGCTCCACCATCGGTGCGATTTCGACACTGCTCGTGTGGGTCGGGACCTTGATGGAAAGAGAATGAGGGGGAGGGGCAGCAGAATTATGGGCCAGGACCATGCCGTCATGCGAGCCCCTCATTGAGTTATAAAGTTGTTTCCCTTCTTGAACGAGAGCGAAAGCACTGAGAGGGGTCACTGCTCCAGGTCTCCTGATTCTCGTCCTGTTCTACACCGATTCACAAACTCTGCCCTCCTCACCCAGAAGAAACAACGCCAGGCCCAAGTCTTGTAACATGTCTTTCGGTACCAAGGCCAAGCTCCAGTCCGGCGACGAGATCCCGTGAGTTGTTTACCCCCCCCCTCTCCAACCAGACCAGTCCCTGATCGACAAACGCCACCTGTCTCACCTTGATCCGGGGACTCGGGCGACGAGAGCATCACTGACACAACGCCGTCCTCGCGCTCAACAGCACGCTCGGTTATGGCACATGGCAGTCAAAGCCCGGTGAGGTGTCGGTGGGCATCTACGAGGCCCTGAAGGCCGGCTATCGCCATCTGGACCTGGCCAAGATCTACGAGAACCAGAAGGAGGTCGCCGAGGGCCTGCACAAGGGCATCAAGGACTTTGGCATCAAGCGTGAGGACCTCTTCATCACCTCCAAGCTGTGGAACAACGCCCACCGCCCCGAGCACGTCGAGAAGGCCCTCGACGACACGCTGGCCGAGCTCAAGCTCGACTACCTCGACCTCTACCTCATCCACTGGCCCGTCGCCTTCCCCCTGGAGGGCGCCATCGGCGAGGTGCTCTTCCCCAAGCACAAGGAGAAGCAGAACGAGGTTGCCCTCGACACCGGTGTCTCCCTGGTCGACACGTGGAAGGCCCTGGTCGCGCTCCCCAAGAGCAAGACCAGGAACATTGGTGTCTCCAACTTCACCGTCGAGCACCTCAAGGCCGTCGAGGAAGCCTCCGGCGTCCGCCCCTCCGTGAACCAGGTCGAGCGCCACCCGCGCCTGAACCAGAACGACACCCTGATCCCTTACGCCAAGGAGAAGGGCATCCACATCACCGCATACTCTGCCTTTGGCAACAACAGCTTCGGCCTGCCTCTTCTCATCACCCACCCCACCGTTGAGGCCATCGCCAAGAAGCACAACGCCACCGGCGCCCAGGTCGTCCTGGCCTGGTCTCAGGTCGGCGGCCACAGCGTTATTCCCAAGTCCGTCACCCCTAGCCGCATCGCCGCCAACTTCCAGGAGATCAAGCTCAACGACGACGATGTTAAGCAAATCAACGAGATCGGCGTCAAGGAGTACCAGCGCTTCAACGTACCTAGTACCTGTGAGTTATCAGCTTGCCCTGACATAATCCCCCCCCCCCCACCCCCACCCCGAAAGAAAAATAGGCGACGGAGCATGCTGACCCCAGTGCTTGTGCAGACAACCCCAAGTGGGACATCAACATCTGGGACGACGAGAAGGAGAAGACAGCCTCCAACAAGGTTGTTGTGGTCTAGGTGTCTGGAAAATGGGACTGGAATGGCGCACCTTGTTGGTAGATACCTCCGCATAGAATTACAATAAAAATGAAAAAGTAAAATGTCAACCTCATTACACATGCGCATTCTATGGATCACACTTGTTGTACAGGAAGGAGTTGGAACCAAAGCGAGGCAGGCTCCCTCGCCCTGCCCTAAACAATCCTGCACCTTCAGGCAATATTCGAGGGGCCTTTGGATAAGCTGGTGTTTGAGACTAAGATGGAAGCTGGAGAGAAATTTGCCCGGATGGGGTTCGCAGACTTGTGCTGTGGTGGGCTAGTCAACCTCCACAGTCAGGGGAGTTACACCTACAAATAGTCTCTCAAGTGCTTGCGAGGAAGGGTTTGGCATTGGCAATATATTGGTTATTACATCAATTGATGCTAGCAGAGCGCTGAAACCCCACAGACGCACAGCCATCGTCAGACCTTGGACGCCACCATAACATCATCCACCATCTCTGTGCTCTGCCTTCTAAATGTAGCAAGCCGGAACTCGCTCTGGGCCCAGTGGCTCTTATTGTCATCCGTGTGCGTGCTGTTCGCGGGCGTGGAGGCAACGGCGGTAAGTATCGACTTCCCGCTGCTGCCACCACCACCGTCCTCGACGTCAAAGTTGACATAGCTGCGTTTGCGGAGCCTCCTTTGCTGCCTGCTCCCGCTCTGCGCCGAAGGGCGGCTCGGATGGTCTGAGTCCTCGTCTGCACTGCTCCCTATACCCATGCAACGCGGCGCGTAGCGCACAATCAATATGCGGATTGATGGGAGGCAGGGGCAAACCACGCCTATATCGATCTCTATTCCAGACCAAATCCCTACTTCGACAAAGTCCCCTGCATGAAGCTGGTTAGTTGGTGATAATCTCTACTTGGCACTGTTAGCGAAGACTGGGTAGACTTACTGCTGGGGTTGATTGTCGTTGTGAAATTATTGATGGTTTTAAGTCTGACAAGGCTGATAATAAAGAATCTGCGGTCAACAATCATTAGCGAAGAGGCATTTAGAGAAGCCCAGGACCGCCCCCCCCCCCTCCCCCCAATGACATGTACTCACGCAAGACCGACAGTCAACATGATTCCAGCGAACATCTTTCTCCTCCAGCTGAGGTTCAACTTCCAGATCCCAGGCCAGGGAAGCGCGATGAGCCACAAATCCAGTGCAATCCCAGCCCCAGCGGCCGCCCACGCCAGAGCATTGGCATTGCCGCAGTGGCCCTGCACCGCACCCTGCTTGTCCCACTGGTACCAGAAGAAGCGTGTGGGCTGGCATTGTAGAATAACGGCGAGGGTGAAAGACGTGATGTGGATGGCGTTGAGAATGCCTGTCCAGAAGACAAGGCGGTAGGTTGTATAATTCGAGGTACACGGGAAGATACGCACTTTTATGTGTTAGTCGCCTGTTACAGAGCCTAAAGCGCTGCATTCTGGAACATTCCGAATACATAAAAAGACCAGGGTCCCTAAGAGGTGAAGAATGGTGCTCACAGTAGAAAAAGATTATAGAGGCGCGGATAAGCCCTCTTATTATAGCATAGAGACCCATGTTGACCCAGAAGATGAGCAGAAGCCACGTGATGTGGTCAAAAGGCACATCCCACACATCAGTGCCCATCCCAAGGGCTGAGGCGCGGATGTTTGTTGCGGTAAAGGCGGCGCAGCCCGACTGTTGTTTTAAAAAAGAGATCAGCATGTTTTTCTTTTCCTTTCTTCTTTGTTCCGTCTGTACAAGCCGTGGGGGTTCGAGGAGGGAGGGATGAGGGCCGGCGCTTACGAATGCGAGGAATATGCAGAGGTCATCCCACCAGAAGTAACACAGAGTTACGTATCGGGCGAGGAGTCTCAGGAAGACAGCAACACCAGCAAGAGCAAGAAAGCCTGAGAAGACGGGGACAAGGCTCTCGTCTCGTGGAGATTTGTTGCCGCAAAGTGTCTCTGTGAGATTCTTTGCTCCTGGTTGTTGCGGCGTGTCAGTGCCTGGGTCGATATAAAGTGCAACAGAAAAGATGTAATTATCTTGCTCACTCAGTCCCTCCCTGGTGGAGCAGTTGACAAGACCGCATGCTTCAGCCTCAGCGTTCAGTTTCGCATTTGAGCATGTGCAATGTAAATCGGTCAGGGAGCAGGGTGAATTCGAGATGGCTGTGACCAGGCAGTTCAGCTTTGACACGGGTCATGTCAGCGAGAACAGGAACCACAGCATCCTAGAATGATTGATACCAACTCACAGCACAGCTAGGCAGCTCAGCAACTGCTTCAGCAAGAGACGGCTGCGCTGTCACACCTGCGGTCAGGAGGTAAAAGAGGATGATGATGAAGCTTGCAGTCTTCATTTCCAGCCGTGAGCATGGACACCTGGTGCCACCGAGGAGACGAGGTGTGTGAAGAATCGAAGAACGAACGCCTCATGGTCTCATATGAGAGGTTCCCAAGGATATGGGAAGTCTAGGGGCTAGCTTTAAGAGCTGGACGGGCTCTAGGTGTCTGTGTGCAAGTTCAAGGTAGCATCGGCTTCCCAGAGAATTGGTCCGGCATGATCCCCGGTGTTGGTGCGGGTTCGGAACTAGCGTCCATCGATGGAGACCGAACCGTGGAGGCACAGTGTGTTCACCACAACTAGCCAAGTGGAAAGGTTTCAGGCTAGACCCTCAACGGATCATCAGATGCCAATACTGGTACAGAAGGGAAAGGGGCCAATACCAGTCTACTAGAGGGAACCCGTGCGCGGTACGCCGTCGGGATCGAAGCCTAACTTGCACGATAGGTAGTGTTTGCGCCCAGTTTCCCAGCCACGCACGCGTGCTGTCAAACCCCAGACAAGAGTCTATTTCCACAATCACTGAGGTTGTCTGGACGAGATATTGCTGGTGAAACATCTCAGGAGCTTCTTCTCTCTTTTCAACAATTTAGCCTGATCTTGACAAAGAGCGGAGAAGTCTTGGGGGCCCTCGAGAAAAAGTAACGCAGGACAAGACGCGGTGGGCGTAGCATTCCTGCAGGGCCTGCAGGTCCAGCTTTTCGATCCCACGTATCAAGGTTCGCCTTTCCCCAGATTGACTTCCTGTCAAACGTCGATGATTCCGGAGGTCTGCTTTTCCCAGCGCGCCTAGAATGCCCAGGGAGTGCCATCAATCCCACATAAAACGGGTGGCTTTTTTAGAGGACAGGCGGATTGCATGATGAAGCGTGTATTCCTTGCCTGAATGCATCCTCTCATTCGCGTGCCCCTGTGATGACCATGTCTGATTAAGCATCTCCGTTCCCTGCAGCTGCAGCTAGGGGCAAGCCCCGAGGTGCTAGTCTGGTCCGGCTTGGGTACAGCCTGACAGGCTTCTCGAATCACTGATGTCTTTGCTGTGGTCAGAGCGTTAGTGCCAGTTGGCCAAGCCGTTAGGTTCACAGGCTTCCGGCCTGCTTGTGTTGGATTAATCGTCAACATCCTGCCCCTGAAGTGCTCCAGGGCGAGCCACTGCAATGGAACATGGGACGGGCAACCTTTGTAGATACACATGCACATGCAGTGAGCCGCAACATTTCATCAGCCACCGTTACAAAGAACGATGCTGGTTAGTTGCGGGAAGGTCCAGATGCAGGCATCATAGAACCGCTCTTTCAAGCCGCCGGGCTTATATCTAGAATGCTGTGTCACCCAACCACGAATGTCTTTCATCTCCATCGGGATGGATTTATCATGTTTAATCGCTGGGATGGCCCGAGACTTTGACACTGACGTGCGGCCCGGGCTGGGTGTTCAAGTACAGAAGAGAATGGATGCACCAACACCTCCGCAGTGTGGCTTCACCCTCAAATATTGACCCCTTGGTTCCAACAATCGAGAGACAGAGTAGCTTACACGTTCTGGCCGCTTACAATTACTAGGAGAATTGGAGTGAAGTCCACCGGGAGATTTGTCGAGTGGCCATGACTGTGGATATTTGCATTTCCGCGGCCTCCGAGAGATACCACATCCCTTTGGGGTCTCCCGAGTTGAAGAAGCCTGAATGGATCTTTTGTTACTCGTTGGACATTGAGTTCTCAACTGGGCAGCTGGGGCGCAACGTCTGCTAGAGGCTCCGTGGTAGCGTCGATCCCACTCGACGGCGTGGGGTCCAGTCCGTGAACCGCTTTCCCAAAAGAAAATTGCTTCAAAAGAAGCCGTCTTTGCCCCAAAGTTTCCGCCTTGGCCTGTTCGAGCTGATCAATGATGTTCCTCGATGAACGTAATGCGCAGCGCCATTCTGATGCGCCCAAGCACACGGGAGCGATGTCAAGGAGGCTCTTGGTGGGTCAAAACACGCGACTATTAGTTACCATGATACGCAAAATCATCTACTGCGTGGCACTAAGTTTTATCCCTTTCTGCCACCTCGCAATCGGTCATCATCCGTCCATTGGCACTACACGCTCAGGCCCGCCGTGGTTGAGGTCCGCGATTTGGCTAACTAGGCTGACGGCATTCATCATATACAACATTCTATGATGGGTTAGCATATCATTGCTTGCACCCAGATGTGTTGTCCTCTTTCGTTACCTCACCCACCATTAAGAACAACACTTGCGATGGGAGATGTTATCGGAACCAAGACCAACGGCTCAGCAATCCAACCTTGGACAGGCAACCCTGGGTCGCTTGACTTAGGTAGGCACCATCTACAGTCATTCCGGCCAGGCTTGATCTCTTGAAAAGCTTGTTTATGCCTTGTGTGGCGTTTACCGCCGATTTAAATGAAGCTAAAGTCAGCATCAGACCAGAACAAACCCCGGAATTGATGCGTGAAGTTTGAGCCAGGGAAATTTGCCTCTGATTGCTCTGAGGACACAAACCGCCAAGCTGCTGACAACAGACGAGTAATATCGTGAGTGGATGTGGCGTCCTACCCAGATTGATAAAGAAATTGTTCGAAGCCAGAAAATTTGTGGGCATGGATTTCTGCTCAGGCTGGTGGGGCAGCCGCTTTGCTGCTTCGTGATGATCTCACACATGATATAAAGCGTTTTGTTTAGCGCACAAGTATATTTGAAGAATTATCCTAATTTGCACATGGCTCAAGCCTGCTGGCAACTGGGCAATGCATATAACTATCATAGCACATTCTGGCTGGGTGTATTAACCATGCCAGTCCTCGTATCTATCTCGCCCTCGACAAGCCTATGTGGAGTTTCCACGTTGACGGCTGAAAGGGGTTTCTCTGCACCTTCTTTCAGGGCCATGCAGAGACGTTGGAACTTTCTGTGCGTATGGTTGAGGTCTACAACACCATCAAGCCGGGTCCAGCATTAACATTGAAGCCAACGTTTGCGTAATGACTGTGTAAAAGATTTCGATCTGCTTTGTTTTCCCACGCTGAAATTTTGTGAGCATGCGAATTCGCGGCTCCGACCTTGTCAAAATCATGAATTAATCTACATGTTTTTGTCTTAGTCCTGGTTTGGAGGCGCCCAGCACTTCAACCTCGGGCATGATAGTCCAGCCATTGAATGATGTACGGCTTCTGTTCGCTTCGCTCTGTTTATGGAGCAAGTTGAAATTCTGAGGCCACAGTATTTTGCGCCTCGCGATCAGTTATTTGGGATATACCGAATGAGCAGAGGGAGAAAGTCTGGGTTGCAATGCTTGAGCTGAAATGTCGAACAGTAGCAGTTGTATACCACGGTTGCTATAAACTGTAGATAGTGAAATGCTGCATAAGCGTGTCCCATCGGTCAGAAGCCAATTTAGTTGGACGGAGTGATAAAGCAAAACCTTCGGTCTAAGTGAGACAGCGCCAATATTATAGAAGTTAGCATGCTAATTGTGGATTATAGCGCTTGGATAAGTGAATTAGTAGTCACGTAGGTAGCTACGTAACCATAGGTAGCCTATAGTAGTTATTAGGAAGGCTATAGCCTCTAGCTATAACCTACCCTAGATAATAATAACTAGAATATACTAATTATATACCTAAACTTATTATAAACTACTATATATATATATAAAGTTTAACTAATACTAATTAGTAATTACTTATATAATTATAAAATAATAAGGTTAAAAAAGTAAATTATTATTATTATTATTTATATACTTACTTTAATTATAAATAATATATTTTTAAGTAATAATATCTATACTATAATTAACCTTATTATAGTCTCTAAAATTACTAATATATTATATTAATAGTAATTAAATTATAATAATAATAGCTATTTTAAGTATAGAGAATATATTAATATAATTATATTTATTATATATAATAATTTTAACCTTTTTATTAAGTAATTTAATTATAAAATAAGCTAATAAAACCCTTTTATATAGTAAAATAATAATATAATTAGCCTATAAATATTAATAAAATAATTATAATAGAGATTAGATATTTGCGCTTAAATAAATAAATACTACGCCTAAAATGGTAACTAAGTAGCGCTATAGCCAATTAGAGGCCTCTATTTAATAATAATTTACTACCTATTATAGTGCTTTTTATAACCTCTAACTACCTATACCTAGCTGCTATATATGGATTTAACTACTAGTAACCTCTTTAGCGATAATAAGCTTACTAGTAATATCTTTAATAATAATAGAGGCTAGAAGAAGACCTAGGACAAGATTATAGTAGCTAGGCCGCTATGAGAGTACGAGAGTAACTTCTATAGCGCCCTAAGCTGTAGAGGGCAGAAGTAGCTATAGAGGGTAGTTAAGTACTATAGAAGGTAACTTAGCACTATAGAGGGCAGTTAAGTACTATAGAGGGTAGTTAAGTACTATAGAGGGTAGTTAAGTACTATAGAGGGTAGTTAAGTACTATAGTGGGTAACTTAATACTATAAAAATGGTAATATTATACTATAGAGTGTATATTAATATAGGATATTAATACCTAAAGTTATATTATAAATTTATATATAAATACTATAGTGGAAATTAATATATATATAGGGGGCTATATTTTTAGTTAGTAGAGGGTATACGGAATCTGAATAAGGGTATGTAAATATCCGGTCTCAATATATATATAATAAAGCTTATTAAAGTAGTTTATTAGAATACTATTTATATATTATTAAAAATTAAATAAGCTATTTAATAATTTAAATAGTATAACTTTATATTTAAATAAACCCTATTATATTTAAAATATAGTTATATAGTTATTATTAATAATAACTTATATTTAATAAAATACTTAATATATATTAATTTTAATAAAAATTTTAACTTATTTTAATTAATTAAAAATCTCTTTAATTAATAAT